>CM053169.1:5141979-5272436 GCA_012977825.3 Pteromalus puparum
CCCTCCCTGCTTGCGCACAGCGGACGAAGAGGAAAGAGGGAAGGGTATAATATACGACTAAAGTTTGTACACGCTGTTTTCTATGCCTCCTCGACACTATCGCTCTCTCCCACTCCTGCGACCGCGATTTTCCTCTCTATGAATCTCTGCTGCTGCTACTGCTGCCGCCGCTGGTCATAATCTACCTCTACCCCGTTCACCCTCTTTAATTTCCTGGGCGCGCGCGTCGCGATAAATTTAAAGTCAGAGCTGCTGCTGCAGCTTCTCTCGCCGCCGAAGGGTCACCTCTCTCTCTCTCGCAAATATTTAAGCTATCCCGTGATAACTTGATTTATGCACGACCGGAGGGAATTGGCGCGGCTAGCAGGCGTTAAATTATTTCGTGCCAATCATCCGCGCTCGAGTTTCTCTCGCGTTAATTCGATTTTCTGCGTGCAGCGCGCTGTTTTCAAGCTACGGCTGGGTTTTTGCTACTACTGCGTCGAGAATGAAAAGTTCAGTCTCTGAGTGATAATCGCGTTTAGCGCTTTTCTAGCTTGCAGTGCAAGAAAGAAGAGAGACGACGTAAATATAGGTGTGTTTGCTTAGTTAGAAAAATGAATAAATCTCACCCTGAAGACCTCGGATACAGCATTATCCTCAGCGGCAGGGATGGAACTGCTCCTCTTGCTGCGCCTTGGCAATTCGCTACAGTCAACCAGCTGGGAACTGCCAAGCTGTGACTCGAGTCTTGCCATGTTGACGTAGAGGTAGAAGAAACTGACGAATTGCGCGAGGAATTGCGCTAGCAGCAAGTAGTACACCAGCCTCGTCGAGGAATTAGCCGACGTTTTGCCCTCCATTTTCCTCGCTTTGCACCTCAGTTCTTTTCTTCTTTTTTTTTTTCTTCTTTTCTCTCGCTGCTTTTCTTTCTCGTCTTTCTTCTTCTTTTTCTCGAGTAGGAGAGCTGCTTGTTCTTTAATTTCGCTCACGGCATGACTTTTCTCCTCGTCGCCCTACTGCAGCTGGCTCTTGCTTCGAGCATCGCTGATGTAGCTACGGGACAGAGCATTCTATTTTTGCTCCTTCTTTATTTTTGCAATTAGTGACGCGATTTTTCACGCCGCTTCAGATTTGCCGACGCTTGTCGTAGCGTGTATAACGACGGCCGACGCTGATATGCAGATTGAAGCTTCGCATATGGATTACACGACCAGGCTACTGGATCAGAGATAATAAGATATTGATAACTATATACGCGAGGACAATGTTTGTTTCGAGAAATGTAGTTTAACGAGCATATCCGAGCACGAACAATGCACTACAGTATCGAGAGTCGTGTTTGTATTTTTTCGAACAAATATAGACGTGTTTTTCAACAGAGCAAAACTCGATTTCGTGGATTTCGTTTTCGAAAAAAAAAAAAACTTCCAACACGAGCGCGTTCGAGTACGACAAATTTAAATTGCTTCCCTCCTCTCTCTCTCTCTCTTACAGTTAAATAACATTCACGTTCTCCTAAAAATTGTCGACCCCGTTTTCAGTTCTCCTCCCGCTATGTATAGGCGCGAAGCTTGAATAGGCAAAAACAATGACTAGACAGGGAGACAGAGACGTCTGCCTGTTCTCGATCAATTTCCAGCTGACGCCACAACAGGCTCTTCATTGTCTATGCGGAGTATGGCACACGCGTTTGTATATGTACATGTGCATAGAAGCAATCGATAGCCCAAACAATACGCGATCGACGACAGACGATATGACCGAGGCAGACGTGTCCCTCTGTCTCTTGCGAGGCAGATAAGACGCTTAAATCTGGAATAATTGATAACAATCCGCTTATATTGCGCGTTTTTGCTTCCGGCGACTTCTCCGGGATAATAAAGGAACTGAAAAATGGCGAAACGACGAGGCTGAACGTATACGCGTGCACACTGGCTGCTCTGAATTTTTTCCGAGCTGAGAGCTAAATTGCTGTTGTGATTTACGACGTTCTTTTCTTATCGATCAATTTTCATCGCTATACACCGCATCCGATTTTTCATTCTCTATTATAGTATACATAACCCACCAATTTACCAACAAAGTAAAAAGTTCTTTTTTTTATAATGGAAAAAAAAGCTACAAAACGAGCAACGCGCGCGCGCGCACGTTTAGTCCAGCACGCACACACAGCGCCGGCGCAACAGGTAAATTTTCAAGTTCGCCGGAGAGTCAAGTTTCATGGGGTGATGAATTCGACACGAAGCCTCAGCGGAAAATTCATATTTTTCGCTCAACTAAATTAACTCTCCCGCCCATGTATACGCAGCGCATATTCGTTCGAACTTTATAGCTGATTATTTTTCGCTCACACAGGCTCGCGCTACATTTTTCCCTCCCAAAATTCAATTTCCTCCGTATACTTTTTTAACGTCGAATCTCGTTTTACCCCGTAGTACAACGACGAAGAGTGTCTGCTAATTTTTCCGATAACCACGCGGCTGCTGCGGCCTCTTTTTTCTTGCAAAGTACACACACCGGCGAAAGAAGAGAAATGCACAGCGAAAATAACCCGTTGCGCGTGAACCGCAAAATTGCGACTGTACCTACGCGCGTGTCGTGCCTCTGTAATGAAACGGAGCTTCGTGGAGGTGTAGCTGCAGGTCTTTTTTTATTTCGAGGCGACGTGTTCGATCGGCTAGAAATCGCGCGAGGCTAATCCTTGCCTCTGCGCGTAGCCTCGAAATTGCCGCGTTTACGGGCCGACGCTTTTTCCTGCTGACCTTTTTTATTCTTTGCTTTTTCGCGAGAGCCTTTTATTTTTCAAGCTACTTTTTCCAGTTGAAACCTTTCTCTCTGCGTTTGAAAAATAATTCAGTTAATCGCTTGGACCCGAAATGTGTTTCTGTTTTCGTTGATTTTTAACAAATAGCTGCTGCGCTGCCAGTGATGATTTTGATTCATTCGACTATATATATATATAGCGCTTGAAGAATTTTCAAGTAGCCGCGGTTATACACGCGAGCTTGCGCGATACAAAATATAGATGGAAACTTGAAAGTTTTAATAGAATTGCGCTCGCAGCTAACTTGTCAGCGCTTCGAGAAGAGTAATTAATTCCTCGGATCGAGAGTTGTCTGATGTTTTTTTTTCCACTCTTCCCCTTCGAGCAACTTAAAAAGTGGATAACGAATTTTTCTCCGACGAGCTCAAGTGCAGCGCTCACGTATATAGCCGCAAGCGCAGCGGTTTAATTACGCGTTGAGGCGTCTGTCTCGCTGCTGAATCATCGTCGAATAATACAAGATAAATACTTTTAGATTTATACGAGTACTGAAACTCGACAAACTTTTCCCTAAAGCAGATAAAGCAGATCGCGTCCATATAAGAAACAGCGCACGAGTCCTAACGTGTTCGTCTCCCTGAGGGAATAAATTATCCGTCTCTCAGCGGGTATATACCAATCTATCTACTGCAGTAGCGCGTGTTCGTTTACTCGAGTTCGGAACTAGCGTGTAGTACGTCCGTTGCAATCACCGGTTGGTTTTTCTCTCCGTCCGTTCAGTGCCGCGACGAAAACGAAGCTATCCCGTCGGTAATCAGTCTCGCGAGTATACGTATATAGACACACTACAGTAACTGCGGACTGTTTGCTTTACGTGCGATTGCGACGACGAGGAAAGAGAGAGAGAGAGAGAAGTTACGACTAATCGCTTCGGAGGGAAAAATAAATAAAATCGTGTGGAAGTAGATATAGTTTCGGGGAACGACTGAGTCAACGAGGATTTTTCACGCACCGCTTGAGAGAGAAAGTGTGTGTGAGAGAGAGAGAGAGAGAGTATATAGAGCCGTATCGTTTGCATATACGAGAGCCGAGGGAGTTTCGGTGATACGCGAGCGCGTTCGAGAGGTGAATTTATTTTTTTCGCGGAGGTCGGCAGAAAAAACTTTTTCGGGGGTTATAAATTTTAAACGCGTTACACTATTTTTCCTCCGATTTTCGATACAACCGCGGTGAACGGTAAATATCGTTAGCCGAAATTCACGGATAAAAAAAAAAAAATAGCGGAAAAGAGAGAGAGAGAGAGGACGAAGCTCAATATTAATCAATTTCCGCTGACTTACGGGCAGCCGTTATACATCTCCACTGTGTATGTACATAAATCGCACTCGCACATAAAACGAAACTAAAAAAATGTCTACATCTCGAAAACGACTAACAGACGGTCGTATCAAATTTCCTGAAAATAAAAAAAACAACAACAAAAAAACTCCACTTCACAGCTCACGTGTCTATGACCGATATATATCCCGCGAGAAATCGCGCACCGGCTGTAAGCTCTCCAACAGGAGGGAGCTTCGACGCGTGGCTCGAGCTGCGCCGTACTGACAAGACCACCGCGCGTTCGGTCTCTACTCTCCGCGTGATATCGCGCGCCTGCGCCTTTGAACTTCGCCCTATATATAGGTATACACATATTATACACGCAGCGGTCAGACATGTATACCGGGCGCTGAATTATGCAGCGGTGCCAAGGATCCGCTCCGATGCCTCTTTCATGTGCCTCACTCTCGAGAGGGATTTTAGAAGCACCGGATATGAACCGCTTTCTTTCACTCGGGAGCTTGCAAGTTCATCATTGAGTGTATACAGCAGGATGTAACTTTGTATACACTCGAGGATAAAAGTTTTCTTAGTCTCATCAAGAAGTAAGCGCGAGAGACGCCGAAATACAGCTAATAAACGTTGCACTAAAGCCGCTTTATGAGAAAGCATCTGACGTGCGCTGTGGTGTTAGCTTAACTCTGCGCTTATACGTTATGTATACATAATGATAAAGTTTTTACTGCCAATTAGGTTCAATTAGGGAGAATCCGCGGGCATGATTCTCAACTTCTTTACGACAGTTTCAGATAGGGCTTTACGGCCCCATTTTTTCTTCGCGAAACATCTTGAATATAAATACCGGAGCTATATATCTGCACTGCAACTTTGTAACTGCCTCCGCGGAACTTTCCACGGATATATATTATGCGGTTTTACGTCCGGTTATTATTAGGGATGTAAAATATTTTCATTATTCATACGCACAGTCGTGCGTATAATATATGTGCAGCTAAAAGCTCGATCGCTGAAAGCCGAAAATTCATTATTAAAATTTTGCAATATTACGCTCTATGAGCGCGAAATATACAAACGCATCGGATAATATGATTCCACTATTCGTAACACTCAGCGGATTCGTTGAAAAAAAAAAGTATAGCCACATGCACGTAAATCGAATCGAAACGAATTATTTTATCCGAGCGAGCAAATTAAATTCACAATAGAGACCATAATGAAATTTCACGTACCTTGTTTATCCCTGATACGACTAGCTCCGCGAAAACGTATAATTGAAAAATGTATTATCGAGAAAAAAAGAAGCAAAATATTAAAGCAGGCCGGTATATATCGCAAACATTCACCTGCAAAGCGTATACAGAGCAAAGTGAATATTTTTTGCGCTTCCAGAGAGCCGGGCGCGCATATAATGCTCCAAGCGCCGGCGCGTAACCCACTTTGAATTTCATTCCGAGCGTAGACACCCGGGGATAGAGATGGAACGCGTGTGTATATATATATGAGGGAGAGCGAAATATCGTGTGATCATTTCTACGAGTTCGCATGCATTTTTTATGAGCCGTGCTGTTATGTATAGGAATTTACATGTAATGTATGAATAATCATTTTACGCGACGTGCGCACACCACCGCCGCCGCCGGCAAAAAAGCACGCGTGAGGCGAAGTACTTTATCCGATGCGAGAATTTTTTTTTTTTTTTGCATCTCTGAAAGGGACGAAATTCGCGCGCGGAAGTGTGTATCTGCGTTTTTATTAATATTCATAAGGATGCTGACTAACCGGATTTCTTGGAATAAACAAGCGTCGAGATGACGAAGAAGCTCTGTGATAAAGTACTGCTGCACTTTTATATCAAATCGAACAATTTTTAGAATATTCGAACGAATTGCGTGCAGTCACGTCGAAAAAGTTGATTATACAGTATAAAAACCTATATATACGTAAAAGCTCAGCAGATCATCAAACAAGGATTTTTCCCGATAAAAAAAAAAAAATCAATGGATCGCCCCAACCGCTCGTAATTCCCGTTCCCCAGCTCTGCCGGGTTAATCCAACGCAAACATACAGCAGTATGACATTTTTTTTCCCCAGCTTGCTCCGCACGTGTCTCAATGAACGTCACTGCTTACAGCTACGGCTGTAGTGCACACACAAAGGCCGTTTTGTAAGCTGACGCTTCTCGCGCGGATCCGCTCGTTCGATAAGCCTGGCCTGATTGCCAATTAACGGCGACATTCTGTTGCTAAAGCCGGCTTCCGAGTCGCGCTGCACGTACGTACCTACATGCAGTGCTGCGCACTCGAATTCTCCCCTTCTCTCTCTCTCTCTCTCTCTCTCTATCTGTCGCTTATCGTCCTATATATACTATACGTATGCTCGTAGCTGCTACGTCATCATCGGCCGCGTGGCTGCCGGAGATGCGGATCGCGCTCGTATATATTCTCTGGCGATGTAATAATTGCGTTAGGACTGCTCGCTCCCGAGAGCAGCGTACCGATATGTATTATGCGCTCGGAGTGTGTACACCTGCTGCTGCTACGATGGCCGAGGATATATATAGAGTAAATGGGCCTGTCCCGTTGTCCGCTGCTGTGTGATTATGCCGCACGATTATTGCGTGCGTGACCGTGTTATACCATACTACGATCGTGTCCTGCTTGATTGGGACAAAGGTCGGATTTATGCGCAATGCGCTGTAGGTGTACAAAAAAAAAAAAAAAAGGAGAGTCCGACGGGTATACTTTGCATCGAGTTCCCGCAGAGACAGGCCATTTATAACGGGGACGTGTGTCGATACTTTGGCCTTTGTTGCAGCCCTATATATGTTGGCCCGTTATTTCAACTCGCGCTCGTGACACATATCAGAACGGCTGACGGAAGAGCCGCTTTTCTACTTAGAGTCTGGCGAAAAAGCGCAAGAGAGAGAGAGAGAGAGAGAGAGAGGCAGGGTGTTGTCTGCGGCATTTGAGCTGTTTTACTTCCACCGTCTCCAAGTTTGACAAAGCT
Source organism: Pteromalus puparum (assembly GCA_012977825.3). NCBI lineage: Eukaryota > Metazoa > Arthropoda > Insecta > Hymenoptera > Pteromalidae > Pteromalus > Pteromalus puparum. The sequence continues at coordinate 5,149,073 of CM053169.1, forward strand.
TTTAAACTTTTCCGTGTACACACACGTATAAAAGAGCGTATACAGACGTGTATAGAAAAACAATTAATTTCGTCGTGAGGACAAACTTTTATCAACATTCTTTGCGAATTAATTTTTCAAGAATTCGCTCGAGCTTCCAATAATACTCTCGCATGACGTATACCGAAAGCGGCTTTGGGTTTTCAAACAAATTACCGCCACTGCCCGGGAACTGCCCGAGAGAAAAAATAAATCCGCTCACATAGACACACGTTACATATAGAGCAAGCTTACGTGTATACGTGCACCGAGTTCAAAGCTCGCCGCTGAAATCTCCGTCGAAAATCAGCTTTTCCCCCGAAAAGCCAATGCGGACACCGAACGGTTTCAAAGAACTGAACGTCCAATCATTTCAACCTCACGTGTATACACTATACGTATACACACCCTTAAAACTCGCGAATCACGTACGCAACACATATGGAGCTATGGGAATATATACGCGACGGCTGCTACCGCCACGTATAACTCGCTTGTAATGTAACGAAGTCTTCAAGGCCCCGGCTCTAGAAATTGCATTTACATTTATAATGCGCTCGCTCGTGGCACTAGAGATTGCCGCATAGTTGCTTCTGTCTCTCTCTCTCTCTCTCTCTCTCTCTCTCTCTCTCTCTCTCTCTCTCTCTCTCTGGCCGGATACGCCAGAGCTTTGCCGAACTAGGCGCGCATATGAGCGCGAGCTTAATAAGTTTAGCATTCAAAGCCGGGAAACAAGCCGGGCTGTTTAGACCTGCTCATGCAGCATGTGTGCGTATAGTGTAACGCTGAGATGGCTTCTTACCACGGGAACTCGCGACAGTTTTGGAGAAAGCTCTCTCGGAGAAAGTTTTCTCGAAATTTACCAATTTTCCCGCGGAGCTTTTCAATAGACCCTCCTCCGCTGAAACTTTTTCTTTCGGCTTGAAGCTTTTTTGAGACTCGCGAGAGCTTAACTCGCCGATAAACCCTAGAGTAGTCGGTTGATTCCAGCGGCTGAATTACGAATACACACACACATACACGCGTGCTTCTCTGGAGTCATCAATAACCCCTACCTCATATACGAGCGTATCTCGCGTCGACGCCTTCGATTTACCGCTAGGGGAAGCACACAGAAGATGACGCGCCACTTCGCAGTCGTTAAGACTGTATATTGTAACGCCGCAAGGGAAAAATTTAATTTTTCAAAGTAAAAAAGCTCGATTGTGCCGTTTATTGCTGTGAAACAAAGCGCTGAGAGAGGCTCGTTAATCACCGCGAAAAATTGTATCGCGGCTTAATTTCCGGCCGAGAGATTTCCATCGCTCAAAGTTAATAACCCCCAGGCCTAGCATCGACTGACCGTTTCGAAATCGATCGAGCTCCTTTCAACGCCACACAGTAGCTTTCGCATAATACTTAATGCGTATATATACTACTTTTTATCTTTTAAAGACTCGACGATTAATAATGCCGTCGGTATAACGAGCAATTAACCCGCTCGACTACGGATAATTTTTAAGTGGAAGACGAGAGTAAAGCACGATGTATATAGTTACTCCATACTTGCAGAAGGCTTCTTTGACGATGACAAAGAGGAGATGAGCTTGCGGGAATAGCAATCAGCTGGTGTATTTACGGGTAAAGGGGGGGGAAAGCCCAGCGTTCTCGATGAATGACTGCAAGGATGCTATACGAGCTCGATTCGATTGGACAAGCGTTGGATGAAAGGGACGATGGCTCGCCTTTGTTTTCTACTCTCTCTCTTTCTCTCTCGAGCTTTATTTAATTTACTTTTTTTTTCTCGTTAATAATTCGGTAGGTGAAAATCGCGCAAAGGGACAGTCCAAGAGTATTGTCCCTGTGGGGACAGCATTATATGAGAGCTTTTTCCTATTTTTCCCGCATACCACAAGGGTTTTATCCCGTCGTAGAAGGAATTCTCGCGTGTGTAATAATCGAGCCGAGTATAGCACACTGGAGGAGAAAAATACCGCTACGACGTGTATACGATTCGTCGTTTACAGAGAAAAAGACTCCGAGAGAATCTAATTTCCCGGGACATCGTAATATCTTTGAGTCAGCAACAAAACAAGCTAATTACGCGAGTCAAGTATTGCACACCGATAAGACGAGGAAACGGATATCTTACACCGAACACGAGACATTTTTCCAATAATGAAATATTCAAATGTCCCAACGTCAAGTAGCTCTGCAGTAGTGATGTATAGAGGGTAAAGGAGCATTATTATTATTTCGATAGCGCTACTGCTTACATTCCTTTGAATCATATTATAAGCAGAGGTATATATACGCAGGCGACTATTAAACGCGTGGCATTGGTGCGATGGCAATTTTCCAATACTGCCGCGTCGCCGTGTGAAAGGGAATTACAGAAGTCCTCTGTGAACGCATGGCTGGTATGGAAAAATACTGGATGAAAAGCTGCCTTTCTCTATATACGTTTCAAAGGGAGTCGTCTTTGCGTTTAGCATTGAGTATATTTTTTTGCTTCCTCCTAGAGGAAGCTTTGTAATAGTAAAATTTTCGGTTTCGCTAAATCTTTATAGAAACATGTTTTGAGATGTTAGAAGTTCGAATTACGCGATTTTAGGAAATGTCTGTATGGATGTGTGTGTGTGTGTGTGTGTGTGTGTGTGTGTGATACTTTCGCGGTTGTGTGGATGTGTTGTTCCTATTTGTTGTGTGGATGTTTATACGTCATAGTTTCTGCGGACTCCGTTACGGTCATATTAATCAAATTTAACTATGTCACTCATTTTATTTTTGTAATTCGTGCCTGTTTCGGAAAAACATTTTTTTTTAATTATTTTTTTTTATGGCGATTTTTTGATTTAAAAAAATTTTTTTTTCCGTTTTTGTCAATCATCCCATTGTTACAAACAATTCAGCTAAAATGCATTTTAAAGATAATAAAATTAACTACTTTTCCCCGTTTGGTCCTCGGGATCGACGCTCCGTTCGGCAGATAAAATGAAAAAGGTGATTTTTTTTTAAAAATTCATATCTCTGAAACTAAACATCATAACCTCACGAAAAAAATCATGTTGATGGGTCACATGTCAAACTATATTTCATTAAAATTTCAAGTGATTTGTCTACGTATTTTTTCAGTAATAAATCGAAAACTGAAAAAAATGAGTTTTTTTTGTGCCTCGATTACGGGCGTAAAAAAGCCTAATTGCACTTGAGATTTTGGGAAAAGGTAGATATTTTATTTGTCTTGGTTAAGTTCATTGCGCAGCTTTTAAACCCCTATGGTTCTCAAGATATCAAGGTTTGAATTTTTTTTTTTAAATTTTTTGATTTCTTATATCTTTAAAACAATGTAGTCAAATGCCTCAAAATTTTATGTGGTGATTCATCATAAACAAAGCTATCCGCTGTTAAAATTTTAAACGATTTTGTTGAGCAGTTCTCAAATAAAGAGCTAAAATGTAAAAACCGATTTTTTCAAAAATTTGGCTTTTTCTTCTAAGGGTGTGGTTGCACGTTTTAAAGTCCCTCCCTATGAATTTATGTTATACTGATATGTATATGTATGTATATATATATATATATATATATATATATATATTGCTACGCGGGAGGAATTAGGTAGTGTGTTGCGTCGTGGTGAGGTTCTCGGCTGTGCCGTCTAAGGATCAAACCCAGGGACGTGGAGAGGAGTGCGGGGTTAAACTAAAAAGGCCAAGGAGTAAGCTTGAGTAGTTTGTTTCTTGGCTTTTGCCATGCTACGCACGTTATTGTGCGTACATGACAATATATAAATATATATATATATATATATATATATATATATATATATATATATTGCTACGCGGGAGGAATTAGGTAGTGTGTTGCGTCGTGGTGAGGTTCTCGGCTGTGCCGTCTAAGGATCAAACCCAGGGACGTGGAGAGGAGTGCGGGGTTAAACTAAAAAGGCCAAGGAGTAAGCTTGAGTAGTTTGTTTCTTGGCTTTTGCCATGCTACGCACGTTATTGTGCGTACATGACAATATATAAATATATATATATATATATATATATATATATATACCGATTTTTCTCAAAAATTTGGCTTCCTCTTATATGGATGTCTAGTGCTTCTACAACAAAATAATTAAACTTGGAAATATTTAAAATAGCATTCATACACTGTATTTTAAAACAATATTTTATTTATTGGAACAATAAATTTCGTTGGAGGAAGCTACGTGCCAATGAATTGGCAGCGGTTTTTTTTATTGAATTTTTTATGTTTGTTTTATCAAAATGAAATTCTACCTATACTGGAGAAATACATCAATTGGTATACCGGATCAGGGTTGCGAACAAAATATGCAGTTCCGATAAAATATATAAATATCGAATTACACCCTCTAAATTTGAAATTGTCAAATGTATTAAATTACGTCGTGTATCAGCGTACGAACTGATCCCTCTTGAAATTTAGTGATAATATTCTCCGCAATTTCAAAGCATAGCGCGAAGGAGTTGAATAAAAAAATAAAGAAGAAAGCACAGAGCACTTGAGTTAATTGACTCTTTTATCCATTTCCTACATACACCCTCTCGTGAGTACGCTCAATGATTGCTCTCGACCCATGTTCACGGAGCCATGCATTATTTATATCCAGCGGCGCGCGACAAAAAAAAAATATATCGTTCGCATATCGACTCCCCTTTTTTCGGTCTATCGTATATATATATATAGCGGTACCCCGATAAAACCGTCGAGTGCGTCATCGGCCGCAGCTATTTTCCCCGAGACATCGCTTTTGCTCTTATATGTGTGTACACGAAAAACCGCGAGATAAACACTCTAAAAACGCATCGCTTTATTTATCTTTTAAATCAACGCGTTATAGTGCGACAGTATTAACGAATCGATAACGGATGCGAGTGTATTCATTTCTCCGACATCAAATCTGGTAACGCGGAGCTGCGGTGAGAATAGCGACGACTATAATACTGTATGCAGACAGTAGCGTAGACGTCGAGAGAGAGAGAGAGAGAGAGAGAGAGAGAAAGCGAACGCGGAACGGGCGGAGGCGCGAAACTGTGTGGAGAGGAGCAGCTGCCGTCGTAGAGAACTAAGCCTCAATGGAGTTGAATACTCGGCGACGCGTTGAATCCTATCGCATTAAACTCCTACGCTATATGTATACTGTCGAAGAGACTATGTCTACATAATGCGTCATCTATACAGCTGCTTTCAGCTATACTCTGTGTTATTATAAACCACGAGAATTGTGTGTATTTCTTTTTGTTTCACGTCTGACCACACGCGGACCGTTTCTACTGAGGCGACAGACTTACCCTTTGTGTCTCTCTAATCCGATTCGATCCTTGTTTATACCGTCGAATCAAGCTAGTACACATGTAAAGAACCCTTACCTGGATTACAAATGCAAATAGTGATCTTTTTACTCCCGTATACGTGTGGCATTGAGTGTTTTGCTCGCACGCGGTCAAAGCTTCAAAGTCCTTTGAGTCTCATGAAAATTTCAACGCGTGCCTCGGAAAAATACTGCGGTGTACCGCTAACCTGCTACGAACGTCCATTCGGTGAGATGGCGAGTCGCAAAAAAAAACCTCTGGAGAGAATTACGCCTCGGTGATTTTGAAAATAAAACGACCGATATCCTCTTTTAAAAAAGTGATGTGAAGCATTTAATTGATGTCCAATTGCCTGGTACAAGAATTAAGGAACGCGAATTAGAAACGCAACATAACCTAGAAACACTTTGAACTGTTAATGCTCAGCAGGCGGTAAAATTTAAAATCATTCTGGAAAGATATAATTTGATGGTATAATATGAGGTGAGCGAAGCGCACTTAGATTTCCTAGTTGATGTATGTAAAAATGTAATAGCCAGGAACTCTGAAACGATTTGGAATTGTGTACTTGTATAAACTATATAGTATTAACTATACAGCGCTGTGTAACGTTATTTTTAATTCCTCCCGGGTAATATAAACTCGGCGTCGTGAAAATAAAAATGTCAACCCCCCCGAGCGCTACTGCCACCACGCGCAATTATATGCATACTCTATATACATCTCCTGCAGACACTAAATAAATTAAACGGTCGGCCCGTATCGCTCGTAAAAAAAAAGAGAGAGAGAGTCAGCTATTCGACGCAAATTGAGCGACGAAATAGAATCGGAGCGACGATAGTAAAAAAAAAATTCAACACCACGAAGTATCATGCAGTCGAGTGTAAAGCTACTTTGTATAATCGAAACTACCGCAGTTTCCCTCGTCGACGACCACGTCAAAGGAGAAGTGAAAAATATCGAGAAGCCCGTGAATAATGTCTCGGATCGGTTTGACATTCGGTAAAATGAAAATTTGCACCGAGCCGCAAGTTCGCTTATACATATATAGGTATATACACACATTTCCCATTCAAATGAATTCCGCCTCGCGCTTGCATAAATATAGTTCAAGCGATTTATTATACCACAATGCTGCAGCTGAGCTGAACGATCGTGTATTGTAGCCCATTACGAGGAGTTTTCCAGGAAAACGCGAGCTACTACTTGGCCTCTTTTTTCTTCTCTCTCCCTTTGGTATATATACCCACGTGTGGTTGCAATAACGCTCGCGCAGCTATCATTCTCTTCTCGTCGGGGCTCGTTATGCACATATGCACTCGCGCGCTTTTTTCATTTCCCTCCCGCTTCGTTATTTATTGTCACTACTGCAAGCTCGCTCACTTGAATGACGAAGGGAGAGGCTAAGCGGCTTGGATAGAGATGTATATCGCGTGACGCGCCGCGCAATCACTCGCACAATTCTCGTTCGTTACGTTCGTCTATATATACCTATATGCACGTATACATACACAGAGGTATATATATATATATATATATATATATATTGTGCACACACGTACATGTATAGCGCGAAAGATTACATTTTTATCGCGCGCGAGCTGCATATTAAACGCGCGCTGAGAGGGACACACGAGGCTGGCGGATATTATATCCGACGCAGCAGCTGAAAGCGCTTTTAAAATAAACGCTCTTTTGCTGCTGTTGCTGTTGCGCGTTGCGGCTTTAAATGTCGCGCTACAGCTTCGTACAAATGGCTTCGGCCAATTATAGTGAGGGGATATGCTGTTTTTTTTTCGCTGCTGACCGAAGGAGGAACTATTTAGAGAGAGAAAGAAGAGACACAGTAAAAGCGGGCCGGTGTTAGTGTGTTTATGGCGGTAGCGGGAAAGGAAAAGTGTGGAAGGAAAAAGAGGAGCGACGTTGCTATACCGTTTTCACCCTCAATTAAGCCGGGGCGAGAATAGCGATACGCGACGATAAAACTGAATAAGCTCTCGAGGGGGGTGTATGGGTACATGAGGAATTCCATAAAAATTGAAATATGGGCTGATGAGAAAGTAGACTTTTTTTATATAGGATAGGAAATTAAAATTTGATATTAAGAATTCTACTTTTATGAGTTCACGGATTAAAAATTGTAAGCATTATTTAGCTACGAGGCAAAAGTCGCTTTTGATCTTGATATCACTCTTTTTTCGTAGCATACGAGAATAAAACTTTTTTGGGACATACGATATACGTGCGCTGCTTAATAGTCCTCTTTTTAGCTCTCCAAGCGAAATTTTTTTTTTTTTTGTGAATTTCCACATATATACCATGCCCTCTGATAAGAACGGAGTAGAAAATGCATCCTGCAAGAAAATAGGGCTGCGTTTTTCTCGCTCTTTTTTTCGCACTTCACGGAATACTCTCGAACGAGATTATACACAGACTGCGAAGAAAATGCGTTTTACGAGGGGGGAGGGCATATCGCGTCAGGGTATATATACGTCGTAATGCATCAAAAGTATCGGATGCGCGCGAAAAGTATATCATGAAATTGAAATTGATACGACGAACACGTGTGAAAAATCTTGGCTTCGGAAATCCGAAGCTTTCACGCGCCTCTGAAATTGATTACGCGTTCTGCGTGTATATATATATATATACCTACAAGAGAATTTCCATGTCGGAACGACGAAATTCTCATCGTAATGTACAATGAGAAACGGTGTCCTCGCCCGGAAAATCCATGTCGAACAAGCAATCCCGTGTAATCCACGTATAAAGGGAACAGTGAAGGCTTGCTCGGAGAGTAGAGAGAAAAAATTCGCGCGAAAAGTATACAGGATGAAAAAAAAAAGCGAGAGAGAAAGGCATAAAGGACAGCCAACAGCAAATTCAATTTTATTCGACTTTTGTGCCGCGTATATGTATACGTGTATTTATGCATGAGTGTACAGAGAAGGGAGTATAGGTCTTTCTCTGAATCTCGCATTACGCGCATCGGCGTATATACTTATTGGCCTCTTCTGCAGTAGAAGGGCGGTAGCGTTATGTACATATACTCCTCTTCTCTTTTTTCGCGTCCCTAGAACCACCAGCTGCAGACTCTCGCTGTTTCTTCCGCCTCTCGCACACGTCTTGATTGAAAAGTTTCCTTTCCCTCTCCTGCTGCTGCTGCTGCTACCGCTGCAGAGAGAGAGAGAGAGAGAGAGAGAGAGAGAGAGAGAGAGAGAGCACAGCCGCTCGATGGCTTCCGTACGGAGAGAAACAAGATACTTTTTCCGCCGCGCGTATATACACACGGCGCGCGGCCTTCTTTTTGCCACCGCTTTGCTGCTCATCTCTCCTACAGCTATATGCTACATAGCTGCGCTCTATACCTCTATCTCTTTCTCTCTGTCGGGATGAACTTTACTCGCTCTTTTTCGTGCCTCTTAATATCGCTGAGAGATATCTATCGCGGATTATAGATGGCCCAACTGATGCCGCTGCTACACACACACACACACACACTGAAGTGGAGGAGAAGAACGAGACTTACGAGACACGACCGATTGCGTTTTAAGATTCGCTCGTACGACAGATATGTCAGCTTTACGTGTGTCGGGAGATCCCTTGCTGTAGCTTTTGCGGCTTGAACATAGTGTCCATTGCTTTTCGATATTATATAGCTCCACTATACCGTGTCGTTCTTATTATATACTGGAATCGACAGAGTGCGCGCACATTTTTTTCTTCGATTGTTACGGGTATTTTGCTCATAAGTTTCTTTTTTTTTTTGAGATGGAATTTGAATTCAATAGTTATACCTAGATGCTCGGAAAAACACAACTTTCTAGGCCCGGTGGACCCCTCGAATCAACTGCAAAGGGGTCCATCCAACCCGATTTCGAAAATCAAAAAAAATTTCATTTGAAAACAACGACGACCAACTGCCTGCGCGTGTTATGTAATACACTGTTTCTTTTCTTTTGCGTTATTTGATTCTCTTTTTCAAATTAAAGGAAAACTAATGAGAAAAGAAAGAAGGTGGTCCGAGTTGCGTCATTGTTGTATAACAAAGGCTATAGCTACAGCGGAAACAGCAATCTCGCTAGCTGTATATATGTATACAAAGGAGAGAAGAAATAATAGACGAACGTGTCTGAGGATAGTTACTGCTTTAGCTATTGAGAAGTTTTCCAGGTCCAATTAGCCCAGGATAGAGAAAGAGAGAGAGAGAGAGAAACAAGCATGTCAGCTCGCGTGAGCTCCAGCACTGAATCTTCCTTCGAGATTTTCGCAGAATAGAAACCCTCGACGGTCAAGAGAGAAATCGCGGCACGTTGTCTCTTTCCCCTCTCTATATACCTCATGTTATATACAGGCACTCCTCGACTGTACGGATTAACGGCGAAATCTTGTCGTACACTAAATCCATCTCGTGCCCTACTGTAATTACAAATTTTAAAAGCCCTCTTATTTTCCTCGAAAAAAATATATAAGTAAAATATTCGCCCTCCTGCAGGAAAATGCATGAACATTTTAAAAGCTTTATTTACTTTAAAACGTTCGCATATAAAATTCATAAACCTCCGCTGCATGCGTTATATTACACTACTCTCTTTTTCGCTCTTTAGATTGATTTCAAAAGAAGCGCGCGTTACATAAAAACGTTCATATCGCGCCTCGAAGATTTTTTAAGCAGAATTAAAATAGCAGAAAAAGACTCCGTAGGGATGTACACGGATCAGTTCTTGTACTATTATTGCAGTCCTCCCCGATATTTGTCCGATCGATTTTGCCCGCGTGTATAAAAAGCACTGCTTGGATTTTCTCCGACAAGAGAAAGAGATATATAGAAGGAACCATAATAACGACGGGATATTTACGTATATATTCTTGTGCCTTTTCTTTTTCACAATAGCTCGAAGAATGCTTCTTTCGGATTATCGGGGAACACGAAACAAAGCCGGCCCAGGCACGCGCTGAGACGGACACAAAAGAGCAGTAGACGCAGCTTTGCGCTGCACGAAGAGGCTAATATGTACTGAGCTTATTTGATTGAGCGAAGCCAACGGAGCAAAGTTTTGTAAGAAGCAGGTTTTTTGAAATTAATATCGTCTGACGTTTCGATGAGAAAGTTGAGTTTCTTGCACAGTTATACTCGTTGCGCAAAATGTTAGTTTTCGATTAAGTTTTTGAATGTGGCGCGCAAGTAGATAATGGTCAGGCTATGGCCAGACGTAGATACTTTTGTGGATGTATGTAAATATTATAGAGAAAGTTGCAACTTTGTAATTCGATATCTCGCGTCTGAATTTTTAATTATTTAGTGAAGTTACAAACCTGCTCGCTGTATATTTTTATGCGTTGGTAATTCATCGTTCTGCATTATCATTATGTAAATTAAGTTAATTGATCGGCTGGGGATGAAACGCGAGCTTTCTTCGCCAGATGTCTCTGCAACCGTTTTCTCGGTCGACGTCTTCTGCTATGACATGCTCTGTGTGTGTTCTTTGCTGTGTGTAGATTATCTCGTTTTTGCTTTCGCATGTAGTCGTGTATAGACGTAACAACAACGATTGATTCGACGAGTTACTTGTCAATAAACAAAAAGAGTGAGTCTTGATTTTTGTCTTTTAGATCGATCCTTTCACTTCTTTAGCAGTGTTCACTGTGGGCAGATACAAGACCTTTTAGAAAACCGTATATCAATATAAGCTAAAACTTATTGATTTAATGTTGATATCAAAAGTTTTTGTACGATCGCGTTTTTTGAGATTTTTCTGACTGTAATCAGTTCTCGAAATCGATGATTTCGTACATGAATCCTCCAAAAATTCCATCCATTATTGAGTTTTGTGAAAAATATAATTCAATAATTAATCATTCTCACAAGTAAACATTCTGTATTTACTTCGATTACATCACGTTACTAATCTGTTTTTCCTTAATCCACAGATACAAACTCGCCAAAATGTTATTTCTACACCGACAACACTAAAGTCCATTTTGTCTTGCATCCTGCATCAGGTATTTCACGGAGATGCTTTTGACTATTTTCTATATGGTTGCTACGTGGGTACAGTCATGGAGGTTGTCCTCTCTGAGAGCACGGCTCCAATCAATTTTACTTGGTCCAGAGGCCACAAGACCATCTATAATGCTCTACACAGCTTCGCAGTTGTCAATCAAAGATGGTAATATTTTGGAACATGACTCAGAATAACTACAGATTTTATTTAATTTCACATACTTTAATGTTTTGTGTAGAAACAAATGGAAATAAAAGCAAGCTACAAAATGGAAATAACATCAGTAAAGACATGCTAAGTTCCCATCTATGCAGTAACAGTAATCTTGCAAAATTAGGAGATCTTCTCTGGTACCAAGGGGACAAACGACTGTGTACAATATATCCCCAAGTGAGTGAAAAAGATGAATTTGAAAAACTGTATGAGTTTCAGGAGTAATGAGGACTTTTTCATTCTTTTACAGCAAAAAGTTGATGTATCGCATTGGCTATTATATCCCTATGGAAAAACTGTCTTTCCCCTGTTTGCTCATAATAATGCGCAGGCAACTTTGCAACAAAATGCAAAAATGCATGTTCTTATTGAGGCAGATTTAAATAACTTCATTCCCCTTGCTTCTACAAAAGCTACAAAGGTATTTTTATATCATTCTATAAAAAATATAATTTTGTATTCAAATGACTTTTAAATCAACTCCTTGTCTTGTTTGTAAAGCTTGAAGATTATGGTATAATTGTCACATGGATGTCTGAAGATATTTTTGGTGTAATACTTGAAACTGACTTGGAGCACATGACAAAGTTTTCAACCACTCTCATGCAGGGACAATGCTTCATTAATAATGGATTACCTGTTACACGCATTGAATGTAAATAAGTTTGCTTGAATATATTACCGCTAGGCATTTTATTGTTACCTAATACTTTTTTTGAATTTACAGCTGTCTCAGTAACTGGAAAGCCTTGCATCTGTAACTATGAACGCTTTAATTTAGTGGAAAGTAGAAGTAAGTTTTTTTGTAATAGTTGAATATACGTATTTTAGTTAAGCCTACTTAATGTCTAATAAATCATTGCAGAGCTAATAGGTAGTTCTCAGTGGGATACGTATGTAAAGAAGTTAAGGTTAGTAAGCAGTACAGCAAGATTGGTCTCCCAACAAAATGAAGCCATAGAGATTAAAGAAATTCCAGGTCTGATCGTATCACCAGGGAGTAAACCAATTACCTTACAAATGCCAACAATTCTAGAAATCAAAATACCGGACGATCAAACAGGTATAACTAATTTTTAGAAATCCGTTCACACATTAAATATTTCATGGTTTGTAATAAAATCCTCTTATTTCAGAAGATCAAGTAAATTTGTCAGTTCCATCAACCCCGCCACCGACTCCAGCCTCCGCAAGTGCCATAATTAACGGCACGGCTTCAAGACTCTCTCAAGCATTAACTAACTCTATGGATTTATCTGTAGGTTCATTATCGAACTTAAGTTCTTCCAGATCCCAAGAATTCGTTTTAGAAGAAAGTTCCCAAGAGAATTTAAGTGAATTCACTCCATTAAAATCCATAAAAAATACAAAGAGGACTAGTGATAGAGACTCAAAGATGTCCAGTGTAATGTCCTCTAGGTCTTCACTCTCTACTGTAAAGTACGTTCTGTTTGTTCATCCGAATGTAGGATTTTTGTTCTATCCTATACTGCTATAAAAATAATTTTTTAAATTTTGTCTCTGCAGCTACTCACCAAGAAAGACTGAACTCGATTCTAAAGTTACCAAACCTCCAAATATCCTAATCTGTGCAGATAGTGCAGTCGCCAGTGATAATGTTCGCAGTGTACTTGACTCTATTCTCAAAGAGAATAAGTAAGATTCAGTATTTGTGAGAATCAATTTTGTTATTAAAAAACTTGTATTAAAAAATAAAGTATACTTACAGGTATACGGTTTATCCGTTGTCAGCACAAGAGGCTCGAAAAGACGTGTGGATGGACCAAGCGAATCTCATGATAGTATGCGGCAATGTTGGAAACGACGTTGCCTCCCAGGTTGTCGAGTTCTTAGTCCACGGAGGAAAGCTCTTAGCTCTGTGTTCGGATATTCTAAAGACTCTGCTTCCTACTTTCAAAACCGCGGAAGTCCGAGAAAACGAGCTGGTTCGTTTCTCCTATGGAAAGTGGAAGCACGTTCGAATGATGCATCACGTGTTCTGCTACCAAGCATCGCCTGTGAAAACCAAATTCTCTCAAGATTTGGAGGACTCCAAGTAAATTTAATAAATACATTCTTGTCGTTCTCTAAAGACCGACGTAAAAACGTTATTTTTTACAGACAGATGACCCCGCCGACGCCAGTCTCTGCCACCATCAACGATCGCTCCGGCAAATCGCACACTTTCAACGTAAAGGTTCTGGGCTCTGAGGAGACCTGGCACACACCAAGTATCTTACTTGCCAATCTGCCCGAGAGCGGCGGCAAAGCCGTCTTCTCGCAGATCCACCTGGAAGCCGATCCCTCGCAGTACGAGTTCGAGGAGAGCAAATTTACCGCCCTGAAGCAGAGCAATGCCACTCGACTCGAGATATTCAGCGACTTGCTGAGCACCCACCTGGATATCGAGGTCAACGCCAAACCCAAAATACCACCCACTTACAGTTCGGGGTTTTTTCTGGGGAGACATGAGGTAAGAAAGCAAGAGCCACGTTATTTGTACACGGAACAAGGTTGATTTCAGAGATAGATTTTTAATTAGCTCTTACTTCGTTATTCTCAGGTACATGCATTTTCATACTCGAACTCGACCTTGCTCCGATAGCCGTTCGATATATTTACTGGTCATGCTCTACATCGGACGATAATGTATAAATACAACGTAACTAAAAAAAGTCTATGCAGAGCATTGCCGGGATTCTTTCTCTCTTGTTCACTTTATAAATAATCTAAGCTTAATTTTACACGCTATCTTTGGTTTGAGACTGCTTTTATACCACTGTGCTATTTTGTCAAATGTTGTGATCAGTGTTTTTTTACGTTGTTTGTTCGTGCTTAATTTATAATCTATGAAACTGATTTAAAACAAAATTCGAATTATTCGCAGATTAATGGAGACGCTACATGACACACTACACTCCTTAACATTTCCCTACCGAAAGCATCACTCAAACCATAGCACAAAGCATATAACGACAGACTTAAGCACACGAATTATTTTCATAATGCGCCTTCTATTCGTACAGTTAAAGTTGGAAATGCTGAAGAAACTTAAGGATAAGATGCAACCGAATGATGTGTTAAAAACAACGAATTTAGAGATACAATTTTGCGGTACGTCCACTGTACCAAAACCCGCGTCCTCCACCTATCTGCCAGTTATGGTGCATAGATGTCCAGATAATTTTTCAACTGTAGAATACTTTGAGGTACTGTTTTTTTCTTCATTAATTATCATCTAATTATAAAGATTATCAAACGAGCTTTAAAGGATCTTGTAAAGGTTGGATGTATATTTTGGAATGAATTTCCTAATTTATACGATGTTTTAACACAGAATCTCAGCACAGAAGCACTTGGCCGTTTAGTCATATACGCGGACGTAATGACGTCTTCTAATGCAGCCATAAATGGTTTAGCTTTGCACCATGGCTTGGCTGTTATATGTCGCTCGCAAACCAAAGGTGAAGGTAAGCACAGATGCATGAAGCTTTGTATCTTTTAATTATACCGCACTGTCTTTTGATTTATTGAATATTACTTCGTCTTCCATAAATGAATAATTGTATATGCGAGATACCAATTAATATTGCCCTTTTTTTACCCGAGGACGCGGCAAAAATGTATGGTTAAGTCCCGAAGGCTGTGCTATGTTTAGTTTACAAATTCACATTCCATTTAATTCTATTCTTGGAGAAAGAATATCGCTTATTCAACATGTAACCTCAGTAGCTGTAGTGACTGCAATAAGGTCAATTCCAGATTATCAGGTATTACAAACTTACGTCAAGTTATCGAAATGTGAATTAAATCATGAGTATTAATATATTATGATTTTGTCTACTATCATGTAGGATATAGATATTAGAATAAAGTGGCCTAATGATGTCTACACTGGAAACGGTTCTAAACTTGGGGGCACCACCGTTACATCCACTATTCAATCACCAACTATTATTTGTAACCTAGGTACCATTATTTATTTTATTTTTATAAAACTTTTAATTATATGAGGCTAAATATTATTATATGCGTGGACATATGTTTCAGGAACCGGAATAAATCTTTCAAATAGTTCACCGACAACTTGTATTAATGATATGATTACCAAATATAATCAAATGTCCGGGAAAAAACTTAAAAAAATCACGCTTGAACGATTTGTTGCTTTGGTATTCAATGAGATGGAAAAATTAATAAATCTTATACAAAATAACAATATGGATGAATTCTATGACATTTACTATAGATATTGGATGCACACGTACGTTGTCTTAAAAAATTCAAATGCTATTGGATTGCTTACCGTTTAATATAATTTCTCTTTTTAGGGATGCTGAAATCACAGTCATACTAAAGGATGGTTTATCACAAGAAGTCAAAATTTTAGGCATTGATGATTACGGATTTTTGGAAGTGCAAGGAAAGAATGGCAACATCTTTACAGTTCATCCTGATGGCAACAGTTTCGATATTTTAAGTGGATTGGTAGCACCCAAGTGTTGAAGATTATTAGAATGAAGAAAATCTAGAAAAATACTAGGTTATCATTACGTACCTTATGGAATATTGCATTTTACAAAAATAAATACTTAAATATTTTCTACAGCGATATTTTGATGAAAATGAAATAAAAAAACTACATTCCCGCGCTGCTATACAATTTTTTAGCATGTTATTACGTTGTAAATGTATTGATTATGTATAAAAATTTATCGAAACTTCGAAACTTTTACCAATCAAATTATATGTATAATGTCTTCCTAAATCTAAAATAATTTGTTGATTCGATGTATTCAAATGTTTTGAATTCAATTTTTGGTCCAAGTATATGTCTGAAAATATCGGTGTTTTATAATACATAAGTGACCTGATGCAAATCAACAAAAATCTTAGGATGAAATAATACCTACGCTCTGTCAAAATTTACTATCAAAATACTGCCTACGTCATATATAATATACAAATTATTCTATGTATATGTGACTTGCGTCAAAATGTTATGAAATACAAAAGTAATTATACTATTATAAAAAAAATCTATGAGATGTGAACTAGCTATTGTTATCTTTGCTGAAATATATCTTTTTTTTTCTTAAAAAAAATGGTTGTTTACTTTTTTATCAACTAGGTGATTCATCAAATTCCCACACGCAAGCAGATTTGGATTATGGCGTTATCAATAATACCCAATAATGTTGTGCTTTAATATATTTCGTCAAGATCTTTTTTTACAGACATCAGGTGTCGAAAGCAGTAGCATACGACCCATGAACATTAACTCACGCAATAACGTGTCGTTTTAATTTGTTTTATCTTCGGAACAAACTTTTTTACAATTTACTTTCAGATTGCACTTCTTGATAATTAATAAATCAATAAATAAAAACTTTACTTTGAATCGACGACAATGGCTGCCTAATAAACAATGCCGCTTCCATACAATAATCCTTAACAATTGGAATTTCTGAATAGCGTACGATCGGTCAGCGAAAGGTACGAACGACAGATTAGCCTTTTAACATTTATACAGTATATTCCCGCATGATTTATAAATTTAAAAAATAAACTTTTATGAAATCATAAATAATTACCGCATGAAAAGACGCGCAATCAAATTTTGTTACTTTGGCAACTAAAATTTCACAAATCATTTCTCTTTTGGGTGTCTGTAATTAAATTTTTTGAGAAATAAAACTAAATTTAAATTGGTTCTAATAAATAGATAACACATAAATATTCTATCGTCATAACAAATCAGCGTCTTTTTTCATTCTTCCAAGTAACAAAATCAGCGTATCTCAAGAGCGATATAACGAGAGCAAAGAATAAGATTGTCGGTCAATTTGCGTCTCGACAAAGATCCTAAATTAATTTTTTTTGTGCGGGTATGCATACTGTATAAAGTATAGACTTTTTCTTTTTTTCTACAATTAATCGATTACTAGTTACATTGGTCCTTTAAGGATGATGTGCCGTTTGCTTGGCCACCAAAAATGTCGTTCACTCGCAATGTCCTAATTTGCCTGTAGTATTTCTTTGAAGCACTACGGGTTTCATGTAGATCTTATTATTTCCCCCTTTATTTCGATCTTACCCTTAAGGAAATAAGTTCAGTTACACAATATTTTACTACGGCTGCTAATCTGTACATAGTCACAAACGACAAAGGTACTGTAATGTTTTTTTATATTTATCTTTATCTTCATCTATATGTATGGTAAGAGTACAATGATTTATCTGAATTACTGGAATAACTTCAAACTCTTATGATATATGGCTAATACTTTTCATTTTTATGGACTTACGTGTCTGTTGATGTCAGTGTATAAGTTGGTCAAAGGAAACGCTTTGACTCTCTTTCACAGGTTAACATTCTCACGCAAAATTAAAAAAAATTAAAATGTTAGCACAGTATCATAAGAATATTGAATCATTTCAAATATTCGACATTATAATGCACGCTTACCAAATCTCGAATTCCGACGCAACTCTTTTTCTTGCTCTATAAATGTCAGTTGTATGTATATATCACGAATGAGAACATGACGGGATGCGAGCAACCGAACGGCATATATGTCTACACAGAACGAAGTATGGTTTAGCTCATGTTTACATTATTAACTTTTTCTTTGCACTTTTACAATTATTAGATTAAAAATTAACAATTAAATTATAACTGAAAAATCAAATGCAGTCTTTTATAAAGTCTTTTACAAAATCTTAAATTATAAATCGTTGAACCGGCCTTAAAGTAATAAGAAGTGGTATACAGTATCTAGTAAGAGAAAAAAGAGCTGACATGTACAATATTGATGTATAGAATGAAAAATTTAAGTGTTTCAGAAAAAACGCTTTAAAGTGCATACTTTTCTGTAATTTTTTGTTAAAAGTTAATAATCTATTTGTAAGTATTATTTTTTTTTTCAATTGGATACCATCGGGCCAGTTTTTCAATATTTACTACTAAAGTAGACGTTTTTAAAACTACACTATAATTTAGTGCTTTATACGATACCATATTATAAGATCATAAATAACAATTGTATTTTCACCGAATGACTGCAATATATATAACGCTATAAGGCTATTATTAATGTTACTTTTTTATTTATCTAGACTTGACATGCCTAGTCTCTCAATATAATAGAGACTGCACACAGTCAGCCTTCAATTCGAGGTTCTAGCCAAAAACTTATGACAATATAACTGACGCAAGGAAACCATTTGCTATTACGTTGTTTTGCCTGTTTTGATAGTGCTTTTTATACATTAACAGTTATAAGCCAAAAGGGTGTAAGGGACGAAATTCCATGTGAGAATACGCTACAGTTTTACGTTAGTATAAATAAAGGCCTCACCAGTAACAAATTATTACGAACAAAAGTTGATTTATTCAGACAAGATATGTGAACTGATGTATCATAAATCTCAGTAAAGCACATTAAAAAAATAGAATAAAAGGCGAGTTGTGATCTGAAAACTGTACTTTTCAGTCGTAACTTGCAACGCGTAGCTTGACTTATTAACTTATATTATTAGAGCATCAGTATTAAGAGTACTTAGATAGCTGAGTTCTATTGCGTATTTAATATTTATAATTATGAGCATTTTATTAGGTTGCTTGAAACTAGGACCGTGAGCCTATAAAATTCAATAAATTTTCAAAATGCATTTTTAACATTTGAGCTAATAAATAATTATAAAAGTTTTGCTAGAAAATGGCAGTAGAATTGAGTACGATATTTTGAATAAAAATTCACGTCAAGAGTAGACGAAGATTCTAAAAAAAAATTGTATAATCATTATGAACACATTATTCATATCGCTAACACCCTTTAAGCCTTTAACTATCAGAAAACACGTACTTATATATATATATATATATATATATATATTTTTTTTTAATATTATACAAATATAAACGATGGTGCATGTACGTTACGTAGTCGCCTTCAATTATCAACGTTTACATTTGCACACAACTATTAATTTATTAATATCATTGTACACCATCACACTGCATCTTTTGGCAGCAGAAAAACTATCTTTTAACTTTTTAAATTTTTTGAAACCCTTCAAGTGGAAACCGGAGATACTTTGGATTTTGCACGAAAATTCAGCAACAAGTGTTGCAGTAATATATTTTACATATTTACTTATAGAATTGTGGAAGATATTGAAGGACTAAGCGCGATCGATGAAATTGATCATCAAACAATAAATAGAAAATCGACTATTGTAAAATATGGATACAAACAAAATCACTAGCCAAAATTAAAAAAAAATATCCTTTCAGGATTCAGTCAAAAAAATTTATCAATGCATTGAAAAAGACTATTTAATGTATAATGAAATTTTCGCAAATAAAATAATATATCATAAAACACGAGTCAAAAAAATTTATTTTGCAAAATTTGCAATGCGGAAAGACCACTGGGTTATTACCAATAGTATATCAGCAAAATTCTATAAACGATTATCGTTGTATCAATAAATGCATTCATACATGCACACACTCACATACATATATTCGCGTGATTCAGTTATCATCGCGCCAAAATCGATATAATACACGCACACGCGCGTGTGCAACGCACGTGAACACAAGTGACGCGCACTTTCATTGGCTACGCAAGCGAAGAGAAGTCTTAAGCGCAATTGTATATTATACTCTTTTATCCACCGAATTTTGATTCATTATAATTTTAATTCATGATACTTAAATAATCACTAATAATAATAACATTGCTAAAAGCCTAACCATATCGGAAATTTACAGTAACAAAAATAAATTTGTTCACGTTTTGGCGAACATTTTTCTATGTGAAAACATATTTGTCTATAGAAAAAATATTCATAGAGCTCTCAGATCTTTTCAAGGTACTCTTCATAATGGGCATATTTCTATTTTCTACTCTATTTGCTTTTGTAAATCTCTCACGTTTCCGCGATATTTATAGACGACGGAAAATCAAGGATTTTCTCATAGCTCGCGAAAACGGACTACCCAGTTTTCTAAGAAATTAGTATAGTAATCAATTTTAACGTAAAAATCAAGCTTTCTCCAACAATAATAAATAAAATTTCGTACTATTCGTGACTAACGAATTCAAATAAATAATAATTATATTGATAACAACATAATTTACGCAATCCGGCAAATTTTAAATTATCAGATCTTTCAAATAAAAATGATCAAAAAATAAGTAAAACGACGCGCTCGCCACCGTTTAGCCACTGGAATGCGCGTCACTCTGGTATGACAAATTACAGATTATATAGGCAGTATATACATTTCTTACACGAGAGACGAATTCTTATTATTTGTTCTTAACCGTTTGTTTACACTGTTCGTTTCCTCGGCTCTGTCGGGCCCTCGTCCTCCGCTTGTGCGGATAAGCGGGCCGCATAATATTACAAATAATGAAATATCGAAAAATCAAAAGTCCCAGGACGATATTACTTGCAAAGTCGAGTCTCCAAGAGGCAGCACTTCAAACAAGCGCACAAAGATTCCTTGGTAGCCCTAAAAAAACTCGCTTTGATTTACCTCTATCGATAGATAATCTCTAACCTCTCGTATGGATCGTCGGAGCAATCGCGATGTCGACGATCATTCAGTTCGTCCTATATAAATCGCGGCAGACCACCGGCAGAGCGGTGGTACATGTAGGGTGCAGGCGGCAACCCGGGAAAGTGTCTTTGGCGTTGGTGTGGAAGAAGGGGACGGTGAAGTTGGCCGCCGCCTCCAGCGGAAGACGAGGCCTGTTGTTGCTGCTGCTGTTGCTGCTGCTGGTGATGATGTTGCTGCTGGTGCTGCTGCTGGTGCTGATGCTGCTGTTGCTGCTGCTGTAGCAGATGGGAAGCGCCATCACCTAGGTCAAGCTCGAGCTCCTGCTGCTCGACGAGCTGGAGAGCCCCAAAAGAGGCAGTGGCCATCGCCACGTCTGGCATTATACCCGAGAGGTGGCCGTCGCTGCAAGAATTGCTCTCCAGGTGCTGAAAAAGTGCGTGCGAGAGATCAGAGAGGAAAGCTTTGAAAAAAACATATTCGCGAGACTTTGAGATGAGGCTGAGGCATTGGGAATTGCATTTTCCAGGCACGTTGTGTGCGTAGAGAGGCGAGTCTATTTTTAGAGCAGCAGAAATTAGTGACATTTAAAGGCCAACTGGATCGGTGACAATGAATAGGAGAGAAACATCTTTATCGTCGAAAATGAAGGAGACTGCAAAGTCTTTTGTAGTAAATTACTCATTGACATCGATTGTGTCTTACTGCCTTTCCTGTACTCGCTTGTGACATGGAATATCGTTCGTCCAATCGGTTTGTCGACTACATGCAATAATTGATAGTTCAATTAGAACCAATCCGACTAATAAACGAAGTGGCTTCGACTAGAATCACGATTAGTCGGCCTGCCAAGAGTGCAAATATTCCGTATTCTCATGGCGTTCCCCGAAAATTGTACCAACTTGCATTCTTTCCAGTCATTTCTCTCCGTTCCAAATTCGCCAGTGACCAATCAGTCAACAGCACCTAAATCCATCCAATCTCCTGTCTTTTCTCTCTCAATTCTCGCAAGCTGCGCACATTGTTACGCATCAAAAGCGACGGCGGCTACAGTAACGAGATTCAAATAGGGATATGAGACCCAATTAAATAAGCATTCTGTCGCGCACTCCAGGAAGAGGGAGAGGGAGTGAGAGATGGTGCAGTGATGCATACCTCGGCGGAAAGTCTGTAGTTCTCTCCTTCGGTGACGATAGCTGGCAGCTCATGGTGTCTGTGCGCGTAGGAGGCGGCATGTCGCGGGAAAGTCATATTACGCCCGTAACAGATGGCCGCAGAGGCGCCGTGACCACTGCTGCCGCCCAGGCCCATCAGGGAGCCACAGTCCTCGTCGGCTGACACCGAATTCGCGTCCGGTTCTCCTAGGCTGTAGCACGCTGCGTTCTGCAACAAAAATGATTTATTGTTATTTTGTTTACCACGAAATTGGAATATTTTCATTTTTGCTCTATAAAAATGACATTACATTATCTAATGTTACGGTATACTGGAGACATTCAGATAAAGAGTTTAAAAGTACACTGAGGAAATCAGGTTTCTAAGACTATCAACAATGATAAAGAAAAATACCGACGTTTTATCGAGAGATTATGGGTTGTAAACAATTTTTTTATCTTATATCTTTGTAAAATATTTGATACAGAGTGAGTTTTAATTGTGATAATTATTTATCGAACTTACATCGATGAGAAAAAACTGTTAGTAAATAATGCGGATGATGGACACTACAAACTGTTCGTGGTTTAAGAACTGTAAGAGAGCGCATGAATTTGAAAACTATGTTTTTTCAGAAATTTTTTACATCGACGTGCAATGAATGCTTAAGTTACGATGCAAAAATAAGTTGATGCATATTTATGGGCCAATGTAAAAAATGTTGCGGTTATCACTCTTAAAACAATGATTAAAAATATCGATGAGTACGTGTTAATTCAAGCTTGCATAAGTGCGATAGCATTAAGTAAACTGCTATATATTGCTATATAACTGCAGTTTACTTAATATAGCATTAAGTAAACTGCTATTATTATAAAAACTCATCTTAAAGATATGGTAAAGCGCATGTTCAAAGTTTCAAAATTCCAGTGAAATCAGATCATCGTAATACGATGAATCTTTGAAGTGATTGTACGATATCCCAGTAATGATATGTTCCATTGAGTGTAATACGTGTTTTTTTTCTTTAATGAATTCACTGATTAATCGAAGAAATGTATACGACTTTCGCGTATTCAGTAGAGCTATAAAAATATATTTTAGCCGGAAAAGCGGAGCTATCACGTTTACTCTAATTATAATAGTATTTTACATAAGAACCGCTATCTGGTCAGAAAATACTATTTTTTCGCTGATAATAAACTGCATTAGCATTGCGCCGATGTTTCACGCGTAGATAAAGATATTCCAATTTTTTTTTAAATTCGAAAGTGAACTCGTAACATCTATTGATAGTATAAACGGAAGCTATACATATAACTATGAGGCGGAAGAGTGATGTGGCATTTTATTCATCTATTTAACTAATCTATTTTATGTAGGATCGTAAATTTCTGCATATATATTTATTAAATCGCTGGAAAAAATTTATATGGTCGACGTTCTAGTATACTAAGCCGCATTGTAAGCTATATTCTTGCTTACGAATACACTCTAACACTACTATACCATTTTATTTTTACCCTATAAACTTAATTCCCTGAACGAGCTTAAAATGTCACAGCAAATTCGCTTAAACTTATTTTTCTAGAACCTTGAGACGCAATTAAAGGAGATCTACTCTGCATTCATTAGGCTGATTGAGTCAGAATTGAAGATGTAAAATTATTTACAGAGCAGCTGTTGAAAGAATTTTTAGAATCATTCGCTTGGGATTCGTCGATATTGCGTCATATCCGCGGGTAGTTTAGAGCTTCTCCTCTAACGACGATTCTAATCCCTCCAAGGCCACTGCGTCTGCCGAAATTACGCAGACTCACAGGTACATGACGTTGCGATTTATTTCGTCGAAAGCTCTCAACTATCGCCCGGTCATTCACTTCGAGCTTTTGTTGCTTTCGTGCAGCAAGGGTCCGGTTACCTTGAGCATCTGATACACCACTTTGACACGTCGTGCGCAATAACCCATAGCGCGGACTTGACATCTTGACTTTTCCTTATCACACACACATTATTTTACAAAGAGAAAATAATTAGCTGCGAGAATGCAGGGAGACGAAGGAACAAAAATGAGGAGATTTCAGTCAGTTTTATTACATGCGTGCACGTCGCCGAGACATTGTATGCACATATTTTTAATTATTTAAAAATAACAAGATAAGAACAGCACTCGAGCATTTACGACGTTATAGCGTCAATAATGTGCATAAGTGACTTTACGAGATATATCAGAGAATAGCATAAATCTTCCTCGGACAGATGTACGCGAAAAGTCATGCGTACTAATGATCATCGCGCGAAAATCATTTTCCTCGCAACGTCCTTTTTTGCGCTTCTCTATCGGGGCGATTTTTACGAGCCTATATCAGTGAAGAGTTGCATCGAGCGTAATAAGTTAAGAAGATAATGGCTCGATCGTCGTGAATTGATGAAAGCGAATTTAAATTTAAATCAAACCACTCGAATCGTCGACCTTCTCAGTACGAAATTCCTGCTTTACACGTTGCTCCACATCTATATCTCCAAAAAATTAAGGTGACAAGCATCTCTTGACCGATTTCTCAATCGCTATGGGGAATTAGTCCAAAAACACAGGCTTCCTATGCACAAACGAGGGAAATCCCATAACAATCCATCCGCATAGAGAGGCACAACAACAACAAAACACTCTCAGATATAAGGAACAAGCGAGTGTATACACAATCATCTAGCCATCTAGCCAACCACAACGAGATAAGCAACGAAAAACCGTGAGTGCAAATCGCGAGCCAGCCACTACGCGCATGACGTAACACACGTGGTGCCCGCTCTGCAATTCATTTTCTAAGCCCAGCGCAGTCGAAGCTTCGTTCCCCGCAACAGTTAGACGCTTACACATCGTTGGGGTAGAGCGCGAGCTCGTAAGCCAATCAGCAGCTGCAGCGGAGGGTCAAAGTCAAGCAGAGCTGAGAGTTCGCGCTGGCACCAGCAGTCGACTTCGCGACGTAGCCTCGTTCGGTCGTTCCTGCGTCGTCGTCGCTCCAGTTTTATACAAACTCGTGATATAAAGATCGACCTGCAGCAGCAGAAACTGATACATTAGAGATATACCAGCAGTGAATCGAGAGAGATCGTAGCTTTTCAGTTTGAACGAAATTCGGTGAGTCATTTTGCTGTCAGCGCCGCATCAGAGGAAAACGAGGACAGCGAGTGCGTGTGTGCATTTAGAAAGAGAGTTTATCGGTGATATGCAATGGAAAAGAACGGATATATATTTTTCTCGTCTGGTTTAGGAAATTCGCGGCTATTAGTGTTAAGGGGCATGAGCTGGTTATGCAATTGCTGGTGTTGGAAGCTTTTTCTTTTAAGCTCCGCGGGGTATTATAAATTTCACGATTTGAAAGTTCGCGCCCAAGCAAAAGTTTCGAGTAGCAACTTTTTTCTTCTTCAAAGTTTCGTAATAGCCGGTGAAGATTTTAGAAGCACGGTTATGAGCGTTGCGGTGCAAGATTCGCGAATTTCAAGTCACGTTGTGCATGACAAAAGATAAAGTGTATATGTGAATCGTAAATCAAAAGGACCGTGATGCGGAACATTAATTTTACGAAAGCAACCGTGAATCATATTATGATATCCTATACTAATCATTAGTCCACACCATTTATTTTATGAAATCATTCGATTGAAGTGAAGCCGGCAGTGCCAAATATAAGCCCAACAACAACATCGCGCCTTAGACGTAGCATTATTAATTAGATTTGTCAACGAGAACATGCGTTGCGCCGCGCTAATAGAGTTTCCCGCTTATTCGATTAACCGAGAGTTCAATCACCACTAAATTATGTCTGTCTTATTTCTGTACTTTTAAATAGTGGTAAGCATCCGTATGCAATAAGCGTTTTTTTCCTCCGTTTATTAGAGCAGTCGTACGCTGCATTGTATGATGTTTATACAATGATGCGACAGCGACGTTTCAATAGCTGTTGAGCTTGTAAAACGATTACCTATACATCTAGCACACGCAGGTGCCTCACGTGCCGCTTCGCTTGACGTTTTCCGTCAAAGCATTGGTCTTCAGATAACGAATAAGACAAATTGAAGTACCTCTGTCTTATACAATTATTCATAAAATTGCATCAACATTATTAAAGTTAAAAATAATTTTCCTCTCGGCAGCAATAAGAGGCGAATCATAATTGTCTCCATAAAAGAAAGCGTCATAAAAGCAAATTCTAATATACGTATAGACGTACGAAGTTGAACGGTCTTTCTTGCTCTTCCGTCGAGTCGTACGAACAGGCAAATTGAAAAGATGTAAAAACAGCAAAAAAATCATAGCACAGTAATAGCGCAGCCTCGGAGTTTGATGGTTGATTTGCGCTAAATTTTAAACGCGCGCGCCTCGGCAATTACACGGTTTATGATGAGGGAGTTGTAGGACAAAAAATTTCGAACGCTATAGAACACCAGCCAGTATAATATGAGATCGTGTATAGAAAGGCCTTTTTCTGCAAAACGAAATCGGTTCGTAGCTTTATTGTCTTCGACTCTCACTCACATTTCGCGCGGAATTTGTTTTTGCAAGCTACGGTAAATACTGCCGCGCACCTATTATATATCGCTCGTCAACCGCGTGCGCCTGTTGTTATATACCGTTAGATAAAACTAAATGAAAAAATTGCGAGATATTTTTATTTTAATCGCTTATAGTCGTAGGTCAGCGATTCCGGGATGCCGTAATTCGTTCGAGCTATAAAAATTCTCCGCGATTTGATGTATATATGGATTAGAGGAGGCTGGCTTATAATGCAGTACATTAACGCGAGTGTCGTAAATCTGTGCGATACGTTATAGGTTTGTGAAATAAACGTCAATTGGAACCGACCAGTCTATTCCTGTCGCGAAAAAAAAAACAATGTATGACTGTTTGACAACAAATATTGAATTTGAATCGCAACTCTTTTATGTAATTGATATAAATCTGCATATTATTTTTTGATGTACATTCATTTCCAAGGGAAAACCCATATACTATGTCAGACGACATCTATAAAAACGTGTGCTTTTCCATTTTTACCCTCTGACAAAGAAATTATTAACCGGATAAATGAATGCTGCATTAATAAATGAAATTACAATAAATAATCTACAGATTGGAAAAGGCAGTTATATCGGTTTTCACAAACAGTGGAAAATAACAATAAAAATTGATTTTCATTTGAACGGCGCAGTATAAAGTGGTTAGACTTCTAAAAAATAATTGCTTTACCTATATTGCAAACGCAGTAGCATAAAATTTCATTAACTTGCAGAGCATTTTTAGCCTTTTTTTAAACCGCGATAGACGTGGTAACCGCTGGTCTAGCGATACACGGAAACAATAGCTTATTTTATTTTTGGTCTCTGATACTACTCAACAACGCTCAACTAAAATTTCTGCCGCGAAATGAAAAAAAAAATGTCAAAAAATTGATGTATACCACGCACTTGCTCGTAAATTTGTGAATCATCGATTCTGTCAAAGCATTCTAAACATTAGCAATCGCGGAATGTGTCTCGTGTGACTACGTTTACAATGAGCCGATTCCAACATCCCGCGCGTGCACGTTCCTAGCGTTTTGAAGGCTTTACGCAATGCCAGGACGCTTGAATAAGAATTGCAGTCAATTAATCATAGTACGTTGATGAATTGACCGGAGTAATGCAGACACGGAAGCCAAAATCTTTACGTAATTTTCCTCACGCTCTGTGTACAGATTTTCTTTTCTGCGATGAAGAGCATAAAAAAAGAAGTTCAACCAACGCTCCGCTAGATCGTTTACCCGTACGGGCTCGAGAGGATGATTTTACAATTAGATGCAAATGTTAATGTGTGTCTAGTCGCTGCTGTTTTATCATTACCACATTATTAATGACTATTGAAGCTACCCGAGACGCGTTTTTGCTTTGGTATAACATTTTTTGGATTGTCTTCGAATTTTGATGGAATTTAAAGTTAAAGTTCATCAAAAATTGATACAGCATACTAATCTCTTTAAATAAATTCTTAACTTACGTAATTCACCGTGAGTAAAATAACTTTTTAACAAATCAACTCGGAAATGAAATTACCCAATGCACTATAGTATAATTAGAAAACCAAGTAAAAGTAAAACTGCTCGTTTGTATCAGAGAATATTGTGCAGAATAGGTAATTAGGTGTGAAAAAAGATTGCAGTAATGCTAAAATAATAACTTCAATTATTGTTCTAAGAACATTTCCGAGGCAGACGTTATG
This sequence comes from Pteromalus puparum, assembly GCA_012977825.3. Lineage (NCBI taxonomy): Eukaryota > Metazoa > Arthropoda > Insecta > Hymenoptera > Pteromalidae > Pteromalus > Pteromalus puparum. Next base: position 5,177,618 of record CM053169.1, read on the forward strand.
GAAAGTACGAGAACAAAGTAGGTCTAAAGTATAACGAACTAATTAAAAATCGAAAGTTGAGATGCATCAATATAATTATGACGAGAACGATTATGAAAGCTATTGCGCTGTGGTCTGTATAGTTTGCAGTTTTAAATAGAAAATCGCATATCCTCTTAGATCATCGAGAAAAAAATTTTCAAAGAAAATTGTTCTACGAAGTATGCTTTTGGCGCTGCCAAAATAGTTGTATTTTCGAGTCGTTACGTGAGGGATATTGCATAAGAAAATAAGCGAAGCTAATTAATGGTTAAACATTTTTGCTCAGAAGTTCAATAAGTCAAGCGAACAAATAAGAATTATTCCATGTCGGTGCTAACAAGTGCGCTGAGACAAGCACTTATTAAATTAGAAAAATAGCCATACATCGAGCAAAAGTTGATTGTTCACTCCCGTTCCTCGGGCAAGTGGAGCATGGCTTAACAGCCAGCGCTGTTGCGTCCGAAATAAACTTCTTGGCACGCTCGGTCTCTCCAAAGATTTGTCGTCGACGACCAAGAGCCTAGAGCAAGATGTGTATCTGTTTTGGTACTCGCTCTCACTTTTAATTTGATTAGCTTACGAAGTATCGAGATTGAGTTACCTGACCGTGTCTCTGTAACGCTATATATACAATTTGTCAATATTATGCTACTTATACTTTATCGAACACACGAATCGATCAAGGATTGTAAATAATAAACAGAGTAGGTAGACTTATTGAATATTAATAGCCGTGAGATAAGGTAAGCAGCTCTCGACGAGTAATTAGATAATACCCAATTTATTAAGCTACTGTAAGCAGCTAAGCAGAAAGTATAGACAATCACTTCACTCTGAATACAAGAATGAAAAAAAACTTTTTTCTGCATATAATAGAAGATGCTTTTTTAAATTGAAGCAATTCGTGATCGCGCCATTGAAATTCAAGCACATACATTCTTATCTATAATTTAGCTGGCGCAGCAGCGCACACGATCCATCTCCGCAAAAATGCATAACGCAGGCGCAGCACACGTCGACGTCACATGTGAGACGACACGCGAAATGTCGCGCGAGGAAGAGCTGAAGAGCTCTTTGTGCGTTAGACTCGATTATGCCAATGTATATTGATAATATACATTTGAATAAAGCCTCACTACCTTACGAGCGACGTTCACACATTGTACAACTAACCGGTGCATGGATCTCACGAAATCTCGACCATTATTGAATCATTATTGTGTGGTTTACATGTCACACACATCGGCGCCTCCGATCTTTCTTAATAGAATTGCCTTATTCATTAGGACGTTTTGTTTCATCGACGTCCGCATTTTTTTTCTTAAACGACTTTTTATATATGACCGAAGCGTTGTAGCAAAATTTGTCGACTAATTGCAAATGCGCGACGGATAATTCCTCTTGGGATAGACGAGCGAGACGTGCATGAGTAGTAAAGCTTTGTTAATTCCATATTTTCCTCGTTCGATTGTATTCTTGACACTTATGCCGATTAATCGAGTTCTGGAATTCCATTGTTACAGTTTTTCTTCGGTCTAAATCTATTGATTGTAATTGGATAAGTGAACATTTCCATCTTTCGCTGTTTCATAATTGACAAACCTACAATTAGTCGAGTAAAGGATAATTAATTATTTTATTATGAGTTTTTTGTGCAAATCGAATTCACATACATCGAAGAGGTTTGATTAATATTCGTATGTAAATCAGATAGCAAGTTCAATCACAGAGTGTAAATTTTAATGATTTAGCAATTTCTTTTTGAAGAGCAAGTCGAGACTGACGAAAGTGGAATTTAAAAATCGGGCTATTAAGTGGCTTTACCAGGCCAAGGAATTGATAAGCTCTGTGCATGTTTAGTCGAAGCACGCACAATGATAAGTCTAATTAAATTTATAATTTGTCGAAGTTATTACTTCAGCTAATTTGAATAACCGGTTGAAAATACGAAAAAAAGTTTACACTTATTGTCAGCGCAGAAGACGCAGAACTAAAAATTCAAATAAAATTTTTCATCGAAAGTTTATTTATTACATTTTCCAATTAGCATATAAATGGAACTGCTAGAATCTAGCAATATAAACTTTGTTTACTTTTTTTTCAGTCATGCCAGAATTAAACGAGCCGGTGCCGCTTCAAGACCTGGAGGGTTTGCTCCAGCAGACGTTGGGCGGCCCCTTATCTGTTCAGGTCACTGACTGGAAACATCTTACAGACCCTGGTGAGAACTTCGGGAGCCTCATTCTGGCCGTAAACGTAAACGTAACAAAACATGGTAAACAGGAGACGCATCACCTAGTTTGCAAGATGCCACCTAAATCTGACTATCTACTGGACCTTTTTAATAGTCCAATGGCTTTCAAAAAGGAGATCTATTTCTATACGAAAATTGCACCAGCTTTCCTTCAGCTTCAGGTTCGTTGTACTACTAATTGTAGTTGAGCCAACCTTAATAATCTTAAGAATGACTTAATTTGAAATATAATTATTTATATCACAGTTGAGCAGTGGGATCGCCGAGAATGAGCTTATCAAACTCGTCCCACAGTTTTACGGAGGTCGTATGGGACTGGCTGGTGGTGAAAAGTTTGACAGCCAAGCATCGATCGTTCTCGAGAACCTCAATTACTCTGGCTACTCGACGAAAGACCGTATTGCTGGAATGGACCTTGAGCACATGGAGTACGGAACGCGCGAACTCGCGAAACTACACGCCATTACTTGTGGTTACAGAGTCTTGAATCCAAAAGATTTCGCAGAGACGATTGCACCGGGTCTCGTGCCTGCACACAACGATGTTGCTATGCAGTGCATTATGGAGATGATCGGCAAGGCCGTAGACAATCTGAAGAAAATGGACGATGCTAAGCCACACATGGACAAGGTGTTTAAAACACTGGAACTTTGTGAAAGAGCGGAAAAGGAGAACAAGCCAACAATCGGTAAGTTGACAACATTTTCAAGGTTACTACATAAAAAGGCTACAAAGTTTGATGTTCGTTTAAATATTGAACATTTTTTCAGAACGCTGGTGTACTTTCGTGCACAACGATTTCTGGGTGAACAACATGATGTACCGTTATAGCAATAACAACAAAATCCTTGGCATGAAGATGGTGGACTTTCAGTTGAGCGCCTGCGACTACGGTATGAAGGATCTGATATTTTTCCTCATTTCCAGCGCGAAAAAGGAAATCATCGATAACAATTTGAACGACCTTATCACTCTGTATTATGAAACGTTTATTGACACTCTGAAATCGCTAAAAGTCGATACTAAGGACTTCCCCAGGGAAGAGTTTGACAAACTGCTGAAAGAGTGTGCACCGCTCAAATTCCCGCAGTGCATTATGATGATTCAGGTGATCAAGGCAACTCGAGGCTCTGCTCCTGACGTCAACAGCATTAAGAACTCGGAGGCCTTTCTAAGCATCGGTAAGGGTCAGCTTTACGAGGACAAGCTGCTCCACGTTTTACTAACGTTTGCAAAGAACGGATGGCTGGCCAATTAAGTGTCGCGTTATTTGTCTTTTTCTTCCCGGATAAAATTGGAGCTTTAAAAAAAAAAAAAAAATACGAGAGCTACTAATGGGGTCAACTCGAATATGAGTTAAGACTGAATGCGGAAAATATTTGTTATTTGAAACAATTCTGTAAATATATACCTAACTTTGTTATGATTTTAATGTTAGTACATTGTAATTTATCGACAAAAAACATACATTGTTACGCGAGAAAAAGTTCAAAAAAAGGTTCATTTTACACGTGAATAAAAAGATAGACATAGCTGTACCTAGGAATGTAGGCTTGGTGTACGAGATTTTGTGAAAACAGATGAATGAAATGAGCTACTTGCTCAAAAAAGTTGCGCAGAAATTATAGCTGAATAATTGCCAGCTAAATCAAAATACCATTAATTTTGAATCATTAGATTTCATACTGCGTAAAGAGCTGTAACTTTGAGTAGACGATAATGTATGTAATTATAGATGTATATGCGTAGATTTTTCTAAAAATACCGAAATTTTATACAGTAATTCATTCCAAATAGAAAATATTAAAAAAGAAATAATATGTGATATTTAAGTAATAGTATGCTAGACAAATAAATAATATGGCTATTACGATTCGCAGCGTAGATTAATGTTATAAGCTTTGAGAATTGAATTTGTATTACTCACTTCGAGAAGATCAGCCACGGCGTCGGGCAAATTGAATTCTCTGACAACACGCAATCGCAATTGTCTGTTGATTTCATGGCGCGATGACAGCGGTAAGCTGATAGCTCGTTGACAACTGGGAGATTGTCTCAGTTTTTGTTCGCGCTTCAGCATAGCAGACATAGTAGCAGAATCTGGAACTATTGACAAAATCGTTATTTGAGAAAAATATATTAAAATATTGCGATTTTGCAAATTGAGCATGATTTTAAGATGTATAGTTACCCGGTAGTGCAGCTGCCAAAATGTCGACTCCAGCAGCTCCCATTACCCTTGGTTTTTCGTCAACCATATACAATGTGTCCGGTATATCATGGATGTATCTTGCTCTTCTCAGCCTTACCAGTTCTGCTTCTTGAACCATTTGTTCTTCGACTAGAGCCTATTATAAAAATTTTTAGTTGTTGAATTATATATTAAATTATATTGGTAAAAATAAAATAAGTATCATTGACAAATGCTTACCTTTATTTCTTCATAATATGGCATAAAAAGACGAGGCCGTACGAATAATCCGTTTTTCTTCCCACCCCTTATCCAAGCGTTTATTCTCAAGTTCTCCCTTTCGTCGCCTATCATGTGACTCGGTGGAGTGGATACCAACCCTCTTCTAATAGCCTGCGCGAGTATTTCATTATTCGGCGGCAAAACGTGATCCATCCTGACGAGCGGCAAGAGTTCGCTGAGTATCTCGCGAAGCTCGATATCACTGAGATCCCGTTTCTTGACGCCCTTTCTTGCGACCGAGTGAACAGTGTGGTTCAGAAGATTCGGTTCCCTGTCCTCCATTCGTCGAACGAGTTCCTGCTCACCCCATTTCAGCACTGCCTGGAGCACCTCGAGTTCGCTAGCCTGCAGAAAATGACTCTGCAGGACGTTCGACAGGTGCGCATGATCCAGCTGATGCAGGATCGGCGACGAGGCTACCGGCTGGAATTCCTCTCTGAGGTAATGCAACGCTTGCCGGTGCACCCACGCCGAGCCGTGAGGTTGGCTGCCCCACCTGTTTTCAATTTCATAACAGACGTGAGCATATGACCTAAATTTCGCTGCGGTATAAATAAAAGAGTAGCTTACTTGAGAACCGTCGGAAGAGACTCTAACGTGAGCCATTCCAAAATGAGATCTTCACAGCCTTGTGAAAGAATATCCAACTCGAGAAATCGACCTATTTGATATAATTCCATGGCTTCTTCTAATGGACTAGGTCGCATTCGACCCGTATGTGTTAACGCCTGAACCTTGAAAAGTCCATTAAATATCAATCCCTTACAATGATAATGTAAAATTAAAGACAGGATTAGACATTACCTCGCCTAGACTGCCAGCGCTATTCCCACAGCCACTGCCCCGGAGTATGAGCGACAGGTCAACCGTATCAAGATAGACGGCGTGCAGTAGCACGTGGGCATATCGCTTGGGTATAACCGACTCATCTAGGACTATCCGCGTGGGTATGTGCAGCGCGCGTTCCGTGTGATCTTCGCCAGATCTCGTTCGCCTTTGGATAAGGTTGCGGAAGAAGGGCGAGCGGGCCGAAAGTATGGCCTTGTGGCAGGGCAGCTCCAGCTTTGGCCTGAAGCCGTATTCGCTACTGCCGCTGTCTGGTCTTTGGTAATCGCTGTCCGAGGTGAAGACGAGGGCCGCGTCCGCGTAATTTCCCGTGTCCAGCAAGTAGCGCAAGTCGTGCTCGAGGGGATTGGGGTTGCCGAACTCCTCGCCAAGCCGGCGCAGTAGGCCCGCGTCGAGAGAGCCATCGTGCGGGCACACGTCACCTGTGTACAGGTAGCGCAGTAGCCCGGAGAACATCGGCACCTCGATGTTGTGGCTCCGTAGCTCCAAGCATATGCGAGCCCCGTATCCTGTAATCACATTAAATCGATTATTAGCTATTTTTTTATACAAAATTTTGGTTTCATTGACTAGTATATTATATACTAACCCGGACAACCAGCGAGTAAGTCTCTGAAGTATGGACATCGCGCCGAAAGAAGCGCCCGGTGCACGGGAAAACAGGCTCCCCTGTAGACGAGATCGACGTCCGTGCAGTACTTGTAGTCATAGAGTGTCGAGAGATCCTGCTTGAAGGTGGCGGCGGGCGGCCTTGCCAGCTCCGCTTGCACGTGCAGGTCCTTGAGGGCAGCTAAGGCTTCGTATTCTTCCAGCAAGGCGCCTGCTTCCAGCGGACTCCAGCTTGACACGAGCTCGCGAATTATGCGGCCATGGTCACAAGCCTTCGACGAGCGCCGTCGCCTTATGAACTTCTTTCGCAGGGTTGCGAATCCCGTTACGCGCTTTTTTCTCTCCCTGAAAATGAACATTGTTGGTTTAGACTTTTTATTTAAAGTGAAGTTGGCTGTGTCAGGTTTTTTTTTTTTTTTTTAATTAACACTTGAAGTCAAGCAGTAATACTTTTGATGACAAAGCTACAAGATATTTTTTACAGATATTTTTTAGAATTTAATTGACTGCAACTAGGTAACAATGCTCAACTTGGAAGATGATGATCGAACAGCGCCCAAAACTAAAATTCCAGAATTATTCAATTTGATAGACAAATATAAAAAAGGTTTTATAGATGATTTGAGAGATGCTGTGTCAATACCATCGGTATCAACTGATCCAACTCATTTCAGCGATGTGCTAAAAATGGTAATATTTATTTTATGTTCTAAAATCGAAAAATAATGCTTAAATATAAAAATTGTAGCTAAATTTTTGTGTTGAAAAATTGGAAGCCCTGGGAGCCTCAGTAGATGTGATCAATGGCAATAATGAAGCAGAGTCAAAGCTTCCTCCAGTTTTATTTGCAAATTTGTTTGTTAATGAAGAGTATAAAACAATATGTGTTTATGGAAATATTGGTAAATTTATAATTACATAATTAGAGAAGTAAACTAATTTCCACATCCTCCTCAGCAGTCATATAATGAACATTTTGCAGACACTTTGTCACCAGAAACAATACAGAATGATAAGCATCCTCCTTTTGAATTGACTGAAGAGCTTGGGAGACTATATGGATGCGGTATCTCAGATAACAAAGCCCCTTTACTCTGTTGGTTCAATGCTCTTAAGATTTACAAGATGTCTAAAAACGAAATTCCAGTAAATATGAAATTCGTGATAGAAGCTACATCAGAGTTGTACAGTCAAAGTTTATTCAATGCTATCCAAAACAAACATGAATTTTTTAACAATGTTGAATACATTTGTTTAACTATTGATAAAATGGTGAATGAAATCCCTTGTTTGAAATATGGTTATCGAGGTCTTTGTCACTTTGCATTGAAAGTCAGCTGTGGCGAAAAAAGAGTACACAGTGGTACGTACGGTGGAGCTTTTAATCAACCTCTCATGGATGCAGTTAATGTAATTGGGTCTCTTGTAGACAAACAAGGAAAAATTGCTGTCTCTGAAGTAAGTATGTAGATCATTAAGAAATTATTGAGAACAGTTTATTAAATTTCAATTACCATTTTTAGTTTGTAAAAGATGTCAAATCAATCACAGAAGTTGATTATAATCATTGTAAAAAAGAACCTTTTTGTGTTGAAACTCTTAAAAAAGAAATTGGTGTAACATGTCTTGGGCACAAGGAAATACCATCAAGAATAGTGATGCACAAAACACGTTTACCAAATTTGACTGTCAATGCATTTCATATAATATCAGCTGCTGCAGATAAAGATGACTGTGCTTCAATACCCAATAAGTAAATGTTTAATTTATAATAAGCATCAAAATATGTAACAAAATAACAAAATTTTGCTTTACTAGGATTAAAGCAAGATTTTCAGTACGCTTAGTGCCCAATCAAACTGTGGATAAAACATTTCAGCAATTCAAGAGACATATTGAAAAAATATGGCACCATTATAAAAGTGCAAATGATTATGAACTGAAAATGATACTTGGATTTAATCCTTGGCAACAAGATCCTTCATCTGAACACTATGATGCTGCTGCTAAAGCAATCAAAACTGTATGACTTAAAAAATTGAACCTTTGATTTTACAATCTCTAATATTGTTTATATTTCAGGTTTATAAAGTATATCCTTGCTATGTATCTGAAGGTAGCACAATGCCTGCTGTTTCAATTTTCAACACCATGTGTCCATCAAGTAACATTATAGTAATGCCTATAAGGTACTTTTATTTCTAGTCTATTTAATTCAAATGGTTTGTCACACTAGTCAAAATCAATAATTTTACAGTGGCGATAAGGATGGTCATCATACAAGAGATGAATCTATTTCGATCGTGAACTACATTCAGGGGGTAAAACTAGCAATAGCTTACATGTGTGAAATTCATGAAATAAACTACAAATAGATATACATTTTTAAATAGACAAATGCTCTTGTTATGCTTTTTTAAATTATTCACAGTGTATTAGATAAAATATTACTTCAACAAGAGATTTGCTTACCTAACAATAATACTCAGTGGATCAGGATTGCCGGAGGCTGAAAGCCTGGCTGCCTGCACTGAGTCTCCTCCGATGGGCGCAAGGCTCGAAGAGGCGGATGCTCCCATTCTATGTGTCATGCGTGAATCATCGCCCTGTCCTCTTCCTGTGAACCAGCAACCACCACTGCTGCTGTCGCCTTCCCCACCAGCTCCACTTTCGCCACTGCGCTGCAGTGCACACGGGATCAGGGCCCGGAATACGTTCATCGCTTACCCAGACACCAGCCTGAAAAATGATTTGCTTGTAAAAAAACTCATTCTTGTTATGGAGTGAAGAAACAATCAAATGCAGGGCTTTGTTGACTGTTTTTATCATAGGCATAAAATTTTAATGATGTTTTTGGCCTTGGCAACTTTGCAAGTGCTGGAGACGCGTGAAAGCTTTGAAATAGAAAAAGTATAATGTCCATATTTGTTTGTACTCCAAACTGCTATTTTTCATAAAAAATGGTTTGAATTCTTTGCACACAAAAGAGTAAACAAATGACTGCATGTTGGAACAACAAAAGCCAATCAATAATATTGAGGACAGAAATTGCAGCCTTGAACAGTCCCCGCACTAAGTTTTCAGTGCTTTTTAAACTGGTTCAAGTGCAAGAGAGCTAGGTGCATTAGGAAAGCAATTCGCGTTACACTTGTAGGTATGCATCGCGAAAATCAATCAAAACGCGAGCCAAACAAAACTATATCGATTCACACACATAAGAGTAGACAAGACGAAGAAACGTATTATTCTTTACATGATAGATTCCGCACTCGCTGTCTCCTCCGCATCGCACAACACATCGATATGCACATAACGAGGTCTCGGATATACTTATGCACGATTTCGTAAAGCAGTAGTCCACTCCTCTTTCTCTATCTATCTCTCTTTCGCTGATGTCTATCTAGCCATCGGCACCATAACACAGAGCTTTGATCGCGCGAACGTCATAGATCCTCGAAAGCCCATCGAGCTGCTGCACTTGCACACTCGTCACTCACACACAGGAAAAGAGGCGCAACAAAACGCGAGAGACTTCCTCGCGAATCGCGCACTAAATATAGAAGCACGTCAACGATGTATTATAATATGTCTAGGTTTGTCCAGCAGTAGAGTTTCGCAGCTCGTAGCTTGTTTTGGAACGTCGCTCTCGCCTCGTCGTTGATGCGTCCCCCTTATACATTCGAGTTGCACTAATTGGCTGTCAGCTGAAGCAGCAACGGCCCACGGAGCAGTAGCCAGCTGTTCGTGCTTGCTCCTCGGGCCTGGACATATCTCCCTCTGGCACACACACACTCGTCGAAGACGCGGCGCACGCGGGCCTCGAAAACTCGATCGACCTACATAGAAAAAAAAAAGAAGCCTCCGCCGAGGAGAGAGTAGGTAGTAGGTAGGTATATAGTCGCGGTCGCTAGTCGCTCCCTCGCGCGCGCACTCTCCGTCTCACTCGCACTCTCTCGATCGACAGCTATATAGATATAGCTGGCCTGCTTTTTCTCGGTCAGAGTCGCGCGCGCGACAACACTATAAGCTTCTGCATGTATCTATATGCATATATAGGTATATATATGTATATTATATATCGGAAAAAAAGTCGGGCTCGGCCCCGCGCGGAATGACGCTCGCGGACGCGGGGGCGGGACACTGGTCGGCTGGTTTAGCGAGACTGCGTTACCTGGGTCCGTCCTGCGCATATTCCCGAGCGTTCATTACGTCTGCTGAGGCGACTGGGCCCCTTTGATTTCCTCGAAATACTCGTCGCACAATACACCGGCGGCCATGTTTACATTCGAATGCACCCTAGGGATACACTAGGAGATGGCTCTCTCTCGCTTTGCTTTCGCTCAAGTCGCGGGTTATGCTCTCTCGGATAAGGTCCGTTCGAAGTACGAGGGGGTGGTTACATGACGCGAACTACACTCGCGGTCTGAATTCTTGATAACATCAACATTATGCCATTTTATATGCTTTTGAGACATCGTTATTTTTAATTTTACCCGTTGCTGGATGCAAAGCTTTATTTTTTCTCGCGTGAATAAATAATAAATCATAATATTTCTCACAAGTCCACGAGATATCCTTATCAGAAATAACTCTTCGAATATCGCGGGCAAGTTGACGTATAGCTTTCGCACAACACGGAATAAACCTTATATCTATAGCTGCGCCTGCAGTCTGTATGGGTGCAAGTACGTGTTGTATCTGTGGGCACGGATGACCTCGATAAAAATCCTATCTCTCTTCCTCCTCTGCCGACTTTTCTCATTTGCAGAGAATTGTCTCTCCGAATCGACACTCGCTGCTCATAATACTGCAACAGCTCCCGGAATGAAATGCAAAATGCTTTTGTTGACTTTGCCAAGTCTGATTATTTTGCAAAGTTTTCATAATCTTATATATGGCTGTTTCAATTGGCAAGAATGAAAAAAACGAATATTTTTCATTACTGCGCTATGAAATATATTTTTATTTTACTGTATTTTTGGATTGCTGATTTTCCTCACACTATATAGGTGAATGAACGTCCATTGGAAATTATAGATATCTTTTGCTATTAATTATATAATAAAGGCAGTTTATTTTTATATTGGTAAGCAAGAATCATAAAACAACATTTTTTCATTTAATTTAACATAGAGAAATAGAATAGTACATTAATATAAAACGTTTTCAACGTAAATCGATATTTAAATAAACAATCAAATTTTAATGCCATGAGCAATGTATTAAATATCAGTCGATATTTGATGGACTTTATTCAAAAAATAAAGGTAAACACTTGCAACGACTACGTGAGTCAAATTAACTTTTACTTTCTCTTCCAATCTGAGGTTATTTCAGCGTTAAAATAATTACTTAATCAAATGCATGATGTCAGTAACATCATAAATCAAAAAATCTCTACAAATCAATCAGTGTTTGCGAAGTAACCATGGTTTTCCATAAATAGACTTGATCATCATATTGACTCGCGTATTCGCATGTTCCTCCATCAGTGGTGCCCAGCAACATCATCTTTTTCCGAGGCTCTGCGCAGTCTGCTGAAGATCTATACCTATAAGAGCATCGTCGTTTTTCGACAGTTTAACAAGATTCGAAGTATTATTCAACAAAGCTCGAAAATGTTCGCTTTGAGCAGGACCGTAGCTCCAAGGATGGTGAGCGCAACGGCTCAGCAAACTCGAAATTACAACATCGTTGCCAAACCAAGGGTGCGAGTTTCATTCGCGGTAAGGATTTCTATTTCATTTTACGTCTTAATTTGCTTCGGGTTTTTCAAGGCTTACGTAATCGAGACAAAATTCGTCGATTATTAATACAAAATGCCTTTTGTCATCAAAGAAATCGCGAACTATAACTTAGTTAATTGCGAATATAAAGTAATGTTCAAGTAACTACACAGGGCTGCAGTATAAAATGTCGCAAAAAGTTAGGTTATGTCTCCAAGTAAAATTATTTTTTTTTATGATTTAGATAATTATTATTGCTTTATAATAATATAAAATTTTTGTTGTTTATTTTTGCTATTAGTAATTGCTAATTGCTATCAATACATTTTTTTTTTAACATTATTGTTTCAAAAATTGTTCAATCAGTATAGCTCGTAAATTTATCATAGCTCACAGTTTCTTTTACTAATAGATAAGTTATTTTATTGCATTTATTTATGATTTATTAACTGACAGTAAAATAAATTTGATTAAAAAGCATCAGAATAAAAATTTAGTTATTAAAGAAAAAATTAAAAAAAAATTATATACAATCCCTTTGTTATTATTTTATTAAAAATAATGTTCCCCTCACAATATTTAGACTAAATTTATTTTCAACAGGAAAAATGTGCACATGGAATCTATATAACTGTGGTAGCATTGACTATCCCTGCGTGGTGCGCCAAAAACCTTAATCGCTGGCGCTTGTCTAGAGGAGACTAGACTTTAAAATAATATTTAGTATATAATAATATAAAAATTATTCGAATTCGTAGATTATTAGATAAGAGGAACTTTAATTTAATGTGCAAGGCATCTGTTTTTTTGCTGTCTTAAAAAGAAATTTTAAATTCATACTGCACTAAAAGTTTTATTTTGTTATGAAATTTAAAAAAAAATACTAAATAAATTATTTATCTATAAATTACATCATTGGCTTCAAAACTAGTAACTTCATCATTCCAATGTAACATTGTACTTTCTTACCATATCTTTAAAAGTTGTGACTATTTATTCGTTACTTCACACAGACACTGGCAACTCTTTATGTTTCACGCATTTGCAAAACTGAGTGCAAACTGCTGAAGTGCAAACCTTATCCATATCTGACCAGTACTATCTCTCGATTTTGCCAGCAATGATAAGAGATAAGGGATTTCGCTATCATTTGACTACGTCCAATTTCATGCCACTCCTTTCATTAAGTTACCTCAGTGCTAAATTGAATAGATATATCTTGTTGCATAAAAGTTTAGTCTGGTTCTTAAAACTGTAAATATTTAAAAATGATTTTCGGTAAAGGAGTAAACATTTTAAAAGTTAAAAATCGTGCCCTCTTGAAAAATGTTGATATCAAAACCCTCAAAACAATAGCCAGTAAACCTCGTGTACGCGTAAGCTTTCCTGTAAGTACAATCTGCAAAATATGTTTGAAAATTGCATCTTTTGAAATCCTAATTGTAACAGTACAATCTGAATATTACAAAGAAGTGTTACCTTCAATTATTTATCAAATTCATAACAAAAATCAAGTTGATAAGATTGTTATGTGTATAAAATTATGTCTTTAATTAATATAAACATAAAAATCATAATGTAACCTTACGATTTCAGGTAATCCAACTTATAGTCCATCAAACACAAAATATATTAAATAACCTTAGCAATGAAATTTTTAACAGCTTGATAAACCTTTCCCATTTTATTATTTTACCTTATGCATTCTATCCTTTTTTATGTTTGACCATCATAATTGATATCATTATTGTTTACAGCAGTAAATAATTTAACAGAATTTGCAGAATTTTGATTTCTACAGAAACTTATTGGTATATTTTGCCAATAGCATTTCACGTACAGTGAAAGAATCACAACTACAACATTCCATATTTGTTTTTTGATTTTTTGCTCCCCTTTAGTTTTGTTTGTAAAAACTTTTTTCCCTTTTATAAATAACTAATTTAAGTTTCTATCTGTTACAGGAAAAGGTACTTCATGGCATTTTCTTGGCTGGCATTCCCTTGATCTGTCCATTTTATCTGTCAACCAAATTCAGCCAATGGACACAAGCTCAAAAGGATGCTGAATAATTCAATCTTGAAGTAAAATGTTCATAGTACAATTGGAGTCATGTTGAAGAATCTTCTGTTTATATACTGAATATTAATTAAATTATTGTTCCATAAATAATTTGAGTTTTTTTTATTTCGTACAAGTCACTATCGTTCAGGCCTTTATGGAACAGAGGCATTGAAGTATCAAATTAGTAACGTAATAAAATAATAAAAACAACTTTGATTTCGTCGAATTCTTCGAGGATTTGTAATTATTTATATATACCTTTACATCAAAATAATTTAAGCTGTATACCTGTATAGTAATGATATATACTTCAGAGATTATCATTAGTCGATAGCGCAGACACCCACAGTACAGTATCAACCCAAGTAAACTTAGTTTCCAACAATACTGCGTGACGTTTAAATAATATGCATTATTTTTATTTATATAGTTATCACACTCTTTAGCAGAATATAATTCCAGTAATTTGGACGCTATTTATATCTTAAACATTTCTTTCGTCGCTCCCGCCCAAAAGTAGTTGAGTCTTTGCACGTCGAACGCTTTCGGTGGCGCGAATTTCGCGCAAAAACATTACGACTTTGCTTTGTCTCAAAAATAACACCGGCAACGCGACAGAGCAGCGATCAGCTCAGTTTTTTTGTTTGTTGATAAAGTGTGATCTATAATAAGATACAGCAATCGTGTAGTTGTATAAATGCTGACATCAATTTTACAAACTGTTCAACACCGTAATTTGGAAGGAGAAAAGGGGCGGACAATAATGGACATCCCGAGAACGAAAATGCAGTTTCTGGGAGGTTAGTGGTAATTGTGTATACACAATGTTTTACGTTGTTATTCTCAGATAAGTTATTTATTTCTCTACTATTGAAATTAGACAAAGGGAAGTAAACAACTGAGACAGATTTTTTTCGACAATAGATCATAGCATGTTTAGAGGTTATATTATTGTGGAAAAAAATGCAATGCAAGCAAGTGTAATCCTTACTCTATAAGACTCGTTAGATGTTTCGAAGTTCATTCTGAGACGGCTTATGTAATAAAAAGTTCTGGAAAATTAATTACCTATTGAAATAATGAACATCAGTCGCAATTCATATTCAACACTTGTATGCAACATCAATCACAAGGCAAAGAAAAAAAATGCTCAACGTAACCGTAGCACCTCAATCTACATAAAATATTCAAAAATCGCAATGGCACACCAGCTATTCTTTATATCCCATGATCCGAAAATTAATTACAGCGTTCACCTTATAAAAGTCATTCTAAGATAGCCGAGAGCGAATAATTAAATTCAAGGAATTATTTTCCTTCAAAGCGGCGAGCGAATGTGTGCTCGTCGAGATCGAAAGTTGCTCGGGCAATCATCCGTTTTGACTGGAGATAACGATCTAAGTACCTGCTCTGGCTCGTGAAAATCCAGATCCAACTCGACAGTCGTGTCGGCTGCGGCAAACAACCTCCTTGAATGCGGGAGGCGGCGGCAAGTATCAACGGCTCGTTTGATTTGAGAGTTGGCACGAGTAAGCTTCTTTTTGCACTTCTCGCGTGTGTACTTTATAATCGTGTTCCGTCTTGCAGTCTCGAGAGAAAATTTAATTGGATTACATTATTCGGCTCTGGTTGCAGTTTACGATTCTGTATTCGATATGCCACCTGCTTCGTATATACACTTCGCGGTCGTACATACTTATGGGATATGCGTGTATATATGTGTATTCGGTTACGCTGTGATTGATGAGACGAATAATTTCAAGATTATCTCTTGATACGCCTTGTAACCGATCAAACCGATTTGGATCAAAATATTGTTCAAGGAGTTTGAAAAAAAAAGAATTTGAAATTAGTGTCCATCAGTGTCGGTTTATTATGGACTAGTATTAATTTGTCTCTGTTGTTGAAAATGTGTATTTCTTCGATAGAAATTCTTTTACATGATGGATACATAACTGAAGTATCAGCTAGTTGATCATATTTATATCGTCGTCTGTACCGCAGTCAGCTAAACAATTAATTACACTTTATCAATTTAACCCTTAACATGACGATGTATCATGAAGACTATAAATAGCCACCGCGTATATGTGAGAGTATAGTAATGAATTATAATTTCAATTAAAACCCATACGGTTATTAACTAGTGTTATCAATCATCGTGTACTTAAGCAATTTGCAGATCGATGCAATTGAATTTCACTTCGATCAATCAGATAACTGCGGCTTATAGAATGAAAATAAGAAACTCGCGTTTCTAAAAACGTTCGCTCACGTAACGCTTTCATCACATAATTAGGTAAATGCATAATAACTCACAAAAACACTATAGGTTGGGTATACATGGCTTTTGCATAGTCGCGAGCAGAGACAAAAGCTATGTGGTTATGTAGAGTCGAGATTGAAAAATCTTTCTCTTTCGATATGCAAATATTCAATTGGCCAATCAACGAATAAAAGACCCACTGCGTGACTCGTGATATCGGCCCTTCCTCCGCGCCGCCGATGAAATGCAAATAGTCCATAAAATCGCGCCTATAGCGATAAGTGCGCTGCACGACGCGACGAGAGGTGTTCAGCTTCGGGCTGAACTTGCGGACTTGTTCCGCTATTTTACAATACGAGTAGATATAGTCTTTCGTTTTCATCAAAACGTTAACGTATATCTGCTATATTCGCATAATAATTCAGCCAGCCGCAGCATTATATCGTGCATATTTCACTGTAAACGATTACCAACTCATCAGCGCGTCATTCGCCGCAAGTATAAACCTTTCCGCGAAGCAAAACGCGCGCTGTCGTCTGTAATATACGCAACTCGGTGAAAAAGTGTCCATTCGAAACCGACATAATCTCACGAAGCTGCGAGTATCCACACATTATACGTGTATAATATAATGTACACGTCGCCGCTTCGGGGAAAATAGGTATAAGTACGCGGCGCGAGAGAGTCGGATCCTCTTTCGCGGCAACCAGTTTTCCAGCGGTGGATAATTGCAACAGCGCTGCAGCAATATATATATATATATATATATATATATATATATATATATATAGACGAAGCGAAAAAGAGGAAGCGGACGGATGACTGATGACGGAAGCTCTTACCGAAAAACTGCCGCCACTGAAACCTGTTTGCCCTTCAATCATCTTGTCTCGTGCTTATAATAGAGTATATACTTACAGCGCGTCTGACGATTTTTACGTTAATACACGAGCATCAGGACAGTGTGTCGAAGACCTCATTGCAAGCGATTCCCACGAAGGAATTTCTCGCTCTGCGCTTTGGCTCTTTTTTTTCATCGCGTCGGAGATCTCCTCGTGAAGATTATGCGCGCTGTGGAGGTTCATTTTTTCGTACATATTTTCGCCGGGCGTCGGCTTTATAAATCGTCGCGTACGTAAAAGCTGATTACTAAATTAAAGAGCAGTTATATGTATATGCGCAGGATATATGGTTGAAAATATCGGATTTCGATCGATGAATCCGCGCGCAAGATATTTATTAATCGGTCGTTTTCAGCTTTCTTTTTTGCTTATCACGATAATATACGCTGTGTGCATTGTGCGTGAGTACAGTTTAATCGGAGCATAAATGTTGCGGTACAACTCTGCGAACAGTATACACGAATGTTTCCATAACTTAAGCTTTAGGTATTGTACCGCAGAGTGTGTTTGTTCGTGGGGTGTATATCGATTTGCGCGGGAAATATGCAGTACGGTATAAGAATTCGAAATATACACAGTTAGCCAATTGACCCGACAACATATAATAGCGGCTGATGCGTAATTTCAGTCGCGGTTTCACGGACAGGAAATAAGGATAATCCTGCGAACGTTTTTATTTTACATCGTTATTTTTCCCGTTGAATAAATATAATCGAGTTTGTTTTACCGCACTGTGTAAACATGATCTTTACAACTTTTTCATTATATCCGAAATTGAATACGCAGTTCCGTTTTTAATTCAATCAACGCTTTTTTACTCGCCCGGATTCCCGAAAAAGTGTAAACATTTCCGACGAATCTTAAAACACGTGTTTATATCCGTTATCGTCGTGAAAAAATTAAAAATTATAGTATACATACACGACGAATTGCACATATTTACCGTTATACAAAGCGTAATCGTCGTCTTGACATTATATATTTATTCCGGCAAAACATAGATCGTCGCGCGCGCGTCCGATAATTTATCGTTCTTTCACAAACGAATAGCGCCGTATGATAAAATAAAGCCATTTGATTAATTTCAATCAAACGTTCATTGTTACTCGCTTGACATCGTTCTCTCTATAATAGTTACTTACTCTATAATATGTCTCCATACACAGAGGAAAAAAGATGAATGAACATAAAAAAGGTCCGATATTCCCATCGCAGCAGTCGAATATTTCGGTCGACGTTAATAGCCCATAAAAATTACCGCGCGAGAGAGCGATTCGTCATTTTTCGGCGACTGGTCTCCCATACAGCATATATATATAGCTGTTCGTTAGTCACCGCGAGTAGTCGAACAAGGCGATTCTTTATTGTTCTTAATGAGCCAGTCCCATATATACACGCGAATCGAAGTTACGGAATTCTCAGCCGTGTATGTATTGCTTTTATACGCATAAAAACGATGGGAGTAGAAGAAGCGAGCCATTACTGGATGTGTGTTGCTTTATCAAAATCATTCACGCGAACATCTAACGGCTATTAAGTTCATTACTCATTTGTCGTAAAATCCATTTGCTCGCTTCCGTTTTCATGCAGCAAACATAACATCTCGTTAAGATAAAAAAAAAAGACCGCGAGACGAGAGACAAAGCTTGAGCAATAATTCTGTAACTTATTTCATTCACTCTCACAGCTTGATCGTTGTGTATGTATACCTGTATATGAGAAAAAAAGATACACGCGTTCGAGTTATTTAACGCGAAGCTTTGTGCGTATGCGAGTAAATTAGCATAAAACTTTGAGAAAGAGAAAGAGCTGATGTCAAGAGGCCTTGGAGTGAACGACATTAATTACGGGATCTAGAATTGAATAAAAGAAGCAGCAGCAGTAGCAATGTGTCGAGAGAAAAAAAAAATGAACGAGCTCGAGAGCGATGTGTGCAAATGGATTTAATTGGAATTTTCAGAGAGTAAGATTTATCGTTTCCTATACGTAAAATTTTCACATCTCTCGATATGTGGGGTCGTCGGATCCCAAGGGATATAAAGAAATTTCATACTAATTTATTTCACTTGTCGGTGCTGCACAACGGCATAAATATTGTTGTGAAACACAAACGTATATAGGTGTACAAACACACATCATCGCACGAGATACAAAGCAACCATCATCTTTCCAAGAGATACACACATATAATACAGTCGCAGTCGTCGGAGAAAAAAAAAATTAATCGGATTGGAGGTTTTTATTACATATAAAAGGGAACCGACGACTTTGAGGAAGTCTCCGGCGGCCACACACTGGATTCATATTTTATATACGTGCACGCACACGTATCCCGAAATCCGATCGATTCGTATTATAATACAACGTTATAAGGACAGCTACCGCACAAGTAGGCGAGCCATAAATTCGGAGCGAGAGAGCCGCGCTACACACAACAACGGGTTTCGTTTCATTAACCTCTATCTCTCTCTCTCTCTCGCGGTCCGAATATAGGGAGACGGTCGCGGCGAACAATGCAGCGCGCTTTTTTTCTGAAATATTGTGTTTCTTTTGAAAGCCGAGATTACCCGAATGCGGAATAATTACGATACGCCGTGCGGAGATATATACTTTTCTTCTGTCTCCCTACTCGCGTGAAATATACGGCTCTGCATTAGAATTCCGAAGAAAATGGTAAACGAAATTCTAGACGAACTCGTGTGTAGTACGTCCAAGTTTATAAGTATTGTATCTCAAGAACGCGTCGAACACGGCTTCGCTTGTATACCTCCACGAAATCGCGTGTTTCACTTTCGAGCTCGAAATTTGCTTGAGAAAAGCAAAAGCCACAGAGGAACACACAAAGAAAAGAAGCAAAAAAAAAAAAAAAAAAAAAAAACCGCATGCATTTATATACGTCTGTATATAGATACACGGAAAAATCCTGGCGAGGACGCATCTCTGGCACTTAGCGCATCCATTGAAAGCTGAGCTATAGCTGCATATGTATAACTCTTTTTAACCCTCTCCCGCGCATACCTTTGTGCATCTTCCCCAGCGACCTTGGCTGTGCCATTAAAGTCCCGTAAAGCGTCTGAGCGCAATTGAAAAAAACTACTGCAGAAGCAGCAACAGCAACGACTTGTATAGTAAAAGCGCGAGAGTATAAGCGACGAGAGCTAAAACCCTTGCGTTTGCGCGTCGTCGTCGCGTGCAATGTCCTGCGCAGGTATGCCGGGCGTGACGAAAGCCTCCAGCTCTTCTTCTTCTTCTTCTTCTTCTTCTTCTTCTTCTCCTCTGTCTTTCGGGGTTAATGACTGGGATAGCCGGGAGCATTCTCTGCGCCTCCTCTTCTCCCTTTCTTTCTCCTCTCGGCTGTGCAGGCTCCTCACCATCAGAGAGAAAGATACTCTGTATATACACACACATACACATCGTGTTATGTATGCACGTACGCGCGTGTCCTCCTACTCGGACGATGTACTCTCTCCTCTGGATTATTATATATTTATGTATACAGCATGGATTTAGTGGGTGAAGACGCGTCCGAGGATACAACTAATACGTGCGCAGGGTTGGTCTCCCTCGCGGGGATACTGAGAAAATGCGTAAAAGCTCGTGAGCTTCGACGAAAACCCACGGCGTGCTCGTGCGCTTCGACGAAGAAAAAATTGCCGGCTCGAAAAAGGGCATCAAACTCCCCAAGTATATATACACAGACGTACAGGCGCGGCGTATCAAGTGTGTTGTACGTGGAAGCGCAGAGAGGCCTCTATTAAAACGTTTAAGCGCCCCCCCCCCTCCCCCCCCCGAAAAAAAGCGGTAGCGATGTCTTCGATGAGATATACTGGCCGCCGCCGCAATTCTCGTCTCGTTGCCAACGGGACTTTCGCGCTGCTGCGAAAATATGCGCCTGGGAAGAGCATCCGATCCTTGCGGCGATTTTTTTTTTCTCCTGTGTGGGACTCATTTAAATTTTTGAGCGCCTGCGCATGGCGAGAGTTATTTAATGGCTGATATGTAGCGTGAGCGCGAGGGAGAGAGCTTTAAAGGGACACGACACGCGGTATAGGACACGCTTGTAAATCAAATCTTTGTTACGTAAGCTGCTATTCTCTTGCGGGATCATTTTCGGGGGGAAAGTTTTCTTTTGACTTGCAAATTGGCCAATATCGACACGATGAGCCTTCCGATTGTGTAAGTCGATGCTATTATCTTCTTTGCTGCAGATATTGCCAAGTGTGTTCGGAGAAGCGTGCAGTTTTTTGGTTCATCCACTTTGAAAAATTTTATATCACCGGATATCCTTTTGGCAACACCGAAAATACATACCTCCGAGAGGATTTTATCGGGTATCAGAAAAGCCTCTCTTCGGTCGAAAATAATCCGTAAGTGCACACTCGGTGCCAAAAATTGTATACACTATATACACTGCGCGCGCCGATTCGGTCACTTGTTGCGAGCGAAGCTAATACACTACTTTTGGTCTCAAGAGGATTTCGGGCAGTATACACTTCCGAGAATCGCTTTACTTTTTAAATCGAAGTCGCGTGTCAATTTCGGACTCGTTAAGCCTGACGAGAGTGAAGTCAAGCGAGACCGCGATCCGAAGGGGAGAGCTTGTATAGAGACCGCTTTTAATGATTGGACACACCGCGTTGTAACGAAAAAAGATGTTTGTTCAAATTAGATTCGTTGCTTATTCAAAAAAAAAAAAAGAAAAAAAAATTACGGTCCAAGTTTTTTACTGTGTGCGGATAATACATTGTCTCGCGATACGAAGATAAAAATTAATTCTCTTGATTGAACGCTCGAAAAGTATAAAGTGAAGTAGCTCCAGAAACGCGCAACTTTTATTGCGTGGCGCAAATTTTTATCTCTGAGAATCAGGTCGGATTTTGCGCGCGCGTCAGAAATTTTTTAACAAGCTATAAAATTATTCTGCAAATTTACGACGAGAGGCATGAATTTTTCGGCTTTCGCTGAGCTTGCACGACGAGGAAACTTTTGAAACAAATTAGCGTATCGTATAAAACTGAGATGAAAATAAAAAATAAAAAATTGTTACAAAATATACAGCTTCCGGTCAATTATAACGCAAAACTCGATAAAACATCGTCTATATAAACATACTAGACTGTATCCCTGCTCGCTCATTACACTCAGCCAACTGACTTAATAATCCAGTGCTAGTGACATAATAATGAAAATTTACCACATTATAACACGCATATACACATACACTCTCTCGACACATATCATAAAGCACACTATCCATACGAGAGAGCTGAGAGAGAGAGAGAGAGAGAGAGAGAGAGAGAGACAATTTCCTGGATTTATTCATGAGCTTTATATTATTACGTGTTGACTTAATGAACCGTGTACGGCACAGGCTCTCCCCACAGCGCGCGATACTATGTAAATATTAGAATTGCGCCAAAGGAATAACCTGTTGTATCCATACAACGTCCGTCCTGCATCAGCGGCGATGTAATCGCTTAACAATGCAAACGCGCGCAAGCAAGCATTGAACTCGTATATATAAAGGTACAGAGAGCTGGTGTACAGCTGTATATATATGCATCGTCGTCGTTATTATTTTTCCTTCTCAGCTCTTAGTATGGGATATACTTCTATATAGCAGCAGGGGCTCGTCCTGTGTATAGTAAAGGGATACCGGCGCGCGATGAATGTAATGCGAATGTAAGTGCGCGCGCGCGAGGATAGTATACGGAGGTGCATGACTCTCGCTGCGAGCGATGCAGCTCATTTCGCGAGGCTATATGCAACGGACTCAGCTGTATAGAGACGTTCATTCGTTGCATAGTGCATATTCCCGTCGAGAGCTATAGCACAGCAATAATGGGATTTATCGGGAAACGATATTTATGCGGTTCGAGGAGTGTTTGATACGCGCGTGGGTGCATCGTCGTGTACTTATACTTTCGGTTTTCGTGAGATGACGAGGCGATTTATATATGTATAATACCCGTGTGTGTATGTGTGGAGGGTAATATCTTCGATGGAAGCGTTAATTGCCAGGCTGAATCGCAGGTGTATAAGTTTTACGGGAGCTGGCTTTAAAGAGCTATTGTGACGTCAGCGGCTCATTCTATTGTGCGATTCTTTATTTTTTCCTCGCGGTTTTACTGCGCTGACTCGAAAAAAAAAACGCTGGTGCAACAATGAAACGAGATTTTAATAATATGTATTGACACGTATAGTACGAAATAAAAGAAAGCGCGCGCACCGCCCAATTGTATTCAAATTTTCACCTGAATAATAGCTGTACCTCTAATACAAGATATACGTAAACTTTTCGTTGTATCTGAGCATCCCGCGCGCTTTCCTCGATCATCGTCTCTCTCTCTCTCTCTCTCTCTCTCTCTCTCTCTCTCTCTCTCTCTCTCTCTCTCTCGCGCATATACATATACNCTCTCTCTCTCTCTCTCTCTCTCTCTCTCTCTCTCTCTCTCTCTCTCTGGCGCAATTTTCTCGAATTCGCGCATAACAATAACGTTATGTATATGCGGCCCGTAAACCTCCATTTGTCCACTGGCCTTTTAATTGACGCGGAAATTTCAACCTCGAAATTTTCATGTGTATAGGCTCGTGGGAGTTACGAGCGTAAATCAAGCTCAATCAGCCTCAGCTGCAAAGTGTTTGTGTGGAGAATACCCTCTTAAAGAAAAGAAAGACAAATGAGCCTAGAAATAAGAAACGATGCATTCGACCGGACCTTCTTTGGGAAGAATCCATTTCCGTCACCTACGCACAGACACGCGCGTGATTTTGCAAGCACGCAATTTCAAGAGTGTAAGTAGTAAAGTGCGCGGGAGAGACTATACCCTTTCTCTACGATATTAGATATTGCTTCTGCTGCTGCTGCTAACGGCTTCGGACAAAAAAAGAGACGCGCAGGAGTATAGAATGTGTACAAGAAATATACTTTGAGCTTCTTTAATCAAAAGCCACTTTAGTGAAGTACACGCGCACTTGGCTTCTTCGATGCACACGAGGAACATCAAGGTAATCCAGTGCGTATATATGCTTACGCAGAAATTCTCCAGCGCGTGGAGCAGTGAAAATCAATTAGCTAATCTTCCTCTCGCTCTCGCTATTTTTAAACTTCCCGCGCAAAACGCTTCTATTAATCCCAAAGTTATATATATAGGTATGTATCGAAAAGCTCGCCTCTCGGCAAAGAGTGTATAAAAAAAAAGAGCGAAGAAGGTCGCCACAGAGAAAAGCAGCGAAATAAAGAGAGACGAGTATATAGTCGCAATACGCATGCGGCGCGCGTGCTATACTTTATGCGCTTTCCGATTTTTCAGATTTTAAATCGCCGCTTTGGCATTGCCACTTTCCACCTCGTGTGTGTGTCTCCTCTCGCGCTCCAATGCTAATGAACTCTCAGAATCCTACTGTTTGCAAAATAGCTCCTGCGGACGCGATCCCACTATACATACGAATATATTTAGTAGCCTGAGCTTTTTCCGCGTGAAAAACATAATGCTTCTCACCAAACAACCCCCTGAGAAAATCGCAAACGGCAATTATTATTCTTTCAGCTTTTTGCTAATCTCGCATGACGACGCGACGTACGTCGCGTTAGCGTAAATCTTCCCGCGTGTTAGGAGCTATACTCTTGCACTGAAGCTTGGGAATATCTCGTTGAGTGTGACTGATGATGACCGGCCGCGCGTGAAATCCTCTTCTTCGCTCTGCATAGCGGATTTCGCGCCTCCTTTTTACGGGGATATAAATATGCTTGATTTAAGGCCGCGCGAGCTTATTTTTTGTCGCTGTATATAATACGTACGCGTCTATCTGGATTCGAGAGGACGATAAACGAAAGAGGCGTTTTATTAGAGTGAAAAAGAGAGGAGTATAACGTTATTTTCTCCCGGCGCTATAATTGCTCGGACAATATTATACTCGTGAATTGAATTAGTTGCTCGGGGCAGGTTTCTTAAACGTCATTTGCATAGCCCGATAATGCAGTCGAGCAGCGCACTTAATTTGAATCGCGCTTTTAACCAAATCTCTCTCTTATTAATAATTACGTGGGTTTCAAAATGTTATAAATAATCTTGCCTTAATAGACGTATATAGACATTCCACTCCGTAGTGCGAGCACAGAGTTTACGTATAGCTATACGGAGATTCGGATCGATAAGCAGACACACACTCGTTTATCCGAAGGAATTTATACATTCCCGCCGTAAAAAATTGGCATATTGTATCAAGTTAATCTCACAAGCACATACAACAAAGCGCTCATATATATACGACTTTTTCCAATAAATTTTATCTCCTCTCGCGCTCGCGACACACTGCGCTTGAACGGAAACCGGTATGGGTTTTTCACTTCTTTTATATTTTTTTTTTCGTAGCGCGCTGCACACATTGTATTTTTATAAATATTAACGTTTTTACAAAAGTTATTTACGACGCGAGCCGGTTACTCTTTCACACGGGCATATTAATAATTTCGCTTATACTTATCACAAGCAGCGAGTACAAATCGGCATTTCGTTCGAATATATATATATATATATAACAAAAGTCGATCGAGAACTTCTTGGATGATCTCTGCGATCCTAGAGCTCGCGCAACAAATCACTCTTCGCCCTCCGGTGAGATCACTCTCCAGGCGATAAATCGAAAAGGGACAAAGGAAGTAAAAGGAAGGAGAGAAAGAGACGCGTATTATATAGGGAGAGAGCGAACGAACTCTCTGAGAGCGGGAAAAACAAAAAAAAAATTAGCGCGTATATATATCGTCGTTATATGCGTATGTATATATACAAGGGCGAAGTTATCCTCGCGAGATATCATGGTGTATCTCCGCCGTATATGGCGCGTATATCCATACCGCTGTGCTATTCAATTCGCGCGCGTGAGCTTTTATTATTTTTTCGTTATCTTTTACAATACAACCATAGCCATTTATCACAGTCGCCGAGTGCAGCATTGTACCGCTTGCGCCAATTAAAGCTTCTTCTCGATCCACGAGTGTATTACACATCACGAAAAATTGATGCAGCTCGACTATTTTTATCGAGACAGAGAGCTTTCTTCACGCGGTACACTTTGACCACTCTCGATTTTTCTCTCTGGCCAATAAACTTGCGGTATATACGTATCAATCAATTCGTCGGCGCTCGCGCGCGAGTCTCTGCTCTCTCTCTCTCTCTTAGTTCTCTCTCAAGCGGCGGTAGCTGCTTATACGCATATATATCCCCTTCCTCCTCCTCCTTCTCCTCTTCTTCTTCTTTTTCTTCTCTGTTCCGCGTGTAGAGGGTCTCTTCTCCGTGTCCGCGGCGACTGTGCTCGCTCTCCTTGCCACTCCCTCGGGGGCCCCGCGTGCGAGCGAGTGAACGAACAACCGCCGCTGCTGCTGCTGCTGCTGCTGGTATAGTTAGGCAGTCAGTCGCGGCCGAGCGCGCGATCAGTAGTTGCCGATCCTCCTCGCTGGCTCGAAGCACTGCTCCGCGCGGAGTCATTCTCTCTCGCCCTCGATCGGGGAGGATGGCGCGTGAATAACTTTTTGTTTAGTTTAATTGTTTTTTTTTTTATTCGTATTATTATTATTATTATTTTTGTGTGGACCTATAGTGGATTTCGACTGGAGAGAAGGCTTGTATAGAGGCAGATAGTTCCTGGTGGAAGAGACAGGTAGGATTTTTTGGCTGTTGTACACGCATAGCTCGTTCGGAGGTTGATGACACGGTGAATTGAATTCCGTGTATAGTGAACTCGCGAAGCACGTGGATGTAGCCGATGAGACTTGCGTTTCCTCGTTCTCTGTAACAATTCAAAGAATGCAAGGCTAGTTACGTATATCGAGATGCAGCAGTCGGTCAATATTTGCTAAAAAGCTCAAGAGATCCAAAACTCGTCAAGGATCCATTCATATATTACACATACGCATCGCTCTCGTATCATCATCATCCGCTCTCCGTTCTACTGTGTATTCCGTAACCTTCGATATCGGCTAATACACTGCCGCGAATACGACACGCGCGGCGTGACGTGACGATACGGCATTAGCATTTAAAATAATCGCGCGGCGTCGCGCCGCGTGAATTTTTCGGCGAGAGTGATGCTACCCGGCTTTCTCTCTCTCTCTCTCTCTCTCTCTTTCTCATCACATATCATTATATATACGTCCGAGGAAAAGTACTCGTTGCGATAATTTTTCCCGCGCTCGAGATGTACATAATTTTGCAGGCGGCAGCGCAACCGGAATTTTGCTCGAGGCGCCATGTAACATACGTGTGTGCGGCGTCTTTCTTCGCTCACGTGACGATTATTGTATGCCGCCTTCTTGTAAGTAGTCGCGAATAGATAAGCGACGTGCCGGCAGCGACGACTATTATAGTATACGCGCGGCCTTACACAAAACTTGCGAGCGTCTATATTTACACCGTGAATTTTCATAGTCGCTCCGGAAGTGAAAAAATTTAATTTCGCGGGTATTACAGTATAAACGTAAATGTGAAGTTAAAATGTATATACAAGAGTAGAGCGTTTATCATCACATGCGTGCGACGAGTAAAAAACTGAGCATCATCTTTCTCTCTCATTATCAAAAGCGCTCGCGCTTACGCACCCTCCCTTGTTTGCACAGTCTAATCATTATCCCACATGCGCGAGAACTAAAATAAAAGGCACATCAGTCGCGACAAACAAAGCGCGAGAGAGCGCATTAACCCATCGTTATATATGCGCTGAATAAAGAAACTCGTTGATGAGAAAATTTCTTCACGTTATATACCTATATCTATAATAAGAACGTTGCTTTAAGGGGTAAGTCCAGCAGGCAACAAAGAGCATAAAGGAAATATACTTGCACACCGTTGGAAGACAGCCTGTTGGCCAATCGGACGAAGCAAAAGCGCCGACGCTCGCATCACACGCGTGATGATTTTCGAGTGTGTGTGTGTATATATATATATATGTCTCCTTTTTCCACTTAGACTGCAGGCATTGGCATACGAGCTCACGTCAGCGCGATTTCTGCTGCTGATGGGGCCGACAGTCGGATTTTCCAACTGTGTCTGCATACGCGACGACACTGTTGTCCATATCGAGGCCACGCGACCTCGCGAAATTGCAGACTGAACTTTACGCCGCGGAAAAGATTCGAGATTCAGTTTAAATGCGCGTGACGTGCACGTGGATTGGTCGATGGCACTTAATTTATTTGTATATGTATGTGAATTATTATCGTCGACGCGCAATTGCGCTCATTGAGTTGATAATCGATTTTCGATCGGCTACATTTACATGCGATAAATCGATAACGGCTGCTCGCAGCATGCAGATGATGTGAAAACGAATCGAATGTAAATTGAACGCCGGTGGTATATACACTTACGTATTATTATACAGGAGTATATAGCGTCAGATTAATTCTCACTACAGGACGAACTCGTCTGTTTTTACATTCCTGGATGAAATTTTTGTCCTCGTGAGCAAATTCTTCTCGGCTAAATTTGAGACGAAGTCAACCAACATTATTCCTGTGAACTTTCTTCCATCGAAAAATCTGTGGAGTAAGTGAAACGAATCACACGCAGCGCGCGCTTCATTTGAATTTCCACGTATTTCGAATTCCATTCCATACCTCTGCACTATTCCATGTATACACCTATATTACAGGATTCATTTTTATATATACCCGTACGACGTATCAATCCGCTTCGTTAGTCCCGAGTGATTTCTTCATAAGACACGGCGTCGTGAGTTGAAAAGCTCTCGCATGTATTCGTTTTGCCTGGCGCTATACACAAACACGTTCAGCTTCGAAGCATGTATATATATCGGGCGCACTTCAGCCGGTTAATCGCTTAATTCAATTGGCGGTTCGCTTATTAATTCGAGCGTCGAGTCTCTTGCACTGCTGCTATGTGTAATATACACATATACTTGTTTCTACACGCAAGCGTTGGATGTATGCACACCGCATCGTTGAATTACACGCTAGACTCTCACTACCTGCTCGTTAAGTACTTGCATTACGAGCTAAAAGGCTCTTATTAACGATACGAGGTGATTACAGGATTTTCAGTTTCTTCGCTCGAGGAGAAATTATATCGGACGTATTTGCAACGCTGACTCCACTGACTGACTGACTAAAGGCAGTTTTGATATGACCATATGTCTCATTTATAAATTTTAAAATTATGCTATACGCGCGAATTCATCTCGCGGAAGCCATAAAAAGTAAGAAAATTTCTTCCTCTTTCAGGCATGCGCACAGATTCTTTGTCGCGATAACGAACTTCTCCCGTGTGTGGCTTAAGAGAAAGCCAAACGAGCCGCGCGTATAATTAAAGAAACGGCGCATAAACCACGGCGCCTTTTTTTCACGCGCGCTTTAACGTAACATTCTCGAGGCTGCTGCTGCAGGCCCTAACGGTCACGGGCTTTTTGTCTCAATTTCACGCCTCTTAGCGCACGTATAATGAGACAAAAAGCCCCCACCTCTTTCTCGAGCTTGTCTCTTTGTTTTGCTGCTCCTCGGCAACTTTTGTGCGTGTATACGAGATGCGTAGGAGAGGCCGTATTTTTATTTATGCGCGATTGATAGTGTGTCCGCGCGAAAAAGCCGGCTTCGTATAACAATGAGTATTGTGTGTATGTGTGTGTATAGTGTACAGGGAATGTAATGGACTTTACGTTGTCAACGCCCGCGGATAAGACCGACTGGGTTGTTACCGTTGATTGTGCGCTGCGTATGGCGGAAGCCGTAAAGTTAGTTTTTTTTTATTTGTAGAATTTTTTTTTTTTTTAATCATAGCATTTAAATGCTTAGGATATTGCACGTGTAGGAGTGATTCAAACATCAAGGAAGCTGTTGGGCAACCTTGTAGTATACCTAATAATGCAAGCCTCATATAAAATAGTAACATATAGAGTCTCTAATTATGCCTCCGAGGAAAAACTCTAATTCAATTTATACACAAACCTGCACTCGCGAGTTCCGTGATAAAAGCTCTCGATCCGCTGCATATATACCAACTGAATATTAAAGAAAAAAAAAAAAATCAGAATTTCACACATCACATAATAACGCCTCATCCTCTCTCGGTATACACGTGAAATTATGAAATCAGTACACGGGGCAATTCCCGAGCCTTAGAAGGTTCATAGCTCAGCAATGCCTTCTGAGGAGCTCGTGCGCGCGATAATCATCTGAATTATCGAATTAAAGCCGGCCTTGGAAAGGCGCAGCCGCGCGCGCGCTGCAAAGTAACTCTTTCTCTCGAGAGAGTCAACAGTATATACTATACTACACATCAAAGGATTCGCAGAGGGGGATTAACAAACACATCGGAGGCCATTATCTCTCTCTCTCTCGATATGGGTAAATATACCGCCGCCGAGCGTGATCTTGGCAATCGATGCGACTAAACGAACACCATTACGGGTATAATAGCTCGAGCGTTAAAGAAAAAAAAGTAATGAGGGCTATGTGTGTATAACAAAACAGACGCGGAGAGAATCGCCACGACAAACAATGAGCGGCGACTTTGAAACAATTACGAGAGAGCTCAAGTGATTGATTCGAGATAAACATCGGCGTATTGCAGCTAGTGCAGCATTTTTCTTTACTATAAAAATTGCCCCGTAAATCATTCGAGAGACTGCGATATAACGGTTTCTTTTTCTTCTCGTTCTTATGGTGCAGCGTGAACTTTGAAAAACTATGTTTCTGGAATCTGGTTCATTGTTCGCACTAAAAGTGGGAATATTTGTCCAGAGACGGGTTACTACCGGCGATAAAATAATTTCTTTCTGTGCAGCGACTCATTACTCGTCGGCGAGCATATATATGCGTGTAAAGCGCCGGCTTTTTCTAGGCGATAAATCTTCGAAAAATTCTCTCGAGATATAGCTTGGAATTATTCAAGAGTCTGAAAGAAGCGATGTGTATATGATGTTTTTTATAATAACACGTGATAGAGAGAGAGAGAGACGCGTCGCTCGCTGTGTTCGGTTGTAATTCAATTTTATGGATTAACATGTTACTTTGTTCATGCGACTGTGTCCTAAAATAAAAGTCCTTGGGAGTTCCGCTCTCCAGCGCATCGGCGACTCGTAAATCTATTCTCGAACCTGCAGCAGCGGTGTAATAATGAGAGATAATTTTTTTCAATACCTATATACACACGTGATGCAAAATTATTCGTGCGTAAGTGCGCGTACACGTTATTATGTGTACACCCTCGAAGAACGATTATTACCGGTCCATCGGACATCATTTTGCAACCGTTGGACTTTCACCCATAGAGAACTGACGGTTATTATACGATGGCTCTACCCGCGTGGACACGAACGATTATAACGCCTCTCTCGAAGTGAAAGAGAGAAAAAATCACACTCGCGATGAACGACGGGAGCGTGATAGATAACCGCGGTATACACGTTCTTTCGCGTGTATTTCAAAGCGACTTTCCGTCGGTATTTATGTTGACGTTAATAACGTTTTTTCTCTCTCGCGCGCGTAGCTGGCAGTACATATATCATGGCAAACGCGATTTTTCACCTCTAGAAGCGCAGAATTACTCGGAAAAGGCGGCTTTCTTGCAAAGCGCTGATTGCTCAAGGAAAAAGGGGTGCGAACCAAATCTCGTGACTTCCTCCTTCGGACGTACGTTCCGCGAAGGCATATCCTCTACTACATCTCCATAACGAGTCGAAGCTAGCTACCTCATGAATGAAGCCCGGTAGTAGCCTCTCTCTCTCTCTCTCCCTCTCTCTCTCTCTCTCTCTCTCTCTCTCTCTCTCTCTCTCTCTCTCTTTCTCTTCTTTCTCTCTCTCTTTCTCCACGTCCCGCTCGATGAATATTTATCTCAGTGCATTTATGATTTTATGATTTACGACGCCTTCTGCCACCGCCGCTGCTATACGCGTAATATACGTGCAGCCGATAGTATTTGACAGTATAGTCTCTCGCCGAGAGATGAGATATAAAAGCTTATTGCGCGCCGCGCGATGACCCGAGTTATATACATGTAATATATATCGGCGCTTTGTTTCATTGCCTTGGGAGAGAGAAGCGCAGACGTTTATGTAATACACGGGACGATTGATCCCCGAGAGGATGACGACGGATGCTGTGCGGGTGTGGATATTTTTTTTTTTTTTTTTATTTTTCGCTCGCCTGATGCTTGTTTGATTATATAGTGTTAAACGTGTATGTAACGTATACACATCACAGCCAATATTTGACCGAAGAGATAAACGTTCGCATAGTTTCATAAGCCTATGCTTGTGTGTGTACATATTCTGGAGAGATCTTGCGGAGCATTTTTAGATCAGCGAACTTTCGGAGAGCTGTGCGGATGAAAGAAAAAAAAAGTCCGTCACGCAGATTATTGTAATCTTATTTACTAAAAATATACGCGCGGAGAGAAGTCTGTTACGTGAGAGTTGATAGCGTTTGCTCTTTTTTTTCGGACGAGCGAGAACTGCCACACTATACGAGCTCGTCTCTATACACTCTTTTTTTTTTCGTCGTCGCCTTTTTATCTCGCTTGTGCCGGGTTATATGTGCGTGTTTGCGCGCCTCGATATTATGCTGCGCTTCTGTCGTTGCACGACTCGAAGATTAATCGTGTGCGCTTGGAAAATCGAAATCTTGATCGGTCATCAGCTCGCCTATTTTTTCACTTTCTCTATATACTATGTGAAGTCAGAAAATTAACGGATCATGGCTGGTTTTCTCTTGCGTAAAATCGATGTGCGTGTGGCGATAAAATTCATTAGACATATAATATTATAGACGAAATTCCGAATATTTTTATATAGATCGAATGTCAAAAAGCTTTTTTCTTGGATCCTAGATCGAACGAGATGCACGTGTGGGAGAGATCTTCCACAAATTACATAAAGCAAAGTTTGAAACGCCGCCAAGTTTATATAAAAATATTTGAAAATAAACTTGAATCATCCGCAATGCAGTCGTCTTCTCTTCTTCTTCGCTCTCAAAACAAAATCATAAATTGCTCGCTATACGCCTACAGCGAATCGACGACGATTCGATCTTTCACTTAGAAATAGCAGAAGCGAGTACAAAGCGAGTATAGAGCATATTAAGGTGTGTGTAAAGAAAGAAAAAGCGTGTTAACGAGTTTTTAAATCGAAGCTCACAAGTATAGAGAGAGAGCGGCTCGTTTTCTCATCTCTCCATGTATATAAGTATATACGTCAGTCGCTCGATTCGCGACGTCAAAACGCTTTGGCA
Source organism: Pteromalus puparum (assembly GCA_012977825.3). NCBI lineage: Eukaryota > Metazoa > Arthropoda > Insecta > Hymenoptera > Pteromalidae > Pteromalus > Pteromalus puparum. The sequence continues at coordinate 5,211,019 of CM053169.1, forward strand.
AACTCGGCATATAATTGCATCCGTGCGTCTCACGCTGCGTTCGGTAATTCACGCCGCGTTTCACTTTAATCCTCTCTCCCTCTCAAGATCGATCAAGCTTTTGTATATAGGAAACTTTTTCGGGCCGTCTCTTATAAGAGGCTATTATTTCATTGACGTGCGCTAAATAGGAATCGTTATCGCGCGTCCCTACCGTCCGCCGTCAGTCAGGAATATACAAGCGTCAGTCAAGAGCGAATATAAAACAAACCAATGGATATCTCGATCGAATTTTTCTAAATTCACGGCGCCTTCCTGCTATATGCCGCTGTCATTGGACTCACGGCTAGCTCACTACTGCTTATAAATACATACGGCCCGAATGCTAAAGTCGAGCTTATAAATAATTAATAAGCCTCCGCTGCACTTGTCGAAAACGTCAACCGCTGCGCGTTAATAAGCGAGAGATTATAGTATGGCGTATATCGTTACGCAAATTCGAATCGTCATCGCAGTTTCATACCGACTGTTAAGTAATGCGGCGACGCCGGCTTTTAACGCCGTTAATCGTTCGATTATATTCCAAGCTTTTTTTGTATGTAACGCTCCGTTGAAATTTTATTGAGGAAGGAGAGGCTGTTATAGAGCGTCGTTTCGATTCGGTGGACTGAGGATGCGCACACACGCGAGAGAGAACTAAGTTTTTTTTTTTTTTAATACACACGTGTGTGTATGTATATAGGTGCGAGGGTTTTATGGTCACACTCGGAGTTCGCGCGCGCGCGCGATGTCGAACGTGTCGCGTGATTTACGAGAAATTCGGCTTCCGTGAGAGGTGTATAAGTAGCACAATTAGCGTTGCCGCCAAGCCGATAAGTATATCGTAAAAGATGAGTTACAAGGCAAGGCCTCTTACAGTAATTCACGAGTCGGGGGGGCAATAAAACGGAATCTCTTTTATCTCTCGTCGATTTTTACGTCGAATCGCAAACTTATGCGTGAGAAATCACGACGTGTCGTCGTCGGCATACTGAAAATGCATTAAATATATAAATATATATCTGTCCCAACTGTTTTCCGACTCTTGGATCGATACTTTACTGCCGCAAGCAACGTGCTCTCTCTCTCTCACCGTCTCCTCTATACACATTCAAATTCATAAATTTCAGTCTAAAGTGAGCTCACTTTTATAGCCACTCTTGCTCGTCAGTCAAAAAACTTTATTCGCGCGTATAACCTCCCGAATTCGCGTCCCACAAAAATATGTTAATGAGCGAACGAAGCCGTAAATACTCGATCGATCGAATGTTTCCTGCTTCTTATTCGTAAATTTAGAACGCTCTCTCTCTCTCTCTGAAACATATGTGCGAGTAAAGTATACACAGGGTCGAAAGGAATTCATTCTTCGCGCGTTTGAAAAGTATATCCCAACGATCCGCATCGTTTCGGAATCGGCAGCGATATATAGGCTCGGCTTTGATACAGATAAACTCAGCCGGCTATATATTTCCGCAGCACGTGCTACAACTCTCTCTTTCAGTCCGGAGCGACGAGAATAGTATGCGCGAGCGCGAAGCGACCTAGACCTCGCGCAAGCGCGTATATTACGCGCTGAGAGAGAGAGAGAGAGAGAGAGAGAGAGAGAGAGAGAGAGAACGAGCTTTTGCGGAGCCATCGGCCGCCGACTAGTCGGCGGTGATCTAATCGCTCTTTAGTGTATGCCGCTGCTTTAAAATTTAATTCTTTCAGTAATACTGCTCCGCAAAGAGAGAGAGAGAGAGAGAGCACAGTCGAGTTGGGAAAATAGAATTCAATTAAGAACGTTGAGCTCTGTTTACACAAGAAATTGCCGAGTAACTGAATTAAATTTCCCCTTCGCCATTAGTCTTCTCTGCACACAGCGGAATTTCTATTTACATTATCATACAGCTCGCGCGTACCTCATGACTAATTGATCTTGAATAAATCGACGATGCAGCTTCCGCGAGAGCGCGTTTGTTAAAACGGAAAACGGTAAATAAGGAAATCCAAACATATTCCTTCATATACATATATCGTACACTTTTAGTTGAAATCCCTGAACGCAATGATCGATACCGCAGTGTATAATTTTTCGAAAATATTTCCCTAACGCCTCTCTCGTTCGTGCTTTGTGTTCTATCAATAGCCCAGCTTTGCATACATCAGCAGCAGTAGCCGGGAATCCGAACTTATCGGGTTCTGCTATACATAATATGCCACTCCGGATATATTTAAATCGATTTTTTTTTTCTGCAGACCGCATTGTCCGAACTGAAACCCGCCCCCATAAATTTCGCCATTCTTTTTCGGCGATATAAATGCAGCATATCATCGACATTCCAAAGGTGTCGATAAATTCTGACGTGTCTCTCGATATATAATACCACCCTATATGCGACAATATAATAGAAATCCAAGGACAATGCAACCGAGAGGTCCTCTTATTCTCTCTTTATACCTATAAACGCGGGAGGTCCGTCGTCGTCAACGAGGTCGTCAATATATCGAGTAAAAAAGACAAGTCGCGAGAGCGATGGAAAGCAAACATCGCGTCAAGTGGCTGCAATAGAGCCAGTCCTTGTCAGCTGTGCGTATGGCTCGGCGAATTTTTTTACCCGTGTATCTCGTGTACACACGCTTCGATTGTGTGTCATATTATATACATGCTTGTTTTGATACGGATATATATATAGAGAGAGAGGACAGTACTCGAGTCTCCGGTGGCGCTTTTCGCGACCATGAGTTCTTCGATTATTAATTCGCGCATCTCTTTATGTGTCGCTGCAGTGCAAAAATTGCGCAATACATACACTGTCGAAAAAAAAAAAAAACGACGTGACTTACTCGTTGATGTACGTGAAAAATCGACAGGACGATACACGAGTAACACAATAATTACGCGCATATTACCACAGCTTCGACAAAGAGCGAGGAGATTCAATTAACGCACGAACAGAGCGATAAGCCGCATATACTCGATTTTTCGCGCTGGGGATATCGTTGATACTTTATCTTTTGCTATTATATGAAAAGAGGCTTGGAAAAGCTACTCGGATGCGATTATCTCGCGACGCATAATGAAGAGGCGACAGATTTATTTCTGTGTTTTTACGCTCTCCTGACGCAAAATGCGCTCTTTATTCACTTATATATATAGTAAACAGATAATCTCTCGACGTTGACACGCGCATACTGGAGGCTTTGGAAAAGTTCACGCGATTTTTTCAATCAAACGAGAGATGCGAGATAAGAGCGAGTTTTGTGTCGCGTTTGATTTCCTCTCTACTATAATACAGCAGTGCTTTTCGCTTGTGTATAAAATACATCAGAGCGAAAGCTGTTAAAATTCTTTCACCCGAGCTTTTTTTACACTCTTTCTCTCCGCGACAGACAGACAGACGCACACCTCAATAAAATCCGAATGTTTATAGCTGGACACGCGACTACGACAGCCATTAACAAGCTCGAAAAATGCCTAATTAAATTATGTTCTGATTTACCATATAAATATGATTGCCGGAAACGGCACACACCTATACACACACATATATACGAACACTTGACTCTCTGCCAAGTCGTCGCTTATACACATCTTGATACGAGAGCTACACGTTTAATAATCTCTCCTGTGCTTCGTGTGTGTGTGTGTGTGTGTGTGTGTGTGTGTGTATAGACACACGCGCAGCTGCAGCAGCAGCCGGACGACTTGTTACACGAAGACTCGAAAATAATCTCTGGCAAGAATCGTCTCGCCACGATAAAATCGCAACTCCCTCGCGATCGTACAGCGTATAACCTTCGCACGCATAGACCGCGCCAAGAATTCGAAATCGGATTTCATTCGTCATAGAGAGGCGCCCGGTGATGACGGACACGTTTGCTTCTTCTCCTGATGTCCTATTGTCCGTTTCTCGTTCTCGTATGTGTGTATTGGGCCCTACTTTGAATATTCAATTTTGGTGCCGCGTGTAAACCCAACTTATTAAATTTATATACACACATAATGCAGCTGTTTTTGATACAGAGAGTAGCGCATTGTTCGCGAATGAATGAATTCTTTAAGAGAGTATAGCTATCTCCCTCCTCCTGTCCAAACATCCCGTATGTCTCTAAACTTTCGACTACAAAGAATCCGACTCTCGAAAGATATTCGCGCGCGCTTATAAGTATATATACGCGAATCGCCAATGACTTGCGCTAACTAGTCGACATGATGAATTGTAAATCCGCGATTATCGTCCAGATTGTTTCTCCGCCGCTTAATTTACGACGAGGCGGATGAAAAATCGGCTGCCGAGATCGTTCCCAGAAGATTACGCGGCAGGTATATAGCTTCATTTCTTTTTTTCTCCTCTTCTCTCGTGAGAGATTAAGCGAGTCGTCGCCCACGCGTACGTGTATAATCGTCGGCCGCGGTTTCGCGCAAAACCGCTTATGCTCTTAACCCTCCTTTTTCCAAGACTAATGTGCTATACCTATATATATATATCCAGACACATACACACGCGGGCATCAGCGCGAGATGAATCGATCAATCAGCATATAGTCAATCGAGCGTAATCTCGAGACTGGATCATTGGTGTGGATTAGCGAAACGATGTGTTATATGCGGAATGTATATGTTGCCCTGTCAATTCTGAGAGACACAAATCATCGAACGAATTTGCTGGGATTAAAAAAAAAAAAAAAAAAAAATCGAGCGACGAATGTTTTGAAAGCCGGTACGTGTATATTATTGTGTATGGGATATACAGTGATTCGTAAATAAAGAAATTAGTTATATACCGCGTCGTCGGCGGTCATAATAGAATTCTCTCTATACCCGGCGATTTATGAACAATAAACCGGTGAAAAATAGGAGTGTAAATACTGCGTTTGATCGGTTCGACAGGCTGTGGGTTTAGTAATGCAGCTGTAGATGGTGAAAAATTTGCTGTATCATTACCCGCGGGTTATTTATTATCCTGCATTGTTTCCAAAGTGATTTACAAGAATAGGTATATAAGAATATTCAACGGATCCCCTCCGGGCTTTTAACCATTTCAAAATCGGGCAAAAAAACTTTTTCTCGAGGGATCAAACTCATAATTTAGCGTGTATATGTATAAGCGCGGAGCTTTTGCGCGGAGGGCATTCCTAATCAGTCTGAGTAACTCCTCGCTATATATAGACTCTCTTTCAATAGCATAGGATAAGAGTAAAGACCGGAACACGTCGTTGCTCCTCGCGGGAAAGTATACGCCAAGACAGCTAAATTTCTTCATTAAAGATGCGACATCGTCCAGTCGGAATACCAATGCGTGTCTCCTCTATATGAATCAGCGTCATCTCTTATACTCACCACAGCCTGAAACCTATATAGCACTTCGAGCATGAATTTCCGAATGATCTCTGCATCGATTTATATCTGTTCTTTCTCTCTTGGATCCTTTGTTCCATTATACCTATGCGCATAATGAGCTCCCGATTCCTCGAAAAGATCAGGGATATCGTTTTTCCTTTAATTCGCGCCGATCCTCTTGAAAAAAGAGCACATCCCTACGCCAATATATCTCTTTCGCGCGAACGCGGCGGCGTATTAATAATCGCTCAATTTTCGAACGTGTAAAATCTACTATACCTTCTACGGAACACGACCCTGATTCTCGCCTCCCGTTCTCGCCTTTTATACACACGCGCGCAAATAATGCTAAACTCTTTTTCTAAACTGCGCCGCGCCGAAAAAGGTGAGAGGCTTGTACTCTCTTCTTTTTACGCTCGAGAAAAAGGTCGGTGCGGTTGTACGAACACGTCTCTAATTGCTTGCTGCACTTTTACGTTCGTCGGCCCCGGCGGGCGACTTTTGAAGATCGTTTTTCATATATATGCGCGCGCGCGCGCGCGAAGGTGGTCCGCGGTTTGAATTTTGTTTTTTTTTTATTTTATATACTCGTGTTCGAAATCAGGTTGCGACGATCAGCTTTAATATATCGAGCGAGGAACAAAGCGAGAGCGCAAAAAAAGCTTTCAAGTCGATGAAATACATTTTTCACGCATAATCCCATGTAGATATTCCAACGACGACGAAGACGAGACTGCCCGTCACCAAGCATATATACGACTTTTTGTCGTTGCTCCTCAGACTCACCAAGTGCGGACGAACAGCTACTCCCTTTTTCGCTCTTTTTTATCGCTCTCGTGCTCGCTTTTTTATTTATTTTTTTTTTCGGCTCCCGACCGCAAGAGCGCGGTTATAAATATATACATGTATGTAAGAGCCGCAAAAAGTGTCCGTATACGTACGCGCGAAGGGGAGATGAGCAAGTTCATCTATGGAGAGTCTCTGTTTAGTAACAAATGGCCCGAGAGAGTCGTGTGTGCTGCTTCTCAGCTTTTTTTTCGCACCGCGAAAAAATGTCTTCTCTAATTGGTCTGCAAGTACTGCACACATACATTGCTGATGACTGCGACGCGTGTAATTTGGAGGCAGGAAAATCTGATGGGTTTTTGTCGACAGCTGTATACTCATGTGGATTAAACGAGGCGTTTTATTGGCCCGAGGACGATGACTTATCTCGTTAAGATGATATTTCACACGATGTTCATTTTTTCTATCTGCTTTAAAAATCGACGCGTTGATGCAAAAGTTTCGCCGAAATATTAACATCAGCGCTTGGTCCCTTCGAATATTTAGCTCGCGCAGACGCTCAGTTGAACAATAAAACCGAAAGCGATGCCGTTATTCCAAGTAAAAGCATTACTTACATATATGTTTATTTTTTGCTTTTCAGGACGAGAAGAGAAGCGAAGGACTTACAGGCGCTCTATACCGCAGAAGCTCGTCCTATACTGGCGCAGACGGCTCTCGTTTGTGGGCCGCAAAAAACAAGTCGAAATCCAGAGAAATCCTTCTCACAGACGCACATAAAGGAGAAAGAGAAAAGCGGCGAAAAAGCTCGCCGACCCTGACTCGTTCAAAGATTATATATCCAGCCGATTCTTGAGGCGACGACCCGTGTTTACGGCTTCCCGATGGAAATAGCCCCGGAAAGTCGGAGATTTACACGCTGAAGAGGAGGAAAAGTTTTTTGCTCTCTCTCTATTTACTTGATTCCACGGAGCCAATAATATTTACACTGCTGCGCGACGACAAAGCGCAAAGAGTCTTTCATCGAAAGCGTCGTATTGGATCGATCCATCATCCGTCAATCTGTCATCAGTCTGCAGGCTATATAGCCAAAGATTTATATGCGGAGAGAACATCACACATCGAGAGTATATTATATACATCAACAGACATTCATCAGACAGAATAATTGAAGAGCTACTCGTCGTCTCGCCGATGCTTGACGAGCCGGCTCAAGGATGATCCGCGAGGGCCGCTCGCCGCGGACTACGCACTGCAATAGCCGATCGGGCATCATCACAGCTGCAGCCACTGCTCCGCCGAGGTATAATTGAATTCTCCAAAAGTATTTTTTCTCTTTCCCTCTCTCTTAAAGACAGAGACGCTGAGTCGACGCGCCGACGATTATACGCCGGCCGGCTTTCTGATTGACTTTGACCCGTAGTATATGGTCTTCTTCTTTTACTCATCCGCTTTGATCTATTTCGGGAAGCCTCCTAGGGCGAGTTTTTGTTCGAGCAATCAGTCGAGGGCGGGATTAATCTTTGAAAAGTTTCAATGAAACACGTGGGCGGACAGCCGGTAATTTTGCCAGCCACGTGCGCGCGCGCGCGCGCTCGCTGCCAATCAAGAGCGAAAATTTCCACTTTATATACGTAAATAAAGTGCATAGTTCCCGGTGTGCTCGTATATACATACAACAGTCGCGAATTAATTAAGCCGAGAAAGTGAGCCCTAAAAATAATCCCCCATACCGCGCAAGCTCCGGAGTCTCGATCTTCTTACATTAAAACCAATGCCTATTCCCGTACACCGGTATGCGATAGTTGCTCTATACCTATGTATGTATATTTCGCAGGGGGGACACGTGAGACTCGGTACCGAAAGAGACGAAGAAGCAGCGACACAGAACAGACGAAGAAGAAGCAGAAGCTCGAGAATACACCGGAGGAAGAAGAGCATCAGCAGCAGTAGCGATGGGCTGCGGCAAATGTGCGTCTCACCGGCTAGCCGAACTCGCCGTCGGTTTGGCTGTCGTGCTGCTGGTTGCTCTGCTCGTGGTGCTCTGGACTGGCTCAACTAGCAGCGTTGGACACGAGAAGAAAAATCACACCGAAGCTGCTAAGAATCAACCGATTTTCGCACCCGGCGACCTGTTGAGAGCTCGAGACGGTAACGAGAGTGAGTGAGATTTTGTACTTTTTCTTCGTTGTACCTATACTATTGGGTATACCGGAGCTTTACGAGCTGATATACACTACACTCGATAAATTTCGAGCATATTGAATTTACGCTTTGCGCTGGACGTATATCAAGCTGTACGCACGCGAGTGAAAATTTTGCAATACACATCGAGATCGTTTTTGCTTTGTTATAGGCACGACTTTGTTTTATAGTGCAGTTAAAGATCTTGAGGATGTAGAAAGTTAACGATATATTCGTCGCGTGAAATTTCCGCGTCCGCCACCGTTATTGTTGTTGTGTAAATATCTTATTTAGCACGACACAAGTCTCGCGTGTTCTAGATGCCGATATTACGCGCACATGCATTCGTAGGATATTTCTCGCACTCTCAGCGATTTTGAAGTAACGAGCTTCGCGAAAAGAAAAAATTACCCGTGCGATTTCGTAATCGTTATTACCATTGCGAAAGAAGTATACACAACCGCATGTCTATACATGACTCAGACGTGTATAGAGAAATCTCTCTTTCTGTACAGGTTTTATTATTTATAACATCGTAAAGCCGGTGTAACGTGCGCTAGAAATTATCAATTAAACGCGCCGCTAATCGAATCAGTTATACCTACATTCCCACAGTATATACCCGCGAAGCTCTCGATCTCGGGTCCGTCCAATTATTTTCTAATCTACGTTACTGCACCCAAAGAACAAAAAAAAAAGCTCATCAACCTTGGGCCAAGGGGTTATATCGCTATCCCTCTGGAACCTACTCCTCCGCCCACGCTTCGAATTTTCATTCCTATCTCTCTCTCTCTCTCTCCTTTCTTCTTTTTCCCTCGTAACTCCTGAATAGAAAAGATGCGCGAATCAAACCTGTTCCTCGTCTACGTACATGGCTAGAGCTCACGGCTGTGGAAAACCAGTTTGGTCGGCTGCAGCAGCGCCTACTATACTCTCCGTATGAAAAATCCTTCCGCGCGGACTCGCCAACGTTGTATATATATATATATTTAGTTGTGCGTGTGCGGCGTATAATACACTTACTCGTGCCCATAGCATTGTGTATATTATAAGTGTCCCGCGTCTTGCTTTTATGCATAGGGAATATATAAGTGGCGCGTATAGAGTTCCGGGCTCGTCGCTGCAATTAAACGGAGGCGTGACGAATCAATTATATACTCGCGCGCGACACTGACATTAAAATTACCGCATTCTCGTGGTTGAAATTATCGTCGCGTGTGTGTTATGTGACTCAACGCCTGAAACGATGAGATTCAATAAATCACAAAATTAAAAGTCTACATAAAAAGTACTCGGCTAATCAACGGCTACTATATAAATGCACGAGTATCGTCCACACTTTCGCCATAAGTCTTTATCAGTCTCGTTCTCCTCGGCTGAATATACGTATGCGTATATTTAAGTAGCGTTGACCCACAATCCTGCGAATGCAGCTGAATTACGAGCTGCTGCTGGTGCACAATAAGTGGCGCGTCGTCGCGACATTTTTCGCGAGGACGCGCCAATCGTCCGAGTATATTTTCTCGCGTCGCTCCGATTACACCGCTATTTGCATGTGAATGAGACGTTATTGTAATGGCTTTGTTTGCCGTCTTCTTGGAAAAATGCAAAAAGGGAATCGAAAAATTCGAAAAATTCAGGAATCTTCTCGCGCTCTCGTATATATATATTTCGCCCCGAAATACCAAAGCAAACTCGCATTGAGAGCTATCTCGTTATCCCATCGGACACACTATATTCTGCGCGAAAAACTCGCTTCGCTATATAACATCCCGCAACGTGTCCCGGTACACACGCACGTGTCCGAATTCCAAATCAAGTCCAGAGAGAGAAAGAGCACATACATGCGAGGCGTCACGTAAGTATATATTTAGCGGCGGCGCTTGTCCAACGCTATTCTCTACCTAGAATTGTCCTGTGCATTTTTCGCATCAGCCACGGCGGCACCTTTTGTCGGTCCCCATCACTGTCAAGGCTATATACGCGTACAGAGCTAAGACGACGACACGCAAGGGATCGGTATCACGCGATTACGCGAGAACAGCTGCCGTCGCGTAGTCGTCGCGGTAGCGGTGTCAGGTTACTCCTGGCTAAGCGGCTTTTTTTCGCGGAGACAGCACTGCTAACTATATGTATGTGCGAGAGCAGAGAGCAGAGAGCGATAGAGAGCAGGAACGCGTTACACTACGCGTGTCCATACATATATATGCAGCTTTCTTTTCTCCCAACGGAGGAGATGTCTGTCTGCTCGAAAGACGTCCTGAATTTTTCACAGTAGGTCAGCGGGTAGTAGGTTTCCTTTTATCCGGGACATCGTCGCAGCGACACGGCTGTTTCGACACACAGATATGTTTACTTGCTTTGTTGTCGCGCTTGCGATGATAGAGTATCGCGCGACAGCGAAATCCGTGTCGATGCGTCGGGGCTACTAGTGTTTAGACGTGTCGATGAGGAAACATTTTTTTTTTTTCTTGCTCGTGGAGGTCACGAGCTTGCCACGATTGGAAATTAGAGCTGTTGTGAATGTTCGTCACGATTGCTGCGCTTGAGCTTTCAAGCACTTTTTGACGTCAGACGCATCGAGTCGTATTTGGAATTGAAAAAAATGCTACTTTGTAATTAGATTTTACCCGTTAACTCTATAACCGACGTACGCAGTTGGCAAATCAATCAGAGAAAAATAAAAACGTTCGCTCGGTTAATTTATTAATTAGCGCTTCATCTCTCGATCTTATCGCGATCGCGAGTATAGAAAGAGACCAAAAGCACTCAGCCAGCTAATTTCCCGAGGATAAAAATAAAATGAATTTCCCCCTTCAATCAACGCTTATCTTCCAACAACGCCTGTACACATAGTCTGCCACGGCATCGGCCTATAATAACTATTAAAGATAATAGCGAAACCTCATCTCCTCTTCCTCGCGGAGAAAAAAGTTTTTTCTATTACACATTTTTACCCTCGCGCCACGAGTCTTCCAATAAGCAAAGTCTCGAAAATAAGCGTGACGCGTCGATCTCCCGACCAAGATTATGACATCAGTCTATATCCGTATATACGCTTTTTACATCGTCCAGTTGCTCGCAAGCTCACATATTATCCGAATATCACAAACAAAGCCGCGCGATTGCTTTTATCCCAGTATTCATCTCGTCGCTCAAAATAGTGCGACTAGACAGTTGATTCTGCTCTCGGCAGACTTCTGGTATCGATCAGCTATCTGCGCGGCGCCTCTAAAACACGCAGTCGACTGTACGCTTTGTTTACATCGTATTTCAGCTTTCACTACGCGGCTCTATTTTGCAAAACTCTCTTTAGACACACGAGGGAAGATATATATACGTATAGCCGTGTGTTGCTTTAATGTACGAAAACCAGAGGTTTTGACTGGAAATGTCGAGCGTTAAAAAAAAAAAAAATAAAATCGACGGTAGTCATAACGAACAAGCAAACATCAACATAACAAAGGGCTTTCGTGTATTATTTTCGTCAATTCAGTGCCATACACCGCATCTTCGACTCTCTTTCTCTCTTTATACGTATATAGCTCTGCGCACGAGTTAACGGCGAGCAATAATTGAGAAGCGCGTGCCGAAAGGATAAACTTCGCGAGTTAAAATTAAACGCGAGCCGCGTGTGTGTGCCATCGACTTTAGCGTATAGTATTTGAATCGTGCGCGCGCAAGTCGGATAAAATACCAAGAGCTTGCGCGATTATCCCGAGCGGTTTAATACCTCTCTGAGTGATGTTGTTACTGGATTGAGAGACACGTTTTGCTTGCGAGATAATATACGTATGTTTTCACGGCCGTTGACGTAAAACGCTTGCGAACACGTGTTATTGCCCCAAAAACTGTGTAGTAATACTTTTCTGCGGAGAGAGCGTGTATCTCGTGTTACGTTTTTTTTTTTTTGTTTTTTTGCTTCTTTCCAGACGAACGGGAATTCGAATTCAACGTCGCCGTCGTCATTCGTATATAAATCCAGGCTAATCTAATCTTCCGTTATTTTTCCCGACGATTATTCTTTCCCATTGTGTTGTCTCCCCCGCACAGACTTGTTATCCCTATCGGACACAAAGCGGCACGACCACGCGGTCACTTTCTCCTATATACTGGGGGGCTTTTTCTCCCTCTGGTAATTCCTCACCAGCACTATGTATATATAATAAACACTCTGTGTTCAACTTCATTTTCAAACACTAATTATACCATTACGTGCAGTGAAAAAAATGCGATCACATATACACACACGTGCGGCGCCAAGTACAATCTCGGCTGTATCGCAAAGACTCTCCAGAATCACGCGCAAGATATAGAGAGAAACAGTTCCCGGAAAGAAGCGCGTAATATCATCGCTACGAAGATAGGACGAAGAATTCGTCCCTTTCCCGACTTGAGACCTGATATATTACTACAACGAGTTATGTGCTGAGAGAGCTTTGCTGGAACGAAAATTCAATACCGCGCGTGCAGGGAATTAACCTTCGATCGTATAGTCGTTGACTGTATAGACACTTTTTTCAAATTGGAAACACACGCGCCAGAGAAGGAATGAATGGATTCTCTCATTACCATCAACGCTTTGAAAATATGAACTCTCTCGCTTGGCGATTTTTTCCCACGCGGAATAAAAGAGCTTTGGCGAATTTGTGCGCGACTAATTGATTATGCTAATATCTCATGTCACCGGTTGTTATAAACGAATAGAAAGAAACTTGCTCCTATTCACATGACTTTCGATCGTTAATAATATCGCCGCACGGGTTGTAAACAGATTGAATAACAAACGGCGAGGTAACGGAGCAGAAAATTTAATTGCGTTTAGGCGCTTTCTTTTCAACTCTCGGTTGTATTATATCTGTTTTTGATACGAGTACGCTATACGGACGAGCTTTTTTTTTTTATTTTCAAAAAGCGCGATCTTGTACGTACACGCACTGACGCAATCGTATGCGATAATTTATCATATACAGCGACTCGCGTTGCAGACGTCGCGCAGAAAATGTAAAATCAATTTCGAAACTAATATTATCTCGCGAATCAACAACGACATTAGCAGCTAATAAAAACGACGCGCCGAGATGCGAAGTATAAGTACACAAAGAGCGAATTGTTGACCCAAATAGAATACAATACATATACCTTATAGCACGGCGACTGTCAGACCTATCAGATTTATCGTAACACGCCAGCGTACAGGATCTAGATGGAAAAGTATAGATTACGCAAAGTCCTCCCTTTTATATACTATCCGAGCGAATCATCAACGTCGGATCTTAAAAGCAGGCGTCTGATTCATTTTTCAGTACCGTACGATGGCAGATCGGACTCAAGGCACCGAGAGGACTCGGAGCCGTCCTGGAGCCGCTGGAAAGACGATATCCTGCCAAGCGGAGGAGACGCCGAGCATATTGTACTCGCCAAGGCCAATCAAAATTCTTACGAGGATCCGAGTGAGTATATTATGTATAATAAGATTGTCATCTACACTTACTTCAAGGACTTTTGGAAGAAAGAATCAGTCTGAAAATACGATGATGCACTAAACGCTCTCCTGACTTTCCAATCTCATGTGTAACGTGTATCTGCACACGACTACGTATATATACACGCAAGCGCAGATACACGGGCTACTTCGTGCCTTATCTAATGCGATTAATCAGCGAGTCGCTGCAGCAGCAGCCGCAGCAGCGCTAATGAAATATGGAAACCTGCAGTCGTTTCAAAACTCACGAACTATTGGTTTAGCAGCTATATAATGTACGCAGTCTCTCTTTCTCTCTCTCTGGGGATTGGATTGAGACTTGTGTGTAGTACAGCCTTATCGCATCAGGATATCTATCTCGGGCCGGGAAGACAATCTCGACGCGATCGCGACCTGTACGACGGTTTTCTCATTGTACACTTTCGCGATAGAGTTAAGAAAAAATCACTAATGGCTTTTGGATTGTTTTTCACGTGTCTTACGCAATTTAGCGCCACAGTTGAGAGCTTTTTAATTAGGTTCGTGCGCTCGGCTCTGATCCGAGCGTTTCGTAAGCTCGAAGGAATATAACAATAATTCAAAGCTCACTTTTATACGTGGATTTAATTAAATATATTATTTACGGCTTATACGCCATCGCGGGACTTTTAAATATCGATGGTATCCCGCCGGAGGTACGATTGCGCAATAGTTATGATTTCTAATTGGCTGAGAGAAAAAAATTAATATGTGCTTTCGTAATAATGGAAATTCAATACATCACCACAGAAGAAAAAAAATTGCTGAAATTCGTTAGATAACCAGCGTTATCTCATCGAATTCCACCAATTAAATCTCTCAACAACGACGAATGTCCTGGGCAACGACCGCCGGTTCAAAAACCTCATTTTTCACCAATTACCACTCGTTCCGATCTATTAAAAGCCCCAAGAGAGATAAGCGCGCCGAAAAAGCTTAATCGAGCCCAAGTGCCAGTTCGAAGAAGAAAAAAAATTTATCCTCCTTCGAAACGACTTTAAATTGCGCATACGCTCTCGAACAAAAGACTTTGCTCGAAAAGCACGGGATTCAACGCGCAGTCATGAATAAACGAAAAGGCTTCGGCACGCGTGTCAGTCTCGAAATAACAAATGGCTTGCGCGCCTTGTTAACCTCCCGGTTAATTGCCAGAGTCATCGACACCGTGCGGCGCTATGCGGATTCGAATCGTCGCTTTTACACCTGAGTATATGTATGTGTATGTGCATATAAAACTTACTTGAATTTGCAGTGGAAGAGCATTCCAAGGCGGAGAGGCACCACAGTGGACACTTCCGGCACAGCCAGAACAAGGTCTGGGATCCCCATCCGCAGTACGAATTTACGGCTTTTGGTAGGAAGTTTCATCTGAGTCTGAAGGAGGACAACAGCGTCGTCGACGCCGGTTTCTCGGTGAGCCTCGTGACCAAAACTCGTATACACTCTCGCTCTCTATTCTATGGAGAGTAAACCAAGCGCGACTGAAGAATAAAACGAAATTTGATTCAAGACCCGCGGAAATGCGTAATCGACACATTGCACGCATAATCGCTTATAGCTAATTGCACATTTTTCGCTGTGATAAGCGATCTTTCAATCGGATCTACTCTGGCGCTCGACGAGCGAGATTACAAGCCTAATTAAAAACAACTTACGCGCAACCCGTGTCTAACGATAATTATAGCCGTTCGCGCGCGTGCAGAGCTGCTAATGACTTTTTTCTCGGAAGACGTGGTATTTTTTGCGCGGATCTATTATCGAGACCAGTTACATAGTTTTTTGCGCGGAAGACACAGCCCGCGATTAAATTACACGTACGAGAATAGAACGAAAGAGAGTAACGACTTTATGTATTCTTTAATTATAGGTGACGCACATCGGTAGAAACACCTCGAGGAGAGAATACCCCGAGACACATACGGGTTGCTTCTACAACGGATACGTCGAGGGTGACCCCAAGTCCAGTGTAGCTGTCAGTCTCTGTCACGGAATGGTGAGGCTTCGTTGCTAATACGACCGAGAGTTGCAGCCTTAGGGAAAAATTACTCGCGTGATTTTTCTCACCATCTCGAAATAGACCAGCGGCTGAATGTTTTCCTTCCATCATTGAGAAAATAAACGCCACGCGTACTCGCATGACTCATCGACGTTATTGAATGGGAGAGAGAGAGAGAGAGAGAGAGAGAGAGAGAGAGAGAGAGAGAGAGAGAGAAGCGGAAAAAAAGAAGCAGCGAAAGCGCAGCATATGAAACGCCGCGTTGTTTAGTTTCGCTCGCTTCCAAATCGAGTTCGGCGACATTGCAATCCGTAGGAAGTCGCGACCTTCGGCTAACCAGAGCGTGAACGCGAGAGGCTTTCGCGGACGCGTGTAATCGTAAATCAATCGCGGGAGCGCTTAGGAGGGCTTCGATGAATGATTTTATAAAGTCATTCATTAAACGCGTGTCAGAGTGAATTTCTCGTGGGGAAGAGAGAGAGAGAGAACACTTTCGCTCTTTTGTACGCGTGGAATTTGATTGATGAGGCGTCGGAAGTAGTTAGCGGGAAATCGAGGGGAAACGTATACGTAAATCATCGGACCCTATACTTCTTCCAAATATAAATAGCGCTTAAATCTCTTGAATCGTGCGGGGTTTATTATAATGTAATCCGCGGAATGTCGGTGAGAAAAAAGGCTGCACTCGGGCGTATGTAATCTCATAAATTTTTAATGAAAAATCTTTCGACGTACGTCATTCTCGAGAGAGAAAGAGAGCCGTGTGCAAGTATTTCTCGCTCGGCTTGCAGGCAGGACACATGACAACGTCCACGGGAACTTACTTAATTAAGCCCACGGAGCGGTGGACCGATAACGAAAAGCTGCCGGTGGGCTCGCCTTTGCAGCACGTTATTTATCGGATCTCCAAGAGCGAACTCAAGCCATTCTCGCCAGCAAATCGAACGGCCAACGACTTGCCCCAAGTTGACGATAATGCTGTTGTCAACGAGACTACGCACGAGTGCTGCGTCAATGGTAAGCCAGCACATATTGTTTCTCGCTTGTAATGTCTCAATTTATTATGCAAATGCCTCCGTCTCTCGAGACACCTTTATAATCTGTCGCTTTATATAATTCCCGCTTTATCTCACCTCACTCGCTCGACATATTATAAAGGTCCATTCGAGCGCAATTTACGATTTAATCGAAAGTTAAAAGATGCAGAGAACAAAGCTGTGCGTTGCGAGTAAAGCTGAAGAATAAAGAAACAGAGGCGAAATTCCTTCTACAACATCCGTGATCCGGTCCGCCGAGGTGATTGATGAATGTCAGATGATTAATTAGACGAGCGAAGATTACGAGGAATTAATCCTCAAAATTTCTTCAAGGCCATGCGCGCAACCATTTGAATATACAAATCCCTACGCTCAGGCGATTAATCACACAGCCGTGAAATTTAATAACAACTCAGCCCGCGCTTGTATCTCTCGATCGCAGCCACTCGGATTGTTCCTACATCGATTACAACCTCGGTGATCATTAGTATAAATCCGTCACATTTCGCCAATGCCACCGCGAAGTACACGCCCTATTATCTCTCATCTCTCGTCGAGCAACTTTCCAAACAAAGACTTATACATCCGCCGGTACAAGAATAAAAACTTGGCTCGTAAAGTCCGCTAAAAGGCCGGGCAATAAATCGAGAGGCTGCACGAGAGCGCGACGCGTAACGGAGCGGACCTAAGCGCGAAATACTCGTCCCGATGCATCGTAGGAACCGGTCCGAGATGCACCGGCGCTTCGAATTAGAAAAGGGTCGTGGCAGCAGATCTCGCGTGCCTGCAGTGTGTATATAAATTACGTGACAGTACACTTCCTCGATTGCTCGCGCGCACCGAAAGAAAGACAATACCGGTATACCTATAATTACACGGACACATACATTCGAACTCTCTCAAAAAAATATATCGACTCATTCGTTTATTTCTTCTCACCTTTCGAGGGCGTGAAAGCAGCCTCTGTCATTTCGCACACAGCGTATATATATGCGTATCAGCTCGTCGGATGGCTCGCGGCTGAGTAATCGCACGTTTACCGGTTTCGCTTGTCGACCTTCGCGCTGTGTCTCTTTAAATCGGACCGTGCTTTATTCGGATTATATGTGTGCATACGGAAGACATTCATGGCGGGTTTCGTTACCTCCGCTTCCACATTATATGCTCGTGTGCATATACTTACGCGTCTTCGCGGTTGCGCTCGCCGGATCTAATCTAATCTCGCTCTTGCGGCTATTCGCTCGAAGCGCGCTCATCTTTTCACGCGATAAATCATTGCACACACGCGAATCCATTAGTCTATCCGACGATTCATTAAACGGCTTGTACGCTGATAATGAGCCATTGTGTGTGTGTGTGTCTATATACAATTTTATAATTGCGCGCGATTCCGACTCTTTAACAATATATATTCGCGCGCAATCGCACAAAGATCCCACTTGACGAAGCTGATGCTGCGGCGAGAATATAAAAGAAGAGGGTTTATACGGATCATGAGGACGAGAATAAGCACCGCAGCCACAAGTGAATTGTGAATCATGGCCAATTAGCTTTATTGTTATTTAGCCGCGCGGCGAAATCGTTACGGCCGATTGACGAACGAGACGAGAGGCCGGGATACATGTCGTTGATCGTCTGGGAGAAGTTTTATTATTAACAGGCGCCGCGACAATGTCTCAGCCGTTCTCGCGTGCCAAGTATTCGCGTGTCTTGAGTTTTATTTTTCATCCGGAAAAACGCTCGCGTGAGCGCAGACGATGACTCTATGCCGATTGCGCGGCCAAACGGTATTCGAGAAACTGCCTCGTCTGTTATATCGAGTTTCCGCGATCGTCTGTATGGTAATTCACTTTTATCGGGGAAGAGCCCGTATATACGTTTAAGAAACAGAAGGATTCGAAATACCAAGTTGTAAACGATCATATCGTTCGTCGCGACCCGACGGATCTCGAATCGGTTTCAATTAATCCTATATATACGTGCTTTTTTCGAGAAGCATGTGCGTATACGTATCTGCATCGCTTACAAGCAGTTCGGAAATAGTATATTTACCCTGCATCAGAGTTCGGCTGAGCGTAAAATGATTAAGAATCGGGGAAAAGCCGTTAAGTTTTCTCTCTCTCTCTCGATCTCTCTGTGTATATAAACGTATATGCGTCTATACCCGGAAACGCGATAATTCGCAAAAATCGACGAACCGCAATAATTTCAAACGCATCGTTAACATCGCTCGTCGATGAAATAATTCAGCGAGTGATCGCGAGTGTCTTTAGCATATTATGCGATTTTCATTAGCATAAGCTTCATAACTATGCGAAAAAAAAACAAACATAATAACAACGTGTCGCAGCGACGATCGAGCTGTCGTAAAGATCGGCGAGCTTTAAAAATTTAATAACACTTTCTAATCTAGAAGCCAATTAAAATCTCTCGCCCCGCTATATATACCATAGGCGCACATATGCAAAATCGTAAAACTACAAGTATTGCGTCACATACCGTCGACCACCATTATATACACTCGTGTATTCCCTCTCGTCGAAACTTCTAAAAAGAAGAAACCAACAACTCACCGTCATCATCATCGTCGTCGTCGTCTCTCTCCTCGTTTTTCCTCTTCCCCAGCAATCGAATACCTGTATATGCGTATAGGTATGGTATATACTCTCGCGCACATCGCAAACAGGTGGTTGACTCGAACTCTCTCTCGCGCACGCGGTATACATATTACGTCACAAGCACACGGACCGCAATTTTATTATTCGCGCCCGCAGGCGCGAGAATCCTCTCATCATCACACCGCGATGCCGCAGCGGCTTCAAAATTAGCCAGTGCGCAATCGAAATTTTATGCAAAAGTATACCAGGAATCGATTTGTTTTTTTTTTTTTTTTTTGGCTTTCGTGCGTGTATACTCTAAAACTCTTTGCCGCGAAATTCGATACGCCAAAAAGAAGAGAGAGAGAGAGAGAGAGAGAGAGAGAGAGAGATTCACGCTTGATTTGCTTGCAGACACACAGATCGCGATCGACGACTTGATCACGGACCTCAGCGAGACGACGCCCGGAAGAAGGCGACGCAGGCGTGCGCCCTACCCGTTCGATGACAGGTAAAACGCTGGCATTTTTTTAAAAATATTTTCCCGGGCTTTGTTCTCCGCTGGGTATACCCGCGAGTATCCTGTGGAAACTTTGCAGCTTGACAGTTCTTTGAATTCACGTTAATAAAGAAATTATCGCGATTGATCGGAGAGGAAAATCAATTTCCATCAGGAAACATTTATCATCGTTTTGTCTTTGAATTACAATTACCGTAACTCGTATGTACACAGCTACGACGAAGACGGCGGCAGGAGCTACGCCCTGGAGGACGATCAGACTTTGGATCTCGATATTTACGGCAGCTGGAGAACGCGACGAGCTCTACCGAGGGAGTATTTCATCGAGGTAATGGTCGTGGCCGACGCCAAGATGATAGATTACCACGGGGCCAGTCTCACCTATTACATTTTAGTCCTTATGAACACGGTAAGTGTGAATTCGTGTATAGTGCACTGCGAACACGAATCTGTAAAAAGAGCCCTATAAATTTCGCCGAAAGAATATAACGAATGGCTTCGCTCTCCCTCTGCCAATCGCGTAATTTATGCAAATTGACTTTTGATTAATACGAAGTCTCTGCTGCAGCAGCAGCGGCTGAGAAATGCGATACTTACTTTTCGGAGGTGGCTCTTCCGCATTTTTATATGCCACACCAGTGCACTCGGTCTTCAGGGCTATCTACAGGAGAGTAACGTTATACACGATATTTGCGTGGCGCGCTTGAAATTATTCTCCGATTGCAAGGCGTGATTCACGCTTTGTGTTTTATCCGTTCCCCGAGTCTCGCTCGTGACAAATGATCCTGCGATGCAATGCGTATAGTGTTTTGTATAAAAGCTTCTCTCTCAACGTGAAAAATTCCAGGTCTCCCGGATCTACAAGGACCCGTCGATCGGCAACCCGATCAGCATCGCGGTCATCAAGATCAAGCAGGTGGACGAGGTCTTTGGCGTCAAACAAGAGGGCAGCGATGGTATTGGCGCCGCTGAGATGCTCCGGAAGTTCTGTCACTGGCAGACGCTCAACAATCCACACGAGCCGTCGCCCGAGCACCACGACGCCGCTCTACTTCTCACTAGGTCTGATCCTCGACTCATAATCTTCGTCTGGCAGCGCTACTTGCCAGAAATACGATAATCTCTCCGCGCGCGTACTCTATTTCCGCGTTAGGAGAGCGCATTCCGTGGACCCTATATTTACGCACGGCCACGGGCGAAAATTTCCAAGACGTTTTGTGCGCGTACTTATACACTCGTTGAGAGTAATTTTCTTTTTGTCGTGCGTTTCTGATATGACGAACTGCTGCATTGTGTGCAAACACGAGAGGATCCGCTTTCTCGCCTTATATATAACCAAGCTCGGAAGAGCATATCCATTTTATACTGCAGGCGCGCGCGCGCGAGCAGCCGTAAATGTTATTCCATTGCCGACTTGTATCACTTACGGAACCGTAAAATCTGTGAAAAAACGGACTAAACAAAAAGTCATAAACGTCAGCGTAATATACAGCTTCATATAGGAGACCAATAACGAGACGCGCAGCGGCCGCAAGATTAAAGGCACCTCTCTCGGCGTGTAGCAACAATATACGCGTGTGTACGTATGTACGCCGCTGTTGGAAGGCAAACATCGCGGAAAGCTCAGCGGCCGTGTAAAAATAGCCCTCGAGACCGGCCGGCAAAATAATATCCCCGCGCCGCCAATTTTTCACCCTCGACAAACCCGTACGTCAAAACACGCGTTCCGTTATCCTTGCCGGAAGTATTCCTCTAGCAATACATATATACGTGCGATAGCGATGGAATTAATGTTTATTCGTATATACAAGCGAGAAAAATAACTTTGCTCGTTTCTTCGCAGAGAGAACCTCTGTCACAACCCAGGAGAGAAGCGCTGCGACACCTTGGGCCTAGCTGAACTTGGCAGGATGTGCTCTCCAGGCTCGTCTTGTGCCATTGTCCAGGACAATGGCTTGGCCACCGCCTTCACCATTGCCCACGAGATAGGCCACGTGTGAGTATATACTCGCAGCGACGAGAGGCGTTGATATACTGCGCTGGAAAATTATGACGAGAGAGTTTTGCATACACGCTTCCCGTGTAAATAACGATTTTAACGAGCGTCGCCCTCGAACTTGGACGTCGTTATTTAAAGTGTGTAGGGTGTAGATTCGGGTGAAAAGAGACGCGACTGCTAGAGAAAGTTGCGCGAATCGTAAGAAGAAGTCTAATTGAGTCGAGTGTAATACGTTCGTTTTAATCACGCGCGCGAGACAGAGTTACAGCGCGGGATAAATCTCGCCGGAGCTCGGACTCGGTTTCATGTGCGCTTGCCGGAGCGTCGGATAAATATTAAAAGTCGCACGCGCGTAGGAAACGCGAGACTGCAGCCGACTGGCTTTTTTCTCGCGTTTTCGCTGCGAGTCAGACACGCGCGGCGTAAGAATTTCGCGTTGATATAAGTAGTAACAGTCGTACGAGTCGAGGCAGGACTGTTTGGAATTCCGTTTCTAAAAAAAAAGAAGAAGAAGAAGAAGAAAATTGTCTTGCATTCGATTGGAAAAACAATCGTTGCGCATGAAAGTTCGCGGATTTATTTGTCTTCCAAACGCTTAAAGTGGAGCCCGGCTAAGTAGGTCATTTTCGGCGCTAGCGTATGTTTATTCAACATTTCCGATCAACACGCGCGAGCCATTTCCTCGCCGATATAAATCCACCGGAGAGATTGAGCGAGCGAGAATAGAAAAGCAAAACAGCAAAAATCAAGCCCTTGAGCTCGTCGGCGCGATAGTTTACAGTACCGGCTATTAATAGCGCTGCTAGTGCCAAAGTCAAAGTCTCCGCGGTGTGTAATTGCGAGTTTCCGCGAATTTCACTGGAGAGACTATACGCTCTGCGTGTGTGTACGTGTATAATGGCTCTGGTTGTTGCAGGCTAAATATGCCGCACGACGACGACCCGAAGTGCACCAAGTATCAGGACAGCTCAGGCGTGCGCAACATCATGTCGCGGATGCTCGACAAAAACACCGTGCCCTGGGAGTGGTCCAAGTGCTCCAGACACTACGTCACCGAGTTCCTCGAGTCAGTACAGATTTATATATACTATACGCTTCTCTGTGTGTTGATTTTTTTTATTTATTCTCTCGACCGAGTGGGTGGATGAACGTGCGCCGCTACTGCACCTTCCGTGAAATGGAACGGCAGCACTATTTTCACTCCACTCGGTCTATAATCAGAAGCATCTCACGGTGTGCGTATGTATGTGTATGGAGAGTATGTATACGCGTATGTATAACGATCGCACATCTGGCGTTTTACAGCGCGGGCCACGGCAACTGTCTACTGGACGAGCCGCGCAACAACAAAATCATGTCGCGGTCCCACGGGGGCCGACTGCCCGGTGAGGACTACTCCAAGAACAAGCAGTGCGAACTCGTCTACGGCACCGGATCTGAGATCTGCCCGCACATGGTGAGCGATGGTAAGTTACGACGTGAGAAAACCCATGAGAATAAATCAAACCGAGCGAGGAGAGGAGAGAAAGAGAGTAGGGAGCAAAAAAGAGCAGACGCGCGATTTATGTATAAGCGGAGGGGGATTTCAACGGATTATACGCGCGCCAGAGAGAAGCGTGAACGCAAGGTGGAACGAACGGCTGATTGAAAAGAGCGTTAATGGATGTACTTTGCGAGCTCGCTGCTGCGCTGAAGCTTCACGGATGCAATGGATTCGTCACGGGCTCTGCTTGCATCAGCAAATGCGCTTTGATTTTTCAATAAGGATGTATACTTTTTTGTCGCGCGTAACGAGCTGCTCTTGAATGATACTCCCTTACCCGTCACCCTCTCAAACCTGACGTAATCTACAAGCGTGTTCGTTACCGGCTAGGCAGTATGCAAGAGGTTGTGGTGCACCGTGCCGTACTCGGATGACCGGAGCGAGCAGTGTCACACTCAGCATATGCCCTGGGCGGATGGTACACTCTGCTGTGCAGGAAAATGGTGTCATCGAGGCGAGTGCGTCTCGCGAGAAAACCTCGAGCCCGTCGACGGCCAATGGGGCGAATGGAGCAACTACGGTAATTGCAGTCGACCCTGCGGCGGCGGCATCAAAAAGAAGTCCCGCGAGTGCAACAACCCCGCGCCCAAGAACGGAGGTAATTACTGCGTTGGCGAACGGGTGAGGTACCGCAGCTGCAACACCAAGGAGTGTCCCAGTGGATCTCCTGACTTCCGGTGAGTTCCTCCTTTTCTTTTTGTGGCTCATTTGAATGATGTCTTGGGCCAAGTTGATTTTATTCTTTTGTTTACTTATGAATGAATTTTCGATCGTTTCTCAATAACATAACGTGTACAGGGAGGAGCAGTGTGCCAAGTTCGACAACGATAACCGCAACATACGCAACCTGGCGAAGAACGTCAAGTGGCACGCCAAGTACACGAGGAGTGAGTATCCACTGAAAGTCTAAATGACATCTTGTCAAACAGTTCTAACGACCGATTCTCTCCGTAGTTCTACCGGAAGACCGCTGCAAGCTATATTGCCACGTGGCGAGCAATCAGTATTATATGCTACAAGACAAGGTCATCGACGGAACGCCCTGTGGACCGGACACCTTCCACGTCTGCGTCAACGGCCAGTGCAAACCTGCAGGCTGCGACCACATACTCAACTCAGCTGCGAGCCTCGACAAGTGCGGCGTTTGTCAAGGTGACAACTCCTCCTGTCAAAAGGTGACGGGTAGGTACAATTCCAGTGAGTATGGATACACCAGGATCACCAAGATACCCGCTGGTAGCAGCTTTATAGATATCAGGCAGACCGGCTGGATGGGTACCCACAACGATAGTAATTACCTAGGTGAGATGGTCTTGCCGACACGTCTGTTTCTACTTAACTGGGAGAGATGAGTTTTAACGGCGATTGAATCTTGCAGCTCTTCGATTGAAGGACGCCGGTAAGTACATACTGAACGGGAACTTCATGGTGATGCACCGAAAGGTGATCGTCCAACCGGGAGTGACGATGGAGTACAGCGGCCCGGAACCTGTTGTCGAGAGACTGAACAGCTCGAGACCAATCCAGGTCGATCTTATTCTGGAGGTGAGAGACGAACACTCCATTCTGCTGTTGTCTTCTTAAAACGAATTCACCCTTAATAACGGTTTTTCTGCTCAGGTTCTCTCAGTGGGCAACGTGAACCCACCGCAGATCACCTACGAGTACCTGATGCCTAAACGCATCCTGGAAAGTCACACCTGGAGCTTGGAGCAAGAATGGTCGGCGTGCGACCGTCTCTGTCAGGGCACGAGTCGCCGAGTAGTTCGCTGCCGCAGCACCGAAACTAAGGGCCTCGTGTCCGACGACTATTGTCCGTCCGACAAGCGTCCTCACGAGGAGATAAGAAGTTGCAACAGCCACTGTGAGCTCCAGTGGCAGGAAATTCCGAACTCCAAATCCGAGTGCTCGAACCACTGCGGCCCTGGTTTCCTATCGGTCAAGCACCGCTGCGTGAAAATAGCTCTGAGCCGAAGTACGACACCGCAGCCTGTCTCGCCGCACGTCTGCCAGCACCTGATACCAGGTCCAGAGAGAAAACCTTGCATCGGACCCTGTAACTTTGCACACTGGCGATACGGCGATTGGAGCACTTGCTCGGTCAGCTGCGGCGACAACGGTATCCAGTATCGCACGGCCGAGTGCGTCGATCGCGAGAACAGGACCGTGCCCGAGGACAAATGCCCTGCCGAAGGCAAGATCGTCATGCAGGCCTGTGGACAGAGATCCTGCCCCAAGTGGGACCTTGGAGAGTGGACGCCGGTTAGTATGGATATATATATATATGTAGTAAAAGATTCCAAGAAGTATTTAGCATAATTGCGCGTCGAGTGTGAAAAGCTTTTGGTCGACCTTAATAGACTGTGTTGGCTGCCCTTTCACCAAGAGTAAGGTATCGAGCGCACGAGGTATCCCGCCGCGCCTGACACGGGACTTATCTACTTGCAGTAGTTACGCTAAATCGCTCTTTGTTCTCCGATTGATAAGATAGAAATCGCTTTTTCAATTCGCCCTGCAAGGTTAGCGATTTATTGGAATCGTGCGTGAATAACCTTCGTAGTCCTGATTTATGCCTACATTAACTTTTTTTTTAAATGTGATTTCAGTGCTCGGTGAGCTGTGGAATCGGCATAAGGGAGAGGCGGCATTGGTGTCAAGTGGATAATCATGTGGTGCAGACGAGCCAGTGCAAGGAGCCGCCCACGGGAGTCAGAGAGACTTGCGACGCCGGTCCGTGCCCTACGTGGCAAACTGGCGATTGGAGCGCTGTAAGTGTTTTTTTTTTATATAAACTCGACATCAACAAGACAGTGTAAATAAAACAGAAAATTCCTTTCAGTGCTCGGTCACCTGCGGCGATGGTGTGAGGAGGAGAATAGTCGCGTGTAGATATGCCAATGGAACTATCAGTAGAGGAGACTGTAATTCTGCGATCAAGCCGATACAGTCGATAAGCTGCTCGTTGAAGCCTTGCCCGACTAAAGTAAATAACATTTCTTTTTTCGCCCGTAATCAAGGGAAAGTTAATATATGAATCACTCTATATCGTTTACTTTTACTAGGCTACGTTTACGCCCGTAACTTACTCGTCGAACTTGCCGGCCGTCGACTTCCCTCAGGTGCATCATGAAAACGATATCAACAATATTATTACATTCCGCTCTGGATACAAATGGTCAGTTGAAGACTTTGAGCCGGTAAGTAATTTTCCTCCATGGCTTTTGTTGATGCTTGTGTAAATCATTCACGCAATTACTATAATTTAGATTTATTGTTTTTAGTGCTCGAAATCATGTGGAGGTGGCTTTGCCAACCAAATCATCAAATGCATTTCCGTGGAAACCAACAAAGTGGCGCCTGATGACTACTGCGACTCCAAGAAACGTCCAGCAAATAGGATAGCGTGCAATAAACAGCCGTGTCCAACTTGGTCAGTAGGAGGCTGGAGTCAGGTAAACAATGAATAAAAATTATTAATTAAATTCATAAAAATGTGGCTTGATGGCTCTTTTATTTATTGAATATCATCAAACATATTTGTTTAGTGCGACGTCAAATGTGGTGATGGGTACCAGCATCGACAAGTTTCGTGCCAAGACAAACGCGGCGAAGTCCTAAACGATAGCGACTGTTCGGAAGCCTCCAGACCCAGACATGCCAAGAAGTGCCAGAGACCTCCCTGTCGCCCTAGCAAAAACAGCTACAGCTCTCAAGCATTTGAAGAGTACAAGTGGCGCGCAGGCATTTGGGGTGAGGTGAGTATTGCAAATCTTTAAATCACAGCCAATCTCGCAAGAGGCCATGAAATGAAAGTAAAAATATTTTTCATAAACAGTGTTCGGTGACCTGCGGCAACGGTGTGCGACGTCGCGAGGTAACCTGCCATCGCATCAACAGCTTCGGCTGGGAGGATCCAACGCCTCTGTCAAGTGGCTGCTCTCTGAGAGACAAACCCCCTATGGAGCAGAGCTGTCGCAAGGGAGGCTGCAACGAAGCCTTCTACTGGGTGCCCGGCAACTGGAGAAAAGTAATAAGAAAGCCATGAAAGAGGCGCAGCAAGGTAACGATTAGACGATCAATGGTAAAAACACAATATCTGTCATAATTGTAGTGCTCCCATCCGTGCGGCCGCAAGGGCAGGCAGTCCCGGCGGCTCTTCTGTCTCGATCGCCAGGGCAGAAAGGTCAGGCGGCGTCACTGTCCAATTAACCTGCGACCGCAACGAAAACGCAAATGCAATACGCGGCCATGCACAGGGCCGACCTCGTGTCTCGAGGTGCAGAGTAGATTAAAGACTAACATTGACGGCGAGTACACGTTGCTCGTCGGAGGGAGGTATATGTCAATTTACTGCCACGGAATGGAGAGCTCTGAGCCCCAGGAATATCTCACTCTGCCCACCGGCGAACGAGAGAACTTTGCTGAGATTTACGATAAACGGTACAATTGCCATTACTTGCGAGGCATAATATCTTTATTTTAGTATTATAACTAGACCTAGTTTAAGAAAATTAGTAGAACGCTTTTGCTTTTAATTGGAGTCGGACGAGCTATTGGTAACGTATAATAGTAGCGGTGTATTGTGTATACCTGTAGTCAAGATGCCTTTGTAGCACTAAAAATGTGACAAGCAGTATGAGAATAAAAAATTGTATCTTCACTAAGTAACTAATAATTACGTAGTAGTTGGAAAATTGACTAATACTTTAGTGTACGTAGCTGGGAATATTAATGTTTATTACTTTGATTACTCATACTGATATTTTATGTTATAGACTTCAGGATCCAAGCACATGTCCTTATGATGGAAGAAGAAACGACAGTTGCCAATGTATGTCAGATTCCGTATCGATGGCCGGAAGATCGATGTTTCAAAAAATTAGAATTAATGTTCACACTTTACACATCATAGGTAAGATAAACATTTTTTTACAATATCACATAACAGAAAAATACAAGTATATTATTCATTCATCATTCTTTCGCAGCCGACGACTTTAGATACGCTATGAAAATCGGCAAGAATAACATTGATTATGGAAAAGCTGGTGACTGCTACAGTCAAATGAATTGCCCGCAAGGGCGATTTGGAATCAACTTAAGTGGCACATTGTTAATGCTCTCACCAAATGTCCACTGGCCAAAGCAGACGAATTCGTACACCAACATTGAAAAAATAGTGCGTATAATTCGTATAATTGAAAATTTAATACCCTGAAAATATTTTACAAAAACCAACGCAATATTTTACAGACTAATCAACGAGTCGTTGGGACGTGTGGTGGATACTGTGGATTTTGCACGCCTTCTCCTAGCCTTAAGCTAAACGTTTTACCGCCTTAAATCTAACTAGACACAGCAAAATGTAATGCATTTGCTGATGGTTATGACTACTTGTTGATAATACAGAAGAATACAAGAATAATTCATAAAGGTTTTCTAAAAAATCTTCGTATAATAAAATGAATGGCAAATTATTAAGAATGTATAATGTCGGTGCCATAAATGTAACCAAACGCGTCCTATTTGTTGTGAATGAATGTGTGTATATATATTTTACTTTATTAGTCTATTTGTGAAAGAGTATTTTATATACTAAGAGTATAGATAATTTTTTTGTAATAATGCATTGTTCAATCGTGCTAACATAGTAATGTAAATTGTACTTTAAACTTTTGCATTTGATTTCATGTAGAAAACGAATTGCACTGCCGTCATAAAAAGAATACTATCGATCACCGAATTCGTAAGGTTCTGCATCAGATCTGCTTAGAAAAATCTCATAAATAATTTTGGAATGAAATCTAATCTTATTTATTATTTATGTATAATTAATCGTTACTGCCCAGCATAACTTTTTCTATCATCATTCTAAGATGTAGTCTCAGCGAGAAAAGGGACTTGAACACATAAAAATGTGTCTGTACTAGTCATTTGTTCCAGGGCGCTTCTTAGAGCATCAAAAGTTCTATTAGCAATTTATTCACGAGGTGCCAGAAAAATTTTTAAAAGTATTGATTTTGTAATTTTAAATAAAACTACTATAATAGGCCATTTTTCATTTATAGTATCGGGTTAAAAATAATAATAATAGATTGTCGTGTTCGCAAAATACAATGCACGAGACTCTCTAATGAAATATAAAGGGGTAACACTGCCAATTCGTAAGTAATGTTGCCAATTAGATTAGTATTTATTGTATACCTTATACATTTAGAAAATAATAAGAAATTTATAATATAGCATTCGTATACATATAAATATATCATTTAGACGTTTTTTATAGAAAAATTAATAAAGGCATAAAATAAAAACTCTGATTTTTATTTATTTTAGAGACCTATTATACGCTCAGTCATTTAAAAAACCAATGAGTAAGGATTTCCAAAAGAATATTCGTTATTCATTACGATATTGTTACAAAGCAGAAAAATAAAACAGTTGATAGACATGTTTCAAATATGTACTTTATCTTCTTAGTTACGTAGTTGCATTATCACGTGCTGTTTGCCATTTAACATAAAACGCCTAACAAGAAAATCTTAAATAGGTATAAGTGAGGACTGATTGTGAACATAATTCGTTTTAATAGTCGCAATTATTATACATGAAATAAAATTCGTTATTGCTTCACTTACAAATTAGAATTGATAATTTTAATTTAAAGTTTTTTCGCTTTTACATTCTTGGTTCTTTAAACGTCATATATTTTTATAACATCGGAATGTTGATAACGCAGATATTTCTCAATAATATGAAGAAATCTTTAAAATAATAATAATTAAATACCTGTACGTGATAAAATCCTGCTTTTTCGTATTTCAGAATCCACGCATGCGTAACCGTGACACTCAATCAGCCCATATACCTATATAATGTAGTACCGCGACATATATCTATATTACATATATTTTTCCACTAATCTTTGCTGGAGATAAAGATGAAAAGTGACCTGTGAGGGGTTATCTTGAAGCAATACATACATCACTCTTTAGCGCGCAAATCAGGAAACGAGCATGTTATTCTGATTCAATTACATAAACTGCATTTTTATCCGGCTTTAATAATCGCTCATCTTCTGCACGTGGTCTTTCTAACGGTATATAAGGTTATAGTCAGCGGGCATCTCGTTTTACGCACATCGCACATCAAAGCAAAGTGAGAAAAATCATCTTTACGTTCTATCTGTAATCTTTTGGTTTCAAGATTATAATATCACCGTTAAATATCTCCGGAGATATCTAATGAGAGTCGCAGTGTATTTTTTTAATTTCATACCGCCTGTTGTGTTGTCACGTTGAAAGCTTCTGCTTAGCTCTTGGTAAATTGATAAGGTAGGAGTATTTGCGAAAGATTATAGGCAATAGTGCTGATAAATTAGATTATCGACTACTACAAAATCAGACATTCTTGGCTGGGAGCAAAGACAAGTCTACTTTTCTCTCTAAATTCTTGTATTATATTATATTGTTTAGAAGAATCAACATAACTGCAAGATGACTACTGTATTCACTGGAATTGAACTGGGACCACCCATCGAAGTTTTTGCACTCAGCAAAGCTTTTACAGATGATCCTCACACACCAAAAGTCAATCTGACTATTGGAGGTAAGAATATTATTTTAGCTGGACAATCCAAAATCGCTATTTATAGTCACACTAGCTCCTATAAATTATACTTCACCTCACTTATAGTATAACAGCTACTTGAATAAAAAAATAACTTTTGTTTTTAAAAACTGTCACAACTGTTTAATGTGAATTGTGCTATATACATTGGGAAATTTCCTCAATTGAGCAGAATAAATGACCTTCATGCTATGTGTACATTATGCAATGTTAGTTGTAAAAGCTTTTGTATAAAAAAACTTGAAATGACTGGAGAATAAAATGTCAAAAGACTGCTATTAAAATTTCCAGCTTCTAGCAAATATGTTGTAAATATGTTATAATTTATAAATTACAGCTTACAGAACAAATGAAGGCAAACCATGGGTGTTACCAGTAGTGCGCAAGGTTGAATCTGCTTTAGCTGCAGATGAGACTTTAAATCACGAATATCTTCCTGTGTTAGGATTAGAAAGTTTTAGTCAAGCTGCTACAGCTATGGTTTTGGGAAAAGATTCTCCAGCTATATCTGAAGGTCGAGTGATTGGGGTACAAACTTTGTCTGGTACAGGAGCACTCAGAGTAGCAGCTGAATTCCTAGCTCGCATTTTGCATTTCGATACATTTTACTACAGTAAACCAACTTGGGGTAAACAATCTGAATGTTCTTAATAACAAGTTTTTATGTACATATAAGAAGGCATAATAGTTAATTTTTATTACAGAAAACCATAGATTAATTTTTTTGAATGGAGGTTTCAAGAAAAACTGTGAATACCGTTATTGGGATCCAAATACTCGTGGCGTTAATTTAGATGGTATGTTAGAAGACCTGAAAAATGCTCCAGAAAATTCAGTCATTATTCTTCATGCTTGTGCGCATAATCCTACTGGCTGTGATCCCACTCATGAACAATGGAAGAAAATTGCTGATGTGATTGAAGAGAAGCACTTGTTCCCACTATTCGACACTGCTTATCAAGTTAGTAAATGAACATATGTAAATATTAAATATGAATCTTGTAAAATATTTATTAATAATTATTTTAGGGCTTTGCAAGTGGTGATTTAGATTATGATGCTTATGCTGTGAGATTATTTGTTAGTCGAGGCATAGAATTCATATGTACTCAAAGTTTTGCTAAAAACTTTGGATTGTACAATGAAAGAGTAGGAAATTTTGTATTAGTAACAAATAGTACCAAACTGATTCCTGAAATGAAATCTCAATTGACTCTCATTGTAAGAGGAATGTACAGCAACCCTCCTAACCATGGAGCTAGAGTAGTTTCTACAGTACTCAACAATCCTGAACTTTATGAGCAATGGTAAATAAAAATATATATATATATGTTCATGCATTTCTTAAATTTTTAATAATTTATTTTATTTATGAAAACAGGAAAGAACATATCCGTACAATGTCTGGAAGAATCAAGGAAATGAGAAAAGGTCTTTATGAAAGATTACAAAAATTGAAAACTCCTGGTACCTGGGAACATGTAATAAATCAAATTGGAATGTTCTCTTATACTGGCCTCTCAGGTAAAAATATCATATTTTACTATTATTCAAAGTGAATAGGAATCACTAAAATAGCATTTCAATAATTTGCTCTCTTTTTCAGAAAAACAAGTCGAGCATTTGATAAAAAATTATCACATCTATTTACTGAGAAGTGGACGAATCAACATGTGCGGTATCAATGAAAAAAATTTGGATTATGTAGCTGAGGCTATTCATGATGCTGTAACAAAATTATCCTAAGAAATTATTTAATCCAAATGCAGAGTAGGTTTATAAACGTTAAAAAAAGTACAAAGCCATGTTGTAATTTGAGACAAAATGCTAAATTTTTCGTCAAAACAGTGTCAATATAAAATTTGTCATTCTTTAAAACAGAATTTTGAAATATATATTTTTTTATTAAAATTAAAAAGGTCAACTAAAATCGATTATGAAAACTAAATTGCAATAATTATTGATAAGATAAGAACCATACATCGAATTTATTGTTTGAGCAGTTGACTAACATACGAAATTTAAATTATGATTTTTTTATAAATCGTAATATTTCTTATTAAGAAAAACCAAATCAACTAGGCTGTATGTATTTAAATCATAGGAGATTAAATGTTATAATCAACTGTTAGCGTACTGCAAAAAATCATTATGATAGAAAAGTGCAGGTGTGTCAAACAAAACAAAAACAATAAAATACCATAATCTATTTTTACTAATGTTGCTTTATATGTGGTGATAACAATAATAGAAAGTTCCATTTAAGAATTCAATAAGTAAATACTGCCAATCATACTTAGATTAATATTACTCGTAATTTTCTTAATTATTTTCTAAATTAAAACACTAATTGTAAAAAAGGCAGTCACTAATTTACATTTTAATCGAGATATTTTTAAAGAATAAAAACAATAGACTGCAAAAATAAATCGTTTGAAAGATTGAAAAATGTATCCAATCAATAAAGTGCAAGGGATCAGTCAATGTTAATTATTCCTGCATTTATTATGACCTGAATCTGTATAAGTGCAACTATTGTAGCTGTTGAATGTTATATACACTATATACACATTGTTATTATGAGATATTCTTAGAAACTTAGATATAATTTAGAAAATTATAAATGATATTTAGTTGAGAATTCTGTTGAGTATTGATAATATAACATTCTAGAACTAGTTTTGTAAAATGTACCTATAAAAGTTTAAATAATAAAAACTTTGTTTCAAAAGTACAACAGTTCAAAATATTTTATTTTTACTATTCATAAATAATAAAACTAGTAGGTAGATAAAATATATTTTTAAATAAATTATTGTAGTTGCCCTAGCAAAAATTGAATTTTAATTATAAAGACCATTTCGATACTTTCTTTTTGAAAGTTTCTTTTCCATCTGCTTCAACTGCTGTATAATAGCCCATTGATTCATATTTAGACCTCATGTATAGTATGTAACCCACACATCCAGTCATAGCTATCATTCCAAGAGCCATTACAACATTATTCTGAAAAAAAATGATGGTTCGTATTATAAATATTCAAACTTGACAGTTGCCTTATATTTAATAATTACTGGTTTGACGTAGAGTTCGTAGTTGATCGCTCGAAACATTGGTGTACTTTTTAATGAACGAATGCCATCTCCAGGTGTGTGTTTTGGTTCAGTTTTGTCTCCCATTTTTATATTATTTTATAAGAAGACTTGTATGTTTCTGTAAGTAACATTATAATTAATATACAATAGTTTGCTGAAGATGATTAGTCTTTTATTATTCAAAATACAAAATTTGTTTATGAAGCAAGAGCTGTTTTTTCATGTATTTGTTTGATGACAAACTAATGAATGATAGATAAGCAAGTTAATTAATTGATTCTATTAACAAAAAATTTATTTGAATGATTCACATTAATTCGCTAAAGTATACCTGAATATGTAAGTACTTTGTCATACAATCACATAATATATTAGATTTAGAATTTTTGGAGCATTGAGACTCTGTAGGTTATGTTTTTAACGTTATATGTATGACGTCAAAATCAGCTGATATATCTATATAGAGCTCTGCGGGCATCAGATAGATTCTGATGGTATCGATGTTTGAAAAATTAAATTATTCTACATAAAAGAAAACACATTTTCAAAGACATTTGAATCATTTTACTAAAACAATGGTTCTGGTTTTACATATATATATTTCATTTCTGTATATTAAATTTTTACATATTCTCTTACTTCTTACTTTCACTCTGATAGGCATGCGTACATATACATACTTACACCATTCATACTCAAACATCCATACTCAATTTATTTAACATAGATTTTAAACTTTTCACCTCATTGTATTGAACGCAGGAAGCACATTATTGTGAATAACAATTTGTATGCTCTACAGATGTCAGGGACACTTTGAAAGCTTGTATAAGACCAAATCCACAGACACACAGTAATTCAAGCTGTGAAGTATATATATAGTTTTCTTCAAAAATTCTATACCAATATTGTAAAAATTTCCAACTCTTAATTTACGATGTATAAAAAACAATCATCATAATTTTTTTAATTCCTCTTTTTCACAACGAAAAATAAAAATAGTCGCAATTTTAACCACGCACATTTAACTAATTTTTTTAAGATTGACCTCCAAAACCACCCATTAAATTACTCAAGCCTCCAGCAGCTCCTTGTTGCAGTTGTCTCATCATATTTTGCAGTCCAGACATTCCACCTAGGGATAACAAGTAGTTTAGTAAATATATATTTATTACCTCAAACTTAACTGAAGCAGTATGTTAATTACCCATTTGATGAAGTACACGAGGATCCATCATCTTTGCCATTTGCTGATTCAATTTTGCCATTTGAGCAGGGTTGACATTCTTTGTCATATCACCACCCTTAAACAGACCCTTGATTCCACCCATCTTTTTCACGACCGCAGCGAACTTCGTGTACTGAGCGATTAAGTCTTTTACGTCCTTTTCCGTTACTCCAGAACCGCGAGCTACTCTTACAATTCTACCGGGCTGTTTGCTGAATAATTTAGCACCGTCTCTGCTGTCCAATTCTAAAACAGAATAATAGCATATGGTAAGTACACGTGTTAATTTATATAGAATCTCTCCAAGTATGGATTTCGTCTTTGCTAACCTGAGTCATTCATACTGTCCATTATGGTCATCAACTTTTTCAACCTAGCCATAGATTCTTGTTCAGTTCCTTTTGACATAAAGTCTTGGCTGAATCCAGGTATCATACCCTAATTAAATAAACAAGATTTCAGTTTCAGTTCGGTAAATTAAATGTTTGTTAAAATATTTCACTTGAAAAAAAGCATTCAATATACCATAATTTGTGAGAAAGGACCCATTTTCATGATATTTTGGAATTGTTCATACATATCACGCAACGTAAATTGACCGTGTTTGATTTTCTCCAATAATTCTTCGTTATCATCCAGATTCAATTCATTAACTTTATCAATAAGGCCTTCAATGTCTCCCATACCCAGCAGTTTACTGATGAATGGTTTTGTTTTAAAAGGTTCCAGATCATCTATGTGTTCTCCTGTACCCACAAAAATGACTGGACTCTGTGTAGCAGCAACTCTATATAAATATCAGAAAATTAGAATTAATTGAGAATTAATAAAACATAAAAGAACTTTTTATATTTAGAACTTACGCTGATAGTGCACCACCACCCTTAGCATGGCCATCCAATTTGGTAATAATGATGGAACCAACATTTACACGTTCTTTGAAGGCTTTTGCTTGAGCTTCACAAGCTTGACCTATAGTGGCATCCATCACAAATATAATATTATCTGGTTGCTAAAAAAATTGAGTAAGATTTTAGCACAATAATATTGTTGAAATTAAAAACAGAAAAAAAGAATAATGTTAACTCACAACTGCATTAGACACTTGCAACATTTCTTCAAACAGAGATTCCTCTTGTTTATGTCTACCACTAGTATCAACAATGATTATTTCATATCCTTCTTTTTTGAACATGTCCACACCTTCCTGAGCAATCACAACAGGATCAACTTCTGTATAACTGTAAAGTAGATTGTTGGTATGATAAATATTTAGTTATCAATTTTTCTACAGATCTAAAAGCTTATATTCACCTTCCATAAAATGGAATCCTGGCTTTTGTGGCATTTTGTTTAATTTGATCGTAAGCTCCAGCACGGAATGTGTCAGCACAGACTAGACAAGCTTTCCAGTTCTTCTTCAAATAATGGTAGGCTAATTTTGTACAAGTTGTAGTTTTACCAGAACCCTGTAGACCAACAAACATAATGACATTTGGTCTTCCCTTCACTGGTTGATAAGCCTTGACTCCAGGATCTATAAGCTGAAGATGAAACCAAAATAAGATCATAGTAATATTCTCAGAACTACAGGAAATTATCAAACCAAGTGCATACCTTGACAAGCTCTTTGAATACAGCACTCTGTATCATCCGTCTCTTATTGAGACCACCAGCCATATCGTCAAAATCAATGACTGACCGTACATTTTCCCTCAAATTTTTGACTAATCTAATATTAACGTCGGACTCAAGTAACGCCGCGCATATCTCCTTCAGCATAGAATTGAGCACCTAGACAGAAAGAAAAAAAGCAAACCATAACATCTGTTTACACATACGAGAATGATGACACAGGGCCTCATAACCTACCTCCTCATTGATGATCGTCGCATGGCTCAACGAGCGCAATGCGGATGTTATTTTCCGTCCCAAATCTGCCAAAACCATTTTGGCGATTTATCCGGATGACCTGGGAATCGAAAAAAGTACCGGACACCTTCTCTGAGAGTACGGCAATCAGATACAAACAGAGCAGTAGAACAAGAAAAAAATTTCACTCTAGCAGTAGCAATACAGAGCACTAGCAGCTGCCTGATCCATACACAGACCAGACAGACCCAAAGCCACGGGCGCCACGGTGATCCACTCATTTTCATATTCCATCGCGTTCCATTGTTTACTGGCGGTAAAGTAGGATGGATTTGGCAACGGTGTAAAACATGAGAATCGGTGCTGGTAGCTGGTACGCGATACACTGTTGCCGACATTTATCGCGAACCGCGACGAAATCCGCAGCAATGGAAATTGGAACGGGAGGAATGTGAAAGCCAGGTGCGTATATATTATTTACTAATTACACGCATTTTTAATTTACCTTCCTCTTGGAATATCTAAATGAAATATGAAAGCGACACTAATTTAAGAAATTCAATTTTACAACTATATTCGTAATATGTGAATTAATGAAGCGAAAAAAAATCTAGCTTTATGAATTGGATAACGTAGGTTATATTATTGGATTAAGGTACAAATGCAATAATATTAATACAAAAATTTTTTATAAATGTAGTTTCATTATTATTAATTCGCTCTCTTCATACAATTTCTTATTATACTTCGGAATCTATCTTCAATAATCCTAGCGTTTTAAATTACAATATTTTTTGCTTCACACACATTTACACTCTTGAGCGTGGAACATAACCTCACTTCTTGTTTACTTCTTCTTACTTTACGTCAACTTTCGTAGAAATAAATAGTGGTGAAAAATCATGTGAAACTCCTCGAAAGATAATCTTACAGCTATCTTGACATTAGCGCCTTAATTATTAAGATTTTACAAGTGGAGTAGAAAGAGATTTATCCTTTAGTTAGCTTCGGGGTTCGTGTTCTGTATGAGTGTTATGTTGTCTCCCTTGAGCATTATGCGCCCGAGGGTTTTCCTGGTCTTGGACTTGACGTGGTATTCCTCGGCGTCGTCGAGAACAAGGTTCATGTACTCGTCGAAGCCGACAATGTGCCCTTCTATCCGGAGGTTGATGTTCTCGAAGAGCCAGACAGAAACACGCGAACGATTCTGTAGGTAACGGAAGATAAGGTTGATGGGTTGCACCATCACCTTTTGCACTTTCGGTGGTCCCTTGTACGACATTTTGATGAATTAGCTGGTTTTTAACCCAACGAAAAATTAATAACTTTTGCGCTGATGGCGTACAAACAAGCGCCAAAATCCGGCTATAATGCGGTGTGGCGGACCGGGGGCCATATTGAACTTTTTCGATATATCTCAAACAATCGCACGAAAACTCGATTGCGCGCGAAGATTCAAATGTTAGAGTTAGATCGCATTTTTTTTTGTAAAAAAAAGACAATTTTTAAAAATTTGCAAAAAATAGCATAGCAGTAAGACACTATACTGTTTCGATCGATCATTGCATTGTTCAATTAGAATACTTATTATGTATTTACTCTCTAATCGTTATGGCATAAGCTTCTAAACGCGAATGTCGTTGCAAAAATAAAAATTATCGCTATATCAAGTGTGCAAAATACATTAACCACATATTTCATCCCCTTTTCAAATTAAATCTCGACCGATTCTCGAACGCCGATCAATCGAACGCGATTCCCGATTCGATACTATCCCTCGTACACCGCTACGCAACGCATATATCGATCGATTCCGCCCGCGCGTGAAAAACTTCTCTCTCGAGTATATGTGTGGGTGTAAAAGCGTTCGCGCGCACACATAGCCATACGTAACCGGCCGATTCATTGAAAGACTCGGCGTCTCGGCGTGCGCGCGCGCCAGTACTTATATGTCGATGCTCCTCTCATTACTCTTTTCTCTTCAGGAGAGGGGGAAGACTCTTGAGAAAAGAGCGAAAAAACACATCGCAGACGCTAGCGTCGTATAGGTGTAAGTACGAACTTACGTACGTACGTACACACAAGCCATCAGTTTACGTTCTGCTGGCGGTGGATGAGCTGCAGCAGTCTAGTATAGCGCGGCGGCGGTCCATACTTATATTCTTTTTTTAACCGCGGAAACGGCGCGAGCAGACGCGTGTAATTCACGGCTCCGCCGCACCCACAAGTGCCTCTGCTGCTCCTGCTGCTGCTGCTCAAGCTGTCGTGTATTACATATATATATACACACACACACACACACACACACACACACAGACACGCACTGCTCTCGCAGTCGAATAGCGCGTCTTGTGTCCGTGGATGGCGTCAACGTTGCTGCACGCGGAGCCAGCCTGTTGACTGCTGCTACTGCTCCAGTATAGCGACTTCGTTTTTCTTCTTTGATCACCTGCAGCGACGACGACGATAACAACAACGCGCCGTTACGTCACTCCTGTGTGTACAATTTGGAGTGCACATCGGTCGGAGTATTTCTTCTCTCGAGTGCAGGGTATATACGTCGTGACGAGGGAACATGTCGTGGGCGACGAACAACGATAACAACAGGATGAACTACTCGTCGACGTACAAACTCGTCGTCGTCGGTGGCGGTGGAGTCGGCAAATCGGCGATCACGATACAGTTCATTCAGGTGAGTCAGACATCGCAGTGCATCCCTCTCTCTCTCTCTCTCTCTCTCTCTTTCTCTCTTTCTCTCTGACAGCAGCGGTGCTTATGTTCGTGCGTTGCCGCGGCCGTGACACGCCTTTTTTCGACTTAGGAGCGTCCGCGAGACTCAGCTCCCTTTTCATTCACCGTCGAGACTGGCTATATACTCTCTTGCGCGCGCGATGACCTTTTCAGTCATTCCATGATGCCCTTATACGAGCTTCTAACTCTTTTTCTTTTCGTACAACGCACGCACTAGCTCAAGCGTTATAGTTTCATAGGATTTGTGCGTACACTTATTTTGATTCACTATTTTCTAATTGGACATCTACAGAGCCGGGCTTCATCACTTGTTGCACAAATGACGGCTAAAAATGGTCCCATAAAACGAGGCTATCTTTCGAAATTCTTGCCTAATGCGTTCTATATTCGTGCGGAGACGGTGGCGGCGGCTGCTATAGAAGGGTCAGGGAGAGTGTTGGATAATTTTGCATGGGATATTAATTATGGAAAAAAGAGATATAGTTGGAGATTGTTTCGGAGTCGAGAAGCTTTCGGTGTAATACGCTTTTCAACTACTGCTGCAAGTAGAGGTGACGCTTTCACGCGTGTAAATAGACTTGTTTATGTTGTAGTTATAAGGTCTATCAAAGGAACTATTTTAAGACTGCTCCGAAAATTTGGATCAGGCGAGTTTATACTAGACGCGTAATCGATATTTTTAAATGAAAAAAAAAATGCCAAGGTTCGGCCGAGAAGAATATTCTCGGAGTAACCTTATAATATCGCAAGCTCAATTAAAAACATATTGCTCCGAAATTGATTTCGGTGCAACGTGCATAGTATTAAATATTATCTCTGGAACATACATAATAAGTACATACACCCGTCGAAGTTTTATCTTTTTCCAAATGCCGCAAAAACTTCTCGCTCG
Organism: Pteromalus puparum; assembly: GCA_012977825.3. Taxonomy (NCBI): domain Eukaryota; kingdom Metazoa; phylum Arthropoda; class Insecta; order Hymenoptera; family Pteromalidae; genus Pteromalus; species Pteromalus puparum. The sequence continues at coordinate 5,251,992 of CM053169.1, forward strand.
TGTAAACAAACTATCGCATACAAAACAACATAAAGAATATAACGTAATCGTCGCAAATTAAATGTTGATACTTTCAAGCTCGACTATAGGGTTCGGCGAAACAATTTTAACGAGGAAACCCCTGGCACAGAGCACTTATTTCTGCTGTCTGCGAATAAAGCTATTAGCCCGCAAAATTTTGACTCCTAAAGCACGATCAATGCCAAAGTTAATAAGAGCCAAAAAATCAAGAGTATAGCCGCACTCGTCGTCGTCGCCGAATGTTCGCGCGTAAGCAAGCAAGCAAGAGCGAGAAAATTATGTTTCTATTCTCATCCATGATAATCCCTCACGCCGCGGGAACTGGGTCTGCCTCCGTTCTATATTAGGTATTTTAGGACCTTCAAATTAACGTTATAATTGGAAAAGAATCGACGTTTTCCCGACGGTGCGCTGTTGTATTGCCTCGATCCTTTATTACTTTCTCGTTGATTGAATATATATTGTTCAGTAACGAAAGCGATATGTTTTTCCATGCTGACCTTTGTTACTCGCGTGCTCTTACAATGTCATGCTGATTAATTGGACATTCAATCTTGCTTGATTATAATTACGGTAAAAGCACTGCTATAACCGTTTAATTAAAAGATACGAAATTTATATACAAGAAGAAGCTTTCGTAACGCGTTATACTCATGCGAATCGCGCGCATTATAAAATCTAATTATAAAAATGTGTTATAATATACAAAAGTCTCTCCCGATAAAATTATTATTGCACTGTATCAGTCATTCGATTGGTATCATTTTATCGCTAAAGCTTTTGAAATAACGAAAGTTTATTACTAAAGATCATCGGAAAAGGCGTTGAATGCATGAGCGGATGTGTAAAGCTGTAAAGGGAAGAGCAAACTGTAAAACCAGAGCTGAAACGTGCATGGGCGGCGTGCGTGGGCCGGCTTACAAGCAAATATTATAATCCGCCGCTTTTACTCGGCTCGAAACCTCGGACTTCGCTTTGAATGCGTGATATAAAAAAAAAAAAAAAGAATCTTGTATCTCGCTGTTTTCTCTTGCGTGTATATGGCGTAAGAAATCGATATTCGACTGACGTATTATTACATCTTGAACGAGTAAATTTTTAAATTTAGTATCTAGCACAATACATTTTTTAAATGTTACGTTATTAAATGAACAAAATATTATTTGTTTCAGAGTTACTTCGTGACCGACTACGACCCGACGATCGAAGACTCGTACACAAAACAGTGTGTCATCGACGATGTTCCAGCGAAACTCGACAGTGAGTCTCAAACAATCTTATCGTTGACAAAAAAGAGAGAATATCAATACAGAAATATGAAAATAAAACGTGACTTTCTTTTCGTTTCAAACAGTTTTGGACACTGCTGGTCAGGAAGAATTCAGTGCTATGCGAGAACAGTACATGAGAAGCGGCGAGGGATTTCTGCTCGTCTTCTCGGTGACGGATCACTCCTCCTTTGACGAGATCTTCAAATTTCACAGACAAATCCTGCGAGTGAAAGATCGCGATGAGTTTCCCATGCTCATGGTCGGCAACAAGGCTGATCTGGATCATCAACGAGCGGTAATTATATTCTTTACTTCGCTGCTTTTACTGACTATAGAGGAATGCTTTCTGGAAAAGAATTACACTTTATCGATATTCTTGGATACAAAATGTCTTTAATGTAAAATTTGAAATTCGTTTCACCCATCACAATCTACTTCACATATACATTTATTCATAATGAACGCCTACTCGAAGATTGTACATGATAACAATTTTTAATGTTTTAATCTTTTGTCACAAAGGTCTCGGTGGAGGAAGCCCAGAATCTTGCGCGACAATTAAAAATCCCGTACATTGAGTGCAGTGCCAAATTACGCATGAACGTGGATCAAGCTTTTCACGAGCTCGTGCGCATCGTACGGAAATTTCAGCTGTCAGAGAGACCGCCGTTAAAGCCTAATTATAAGAAAAACAAGAAGAAGTGTTGTGTCTTATAAACATGCCTTTGACAATCATCGAGAGTATGATTGAAAAGAAAAGAAACTACGAGCATCGAATCGTTGCTAACAGAGGAGTACATTGCGCCTCCGAGACGAATTTTAGTATTGAATTCATTATAATCAAAGCGAATGAGGGGTATAGAAAATTCAAAGAAACCTGCAGTCATTACCATTGACCAAGTATATGTACAATAACGTTTCGTGTATGTAAACGAAGCTGAGCTTCCGGCGTATAACTCTTAAGTTCGCGGCTCCTTTTCGAGTCAGCATTGACTTTTTAAACTATATACTATAATATATATATAAACGAAAGATCAATGCGAATGTTATTATACTACTAATGTTAGTACTCGTTTATGTATAATGACGCGTATTAGTAACGTAACGAAATGTCGAGGGAAATTAATTTTTGCGATGGCACAACGTTCCAAAGCACAAAACAGTAGATGATTTAGACATTTTTGATATTATTTTACTGCGTTTTTGCTCGTAATAATGTATAACTTAAGATTTTTTAACAATCAATTAATACTGCTATAGGGACGATACTAGAGAATTTTTTAAAACCATACTACTCAAAGATTTGCCAGTACAGCCAAATCTTTGATTATTTTAAAGAATTCGTCTTCTCGACTTTTTACACTGCATATTCAAATCCGTACAAAAGTATTTATCCATGCAACCCCGAAGCACTTCGCATTTATACGAAGTCAATTGCTAAAAATATACAATAATGGTTTTTATAGCGCAGACTTTATAATGACCTATTTTATAAAACGAAGACAATTATGTCTTCATTTTAAATCAAAGTGCAATTAAACCTTCCAAATTTAAGTTTTACCTATTGACTATACGTATAAAATTCGTAGAAATTTGATCAAATTTTAAAAAGCAGTAACTCTGCAATGTCCTGCTTATGACCAGTTGTAATACGAAAATTAAGTCCGCTCGTTGATCGAGCGGCAGTCCTCATTTATAAAAATTATACAAATAAAAATTATACACACGTGAATATGTGAAGAATCATTTAAACTCCCGCAACAAACAATATACGATTTATACTGCATTATCTCAAGGGGTCATTTTCAGTACCAGTGAATCAATCTGTCACATAGCGAAACTGTACCAAAATGTTTTTCATGATTTTTATATTAAGCAACTGTAACAAAAAAGGTTTGTCCTATGTATTTATAAAATAAATAAATAGATAAACATATAAAATCATAAAATAGAAATCTCGTAAACATTCTTTGATTATTGACTATTCGCTTCTAAATCCATGTCCGACCAAACTGCCTCCGTTTCGCTTTCATCGGCTGCTTCGTCATTGTCTGTGTCTGGTAGTCCATCTCCGACCTCGTATGTAGGGTCTGTGTGTTCTTCGCCAACCGCCATGTAGTAAGAAGAGGAGTCCATTGTGGTCGAAGTACTTTCTAGCCTGTGCATACCCTCTAAAACCCTCCTATCACCTGGGTCGATGCTACAAAAAGTATAGAAAATTGTAACTTACTAGTTATTTAAATGAAGCATTAAACAATCGATATAGTTTTCGCGATGACGTGATCGACCTTATTAACATAATAGTTTAGTCTTCTCTACAATTAAATCAGATAGAAAAATTACATACTTCAGAGCTATTGCGTAATGGTCAAGAGCCTTTTCTGCATTGTGTATTCTAGCCCAAAGGTCACCAAGCATTTGATGCAACTTGCAAGTCGGCTGAACTTCAGCTTGCTTTTTCAAAAGTTCAATGGCAGCATCTAAATTCATCTCTTGTTCATAAATTTCAGCTAAATAATAAACTGCTGGCAGATACGTTTCTTCTTGAGTCAATGCTTTTTCCAGAAGATTTTTAGCTTTTCCTACCGTTACTGGATCTTTCATCAATACAGATGCATATAACTAAAAAAACCATTTAAGTACAGAGCAAACTTCATAAAAATAACAGTTCTAATCCAAGGATAAATATTATCATTAAAAATTACCGTGAGGACCCGAGGCGTTGGACCAAGCTGCTTGTATGCACTGCTAGCAATGTTGGAGGCTTCTCTTAGGCGGTGCATTCCAACAAAACAATCTGCCAAGCCTTTGTGTGCTTCATAGCGGTGAGGTTTTAATTGTAGAGCCTGACGAAAGTGATGTAATGCATCTTGATATTTCTTCTGTTCTATGAGAACATTACCTCTTAAAATAATCGCTTCTACATTATTTGGTGCTACAACTATAGCTTGGTTAGCTATAGTGTTGGCCTTATTCAGTTTGTGTAAGCCAAACAAAGCATAAGCCATAGCAGTATAAGATTCTGTTGAACATTCACTCATGGAAGATACAAATGGTATTAATTTTTCTAATTCTTTTACATGATCAGTTCGTTGCAGTACTGCAGCATATATATCTAATCTGTTAAATGAAATTAGTTTTAACCATGGAATTCAAAGATGAAATATTGATATGTAAAGTTTTTTAAACATACCCCCTCGTGGTGTCAGGTTCAATAATTCTTGCTCGTCTTAAACACATAAGTGCATTCTTGTAGTCTCCAGCATAATAATAACATTCACCCATAGTTACAAGTAGATTATGATTATCTATTAAACAATTAACGTTGTCTAATGAGCGCAGTGTTGTGACTGCGTGATTGTACTCCCTACTGTTTATATGAGCATGTGCTTTTATCCAAGCATTGAGCCAGTCAAAGTTTTGTAAATTTAAATTACAGCCCATAATTATAGAATTAACTTCAATACCTTTCACACCTAGAGCTAATAAACCTTCTGCTGCCTCAAGAGCTAAGGGGCATTCTCTCAAGACTTCTTTGTACGATGCTATGGCAGAGCGTTCCATACCTTGCTCTTGAAACATTTTGGCCAGGGCCATGTTAATCTTTGGAGTTCGCTGTTTTCCGGGAATACTTTGTAATACTTGTAGAGCCTCTTGGGAGTTTTTCATTTTAACCAGGCATAGATAAATTTGATACTTTATATCTACATCTGATGCCAGTTCCTTTTGTCCCTCTTGATTTGGCTTTGTGGCTCCTTTCAACTTCAGTAAACATTTTCTTAACTGTAGTGACTCTTTATAAAGAGATTCAGCTCTCCTATATTTGCCGAGATAAAAATATGAGTTTGCACAATAAACGTAAACAAGAAACTTTGTGCTTGACGGTAAGAGATTGTAGTTGTGGTCATTGAGTGATAAAACTAAATTTGCCTGAAAAATGATAAGATGAATTGTTATTCCATTTATCAAACATTCAGTAGCAATACTACATATTGTCCAAAAAGGGTATAGGTACCCAAACAAATAACATAAACTGCATCAGACACTAATTGCTTCAAACATAAAATAATCATTACTCGAGTCAAAGCTTCACTTACTAAAGAAATCACATTAGAATAGAGCGCTTGATCGTAGAGATGCTGAATTTGATCGAACAGCCCAGACATTATTTACAAAAAATTGATCGACTAAAAAATATACAAAACTTATGTATGTATGTACACAAAACACTGCCTTTCTCGAACACGACGGTTCGTATCGTCAGGGGAGAAGTGAGGTTATGATATCCAGATGGCGCGCACATTTCTAGAATGATTCCAATGGCAGCCGCATGGGATTAAAAAAAAGTGGGGTCGGCCTCATTCCGTCTCTCTCGGACTCCATAACAGCTGCACCGCGAGGTCCGCGAGTGTTAAAAGAGCGGCGTGCGTGTTTACGTGCTCCAAAACATGTATCTCGACATTTTCTGAAGGAAACTCTCGACGAGTGCAGTCCGATTCTCGGTAAGTCGTAGCTTATATACTTGTCGGCTTGACTTCCTCAATGCGCCTATTGTATAATCTGCGATATTTGTATCGGGGCAAAGGCCACCGAGAAGACGATTCGTGAAATTTATAATTTCGATGCACTGTAAAAAGGCTTATCATTCTCCCTCCTTCTCTTGTGCACGATGTATACACAGACGCTATAAGTTCTAAATCGATGCTCAAGCTTTATTTTGCTGTTTACTTTTTTCCGACGAGTTGATAGGAGCTGTTTCGGCTTATATAGTTTGGCCACGTTATCGACGTCCTCGGAACCATATATTCGCGTTTTCTAACGAAATTTGTTCTAAATTAAGGTTATGTAATTTTTGTTAATGTTCGTCGAGTCGGTGAAAGTTTATAGCACCATGAATAATTTTAACCTTGAATGGTCGCGCATAGCGTAAAGGAGACGCATTACTGTCATCAGTAATGAGAATATCGCGAAGCCTTTGGACTCTTCTTTAACCGCGAAAAATTAGATAACATTTTGAGCTATGTGTGAATCGTTACTGTGTTCTAAGAACAATCGATTCTTTTTTGTAGAATCTATGGAACAACAGGTAAATAAGAGATCTTCGAGAAATCCAATCATCACATGGAAAATCTTTTGACTTGTGCCGACTTTGGCTCAAGAAAATTTTAATCGACAATATTGAGTTATTCTATCAGACAAAATGGTGAAGTACTTTGAAAACAGCACTGTTTTCCAATTCTCTTGGGATCAGGTTGCACAGGGATTTTGGCGTAGATACCCAAATCCTAATAGGTAAGATCAAATATGATTGAATACTGTAAGATATTTACCTTTTTATCATTGTATTAATCCATATTGATTAATATGTTTTTATAGCACACATGTAATAAGCGAAGATACAATTTCAAGGGAAATAAAAGATGGCAAATTGTACACTAAAAGGTTATTAACAAAAACTAATCGGGTTCCAAAATGGGGTGAAAGATTTATAAGCAAAAATAATGTCAAGATAGTTGAAGAAAGCATAGTGGACCCTAAGGAAAAAACTCTTACAACTTACACTAGGAATTTGGGTTACACTAAAGTTATGGTACGATCTATGAATATGAATGAATCTATATCTATGATTTTATGAACCTTTTTAACCTTATTTTCACAGTACAATTCAATTCATTAAATTTATTATTTTGCAGAGTGTTGTTGAAAAAGTAGTGTATAAAGTATCTGATGAAAATCCTCAATGGACTATTGCTAAAAGATCTGCATGGATTGAGAGTTCAGTATTTGGTTTCAGTCGAGCTATACAAGCTTTTGGACTTGACAGATTCAAAAAAAATTGTACTAAAATGTCAAACGGTTTTAATTATGTACTTGCACACATGTTTCCTAGTACAGCTCGATTTATGAATCCAAATCTTGCTCAAATGGGATTTGCTGAGAAGGTAATATTTTACATTGAAATACTTCGCTGTTATAGAGAACTTAGTTACTGACGCTTTTAAATTTATTGTAAAGAATATGTTTGTGCATTACTTGTAGATTGATGAACCTTCAATGATAAGGTTGACTCATGCTGCCGAAGACTTTCAACATTCTCTGCACGATAAAGCTGAAAAAATGAAAGACGCCGCGAAGAAAGCTACTGATCTCGCAAAGCAAAAGGCTGGACCTATTTACGTGACTAACCAGTCGTAAAATTTGGTTGTATTAAATTATAGTCGTAGGACTATTATACTATGCTCTTTAGCATTCACTAATTCATGGTGACACTTAAAAATCTTTGAAAGAAATGATTGCATTCCTGTGAACTGCCAATTAGAGAAAAACTTCAAAAGATCTTTAAAAGATTTTTTATGAGTTTCTCATTCCAACTGTTGTACGAACTCGTAGAGTTTTGAAGTTTTAATTTAAGATTATTGTCATTTTTAACAGTTACATTATTTCACTGGCGATCCGCAGGAATAAAAATTCATATGCTCAATGTTAAAATTATTTTCGCTGTCATATTAAAGTATTTTGCCATAATCAATTCACAAAACGATAAATCATAAATCAATATTTTAACGAAATACAAACGAATAATGTACATAGATTTTCTGTATGTAAATACATTTCAATTCTCTATTATAATTGTTATTCTTAAAAATATATATAGTCAACATTTATTCAAAATATGTAAAAGGTAATGTTTGGCGTTGTTTTTTGAATACTTGGATATTTTTCTAGACAGTATAATTATATATTAATCATGCCTAACGAGAAACGCATAATAGTTATTTTATAATAATGCGTTTTGAAGTCATAAGAAAAAAGTTTGAAATCTTAAATTATGTCGTAATGGCTGGGTAATTTAATATAATTGATTCACAACACCATTGCAATATTAATGTATATACTTTCCAGTAATAAAGTTTAATATTATAAACAAAATTTTTTTTTCTTCGCTACTTTTATAACGCTCCTTATAATCAAGTGTAATTAATACATTAATATTTTCATTTTTCAATGCAATTATACTAAACTAGTATATAGCATTAGAATCTCCTCGGTGTATTCATGAGATATTTCTGTAGGTCTCCATATTGTTTTATTCACACTTTCCATCGTGTATTTTGGTAATAGCTGAAGAAAGAGTGAAAAACGTTTAATAATGAGAATTATGATGAAGATAATAGTGTATTACGAAACTAATGCGCGCATAATACTTAAATGATCGCCAGCAGACGATCATTGAGTAGTATGCTAACTTTACGCATGAGTTCCAGCATATGTATTCTATTATTTTCTGTTATATTACAATGCATGTAAAATTTGTAATTCGATTTAAAAAAAGAGCGCCAAGTAGTGCCTGAGCCCCGCGGGCTTACCACAATGAATTTAAATATCAAAATAATTTAAAAATACGTTAACTTACTCGTATCCGTGCATTTCTCAGCGCATCTGAGTAACGATGGGTTGGTATACGTTACTCCGTTGCTTCCACAAACATAGTAAATGTTGGCAGTTGCTGCGCAAGGACAGTCGACACCTTGATCATATTGCGGTGCAGCCTCTCCTTGGAGGAAGCACGACGCAAATACTATACGAAGCAAAATGCAAAATTATAAATATTGACAATTATCAAATGATATAATCATATATTCATACAAAAAGTCACAATAATTCACTTCAAAATTAACATACCGACAATGAGAACCGAAAAAAGTATTACTTTCATCTTGGTAGGATATCTATTCGATTATTTATTCGATGATGAGCAAAGCTGAAGCTAGTGAGCAAAGCGCGGAAGATTAACTGCGTAGAAATAAGACACGTCTAATGAATGCTTCGAGAAGCCAGCTAGGCTTTTATACATTCAAATGAAACGAAGTATATAAGCGTGGGGATTATATGTGATGATGTATGTATACTACTTTTCGCGTCACATAATACGTATGCTAATAAAACTATAGGTTCGTTCGTTTATTCGTCCTAAGAACGTATAATACGTTCTATTTGAGTAACGTGACTTTTAATAATAATTAATTATTAGAAATTAATTAATAACACTAATTCCTCTCTGCGTTTTCTCGAGCTTCATTCTTTCAGCTTACTCAATGCATTTCCTAAATTCGTATAGCTTCTAAACCGAATATTTCACTTCCAAGCTTATATTTTGAGAATTCATATTTAAAAATTATTATTTATTTAAATATTCGCGCGTAAAGATACGTGACGTACATTATTACGTTATACAGTGAAATCCCCGCTTACGTGTATTATATTTGGATTCGACAAGCTTACGAGATAGTTTTTTTTTTCGTGTGAAGATTGTGATTTTAGCCTTGTGTGACCTTTTCACGCCCGCTTTGCGCATGCGTGAACGTTATCACACAATGGTAAAATGACTTTCTCGTACAAAGGTATCATCAAAATGTTGTACATACTACCTGCAAAATAAATTTTTTTGTTTCAAAGTTTATCCACAAAGCGAATACATATTTTCATAATACGCGCGCATGATGTTTACGTATTTATCTGAGTATCATTGCAACTTGATTGATAAGTTATTTTTGTTACTAAAATCGTTCGGTATATCTTTCTATAATTAGATCTAGCGCAAGAACGTAGACTGATGATTTTATTATTTTATAGTAGAAATGTCGTCATTTTTATTATTTATACATTATATTATACATTATATTGGATGGTATTAAAAACGACTTTGAACCACTTGCGACAGATCCATTAAATCTTGCGTTCATCAACATTCAAGTAATCACGACAAGGATATTCAGACACTATTTTCAAATCTGAAAAAAGATATGATATAGAATAATTATTATGTTTATATAATGATTTTATAACGATTTTGAACTCACTTCGATTTAAACATTCTCGGGCGCAGTACAACAGCGAGAGATTGTCATACGTGATACCATTATCTGCGCAAATCGGTTGATAGTGTTCCGAAGAGGGAGTACACTTGCATTTCACGGCACCATAATTATGCGGCTTCTGATTCTCCTTACAACGGCCGTAATGAACAATACGCAAACCTACCAAATAAAACAAGAAAAATCTATAAAATTTGCATAGCTATAGTATCTGTAATCCAAGTTATCGATTAAAGTTACTCTTACTTGGATTATTGCATCTCGTTACACAGGATACTGTCGAAGGATTGGGATAAGTATATCCATCGGTTGCACAAACTAGGTCACGTTCGTTTCTGTAAATGCAGTCACATCTTTTGATAGCGTCTGTGAAAAAGGGCAGTGGGTCCTTGAAATATTCCTCCTCGCGGCAGAATCCGTAACGCGCTATATTTAACTCTGAAATCATATACACCTAATAAATATCGAGTTCCAAACATTTTCTTTACTTTCGTATATACTTATGATAACACAAAACTCACGTGGTTGTCGACATTTCTTCTCGCATTGTAATTGCGCTGGATTGTCGTAAGTTATTCCGTTTGTTCCGCAAACGGGATTGTATTCTACGGATTTTGGACAATTGCATCTGTTGAAATTTTTAATTCTCTCATACGGTGACCAGCTATCGTTTGTTGAAGTAGGAAGATTTGTTGTATCTTCTGAACATGCACCATTGCGAAACACGCTTAAGTTTGAATCTTTGCATTTTTGATCACAATAAAAGTATGAAGGATTAGAGTAAGTTAGTCCGTTGCTTCCGCATACTGGATCGTATTCGTCATAAATAAAATCACAAGAGCACTCGTATGAATTTTCTGAAAGTACAGCTTCAGATATTGGTGGTAAAAGCAAGAGTTGGGCATCTACATACGTTAGGGTAAATACTGTAAATTCAAGATTAAAAATAACACGATAATTAGAATTCGTCACTCAATATTATGTACAACAATAAAATTTGTTATCTTTATAACTTATATCATCTTACCAAAGAAGAACACTTTTAATTTCATTATAATTCTTATACAGTACTATCCCAATGCACGAAACCCCACACTTTAGTTTAACTTCATAATAAATCAAGTCTTTATATATGTAGAGGCTAAAACCAAAACTGGAATTCCCCACCATCTACTTGACGGAGATTTAAATAAAACGGAAAACAAATAGAAAATTGATAAAGGGAAGAGTCTTGCTACTATGATGGGATAAGAAGAAAACTGGATATCCCCTCCACTTGGATGTACGCTTCGAAAGAATTTTTACTTTGAAGATCTGGATTCTGTTAACGAGTGTAACTATATAGTTCGAGAAAACGATTTTAATCCGCTGCGAAGGTAAACCATTCCCTGCACGAAGCGTATCGTCGAACTGGAAAATTCAGGATCTTCGTGCAAGTTTTGAAATTTAACTAAAATTTTTTTCTTGATCTATTTATGATATGGTAGAAATCATAGATTTTTAAATAATAAAACTTTTTCAGTTGTAGGCCAAATCGCTATTATTTATTTATATCATATTTTTGATCACAATTAAGCATATATTGTCATATATAGTTGTGTGTTTAGTGTAAAGTTTTAATTTCATGGCTCATCAGAATTGTTTGTTGATGGTTGAAGTGTGCCATTGAATTGTGGATTATGCTGCGGCAGCACTTATCGCTTCGTCAAAACAAGGGCCATTATAAAGTTTGTGAATATCTAAAATAAATTAGACACGAAAATTATATCAACTCTAAAAAACATGACACGAGTTATATGTTAATGAATTAGTATACTCACTTTGATTGTAGCAAGAATTAGCACAATTCATCTGCGATAAGTTCCCATACGTTTTTCCGTCTGATGCACATAAGGGAGCATTATCGTAAGTATGCACACATGCACAACGTTTAGAAATTGGGGGATCACCATACTTCGTGGGATATTGACATTGACCATCATGAGCTTTGTATACGTCTGAAGGAATGGAATAATGGCAATTACATTCTAAATTTATACAACCCATAATAATATATAGCAAGATAATGTTTTTTAGCTTCCCAATTTAATGTGTTTAAATTATACTGAGGCAGACTTACTCGTATTGTTACAGTAATTAAAGCATCGCAGATACGAAGGATTAACATAATCTTCCCCGTCTGATCCACACAAAGGTGCGTACTCGTAAGTGAAAGAACATTGGCATGACTGAGGCGAGGGCTGAGGAGTCGATGGCTCTTCGGCTTTTGCAGCTTCGCTACATGGTCCATCATGCATTTTGTATAGATCTAATTGCAGGATACAATTTTATCAATTTTGAAACGTTATGTACTGAATAATTTTATATCTAGCATATAACTATGAATTATGCACTGACTTTTGTTGTTTTTGCAAGAAATGGCGCAGTCTAATTGTTGATCATTAGGGTACGTCTCTCCATCAGATCCACATACAGGTTTATAACTATAGTTTACTGCGCACCTGCATGATTTCGAAACTAATGCAGGTCTTGTGTAATCATTACATGGACCATAATGGTCAATGTAAACGTCTAAAATAAGCATTGTGTATAATTTGTTAAATCAAGAAAATTTAATGCTTCTCAAAAATACATTATAGACTTACAGCGTCGGTAACACCAATTATTACAGGATAACTGCGATAGGTTTGGATATGTTTTTCCATCAGTCCCACAAACTGGTGCATAGTTTGTTTTGACATAACAGTTACAGCCCAATAAAGCATCGATTCCTTGTGACGATCCAGAAACCTGTGCACTTCGTGCATTTCGCTTTGGTGTAATAAACGAGTCTTTATTTTCATCACTACATAGGCCATCATGTGCTACGTTTAGATCTGTAAAAAATACGCTATGCTTATTTAGTTCGTATAAAAAAAATAACATTATTAATGTACTCACTTTGATTTGTGCAGTTTTTAATGCATTCAAGAACTACAAAATTGGCGTAATTATTCCCATCACTTCCACATACTGGTTTATATTCTCTAGTAGCAGTACACCGACATTTATTAGGATCATTATCATCGTTATCAAAATCATTAACGTTTAATGGCTTTGGATTGTCTTTTTCACGACAAATACCACAATATTTTATATGGATGGCTAAAATATATTTTTTAAATTTCGTTTTTAATATTTTCAAAGGTTTTATTAAAAAAAAAAAAAAGATATGACTCACTTGGATCGATACACTTATTGCTACAATACAATATCGATGGGTTGCCGTAAGTGACGTTATTTGTTCCACAAACCGGATTCGATTCTACGGTGACTTTACATTTGCATTTTTCAAACATATCAAGAGACTCGGATGATAATTGAGTTTTATCAGATTTGGGAATTTCTTGACCTCCTTCTTTACAAGGGCCACAATAAGCCATTTGCAAATCTTCTATTGACGCATCTGTTGTAAAGAGAATATAAAGAAAACGTTGTCTACTATAACAATTAAACAGAAAGTATTATTCTTTTGCTTACCATTTGCTTTACAATTTTTAGTGCAGTAGATATATGAAGGATGAGGATAAGTTACCCCATCAGTACCACAAACTGGATACAATGTAGAGGTAGCTACACAATCACATTTTAGAAAAGGACTTGATAGTGATTTAAAATTTTTAGAAACTGTTTGCTGAAAGGTTTTTACATTTGATTCTTGGTTGATCTTATAGCATTCACCACAATTTTTGATCTTTATATCTGAAAAAATGTAATTTCAAGAGACATGTATAAGAAAAAATAATTTTCCTTATATTTGCATATTTTATAATTTACCTGACTGTATGCACTTTCTTGCACAATAAAAAATAGATGGATTGACGTATACTGTTCCATCGCTACCACAAAGTGGCGCATATTCTTTTGTAAAAATGCAGCCGCACGTTTCAAACATTTTTGCGAGTTCATCCGGTATCACTGCTTCTTTTTGCGGAGTGACTAATTCCTCTTGGTCTTCGACACATTTTCCGCAGTAAGATAATTTTAAATCTGATATATATTTAAATTAATTCGTCTTAATAATGCTTATTTTCATTGATTAGGTAGAAATTAATGAACAATATTATATTACCTGGTTTTATACATTTTTCGGCGCAGAACAAAGTTGAAGGATTCGAATAAGTATTTCCATCACTTCCACAAACTGGATTATATTCTTTGTCAGCGACGCATGCGCATTTTTCATCGCAAGTTCCATAATATTTCACATTTATAGCTGAAAATTAAGTAATTTTTACTATTAATAAATTTTGTATGTATAAATTAGTTAATAAAATGTTTTTTTCATATTTACTTTCATTGGTACAAGTATTGTGACATTTTAGTACTGAAATATTCACGTATGTTTTGTTGTCAGTTCCACATATCGGATTTATATCAGCCGTGACTGCACAAGAAGCTAAGCACTGATTAATGGCATCAGTACATTTTGGAGCTATTTTAGACTCAGTCGTTTCTTGGGGAGCTTTTGCAGGGCACTTGCCGCATGATTTAATTTGAAGATCTATAATTGTTTAAAAAAAAATAAGATTTATCGGTATTTTAGCTGAGATTCTTGATTATTTAATCTATTACAAACCTGGTTTTCTACATTTTTTAATGCAATACAGCATTGATGGATTAGGATAAGTAAGATCGTCACTTCCGCAAATTGGGTTTAGATTATACTTGATAACACAATCACACGTCGCCAATGAATCTAAAAGGTCTTTCGATACTTTTTTCGAATCGTCATTCATGATGACCTCGTTATCTTCGAACTTTTTCTTATCTTGTGACAGACAGAAACCACAGTGTCTAAACAACAACCCTTCAAAACAATAACAAATATAGATTTGCTCTTGCATTATTAATTAGAATAGACCCGTATATTACCAACCTGGTTTTTCACATTCTGCAACACAGAACAAGTATGAAGGATTAGGATATGTTACTCCGTCGTTTCCACATACAGGTGAAAATTCGTTTGTTAATTTGCAATCTTTACATTCTTTTGTAGGCTTAGAGGGCAGTTGATTGACTGACTTTTCGGAACACTCGCGATTGTGGATAATATTTAATGTACCTACACAGTACAATTTGTACATGATTTAAATACATACTGAAAATATAAATTAACTTTTTTTGTGATTAATGAATAAATAAACTTACTATTTTTAGAACATTTATTGATACAATCAGACATTTCTTTTTTGTCATACGTGACATCTTTGTTTTTACAAATCGGCACAAGATCCAGAGTACAATTACACCTACAATCTTTAAGACTGTCAATGTTAAATAACTCGTACTTCAAATCCAAGTTTTCTTGTAGTATCGCACTTGGTATTAGTGCTGTGTAATAAAAGTATTATTTTACAGTGACTTATTAAAAAAAATCTATAAAACGATCAGAGTAGTAGTTATAGATTACCGATTAGAATGATGCAACTTAAATAGTAAGTCATCATGGTGTTTGATGATAAGTATGCAGTACGTGTGCTGCAGTTTTCTATGGAGTATGAAAACTGGCACAGCAACAGTGCCGCAGAAAATCGACAAGGGACCCTTATATATAAGCATCCACGCTCAAAACTGGAAATCCCCACCTGATTCTACTTGCAGTTTTAATAAAATTTAGTGGATGCGGCATTTTCCTTTTTTTATTCGACTATACGTGCAATTTGCAAGAGATAGTTTTATTCTTCTATAAGAGTAAAATGTATATCTTGGCGCGCGTTGAACCCAGACGATGAAACCTTTAGAACTGGAAATCTTCCCTGCGGCGATTTTGTTTTTCATTTTTATTGTTGCCTTACAAGCTAACATGCCTGCAGATTCTCGCTGTATTACAGTGATAGTAAATAAAATAATATTTTTCTTTTCATTATAAAAGGGCGAGAGCAAGAACAGGTTCTATTTTATACGTGTAAAAATTGTAGTTTACTGCATAAGTTTTGTTCATCTTGTTTATTGAAGTTCAATATTGCAACTCTTAACACTATCGAAGGTCGCTTTAATATAAAAACAAACAATTTTTTTATTCATGCGCTGCATTGATTATAAACACGACGTGTATATCAAGTATTTTTATTTTCACTTGTATAACATGTTAAAATGTTTACAATAAAACACTTAACCTACAAAAGCTTGATTTTTATAAACTATTTCGTCGTGGTTTTTGCCGGGGTTTCTTTGGTTTGTAGACATGCTCCATCACGTACTTTGGACAAATCTGAGAAAAAAAATTTTAATTATTTTAGTAACAATATTTAGATTACTTATTTTATTTCCATCATAGATAAATTATATTATGCAAAATGTTAGGCGATGTGTTTAATGGAGTTTATTTACCGCTTTTTCCCAAGCATTTCTTGGCACACTCCAGCATGCCCGGGTTGGAGTAAGTAACTCCGTTGCTGGCGCAAAGTGGCATGTATTCAAAAGTTGTAATGCAGTCACAATCCTTCAAACCTTCGTTCTCGTCTTGACCTTGCACAAAAGCTATCAGCATAGCTGAAAGAAGAATACCACAATAATTATCAAAAGCATTATGCGCAGAAACTAAAGATTCATTTCTGTCAGATTAACAGTAGACAATCTAATCTATAATTTTTAAATAGTCGATCATACATTTTATCGTATACTATTAATTGACAACATTTATAAAAAAATTTCGCTAAACGGTATAATTGGCGCACTTACCCATGGCGACGAAGATAACTACTTGTTTCATCATTTTGGTAAATGTACTGGTTAGACAACAAAAAAGACTTAGAAGTGACTTAACGAACAAACCGTTCTCGATTGAATGGGATCGTTCCTGACAGTCTTATATATAGCTGAACATGAAGATTGCGTATCCCCACTTCGTACAATCTATACTTATGTTTGAGGATGACCGATAGTTTGTTTTTGTAACCTGTTAGCGAGATTTCGACTTACACGTGCAGCTCCGTGTTTTCACAAAAACCTGCTTATTTACGTAACAATCCATATATCGGCGCTCCCTACGAAGAGTAGTAGATTTCAGATTTGCCCCGAAGAGTACATTTCAATTCTTGCCGCGAAAAGTAATACATCCCAGATCTTTTCCATGTGAATAGTTTCATTAAAAAAAGAAAGAAAACAAATAGTAGTTTGGTAGAACCTAATAAAATTCTAACATCCTTAGAATTATCAAAAAAATTTTTTAAATTTCATAATTTTAACATTTTTACCGCAACCTTAAAAATTTGAAAAAATGTAAAACTGTATTATTTTTAAGATGCGGTAAAAAATGTTAAAATTATTAAATTTAAATAGTATATTGTGTGCCAAGGGCGTAAAGTGGGCTTTTTTAGGCTGAGTGTGGAGTTTGCAGTACGAGTCAAGGCGAGTTAGCCCAAGCCGAAGGCGAGGGCGTTTACGAGCAGCAGACGATTACTGCAACCACACGAGGCAAAAAAGCCCACTTAGCCCTTGGTGCATATCATATTTTTTGTAACGCAAGTACAGATTTTTGCGTTTTTTTTTTTATATATTGAGTGCGACTGATGCAACTTTTTTCAGAATCGGTGACCACACTCTTAGTAGACTAATTTTTAAATTTTTTTAAAAAAAGAGAAACGCCCGCTGCTTCGAGAAGCGGGCGTTTTTCAATTTTTTTTGCCCGCCGGTCTGAAAAAAGTTACTTTAGTCCCGCTTAATAGGTCAGAAAAACGCGAAAATCGTGCTTGTGTTACAAAAAAGTTTTTTTGGTAATTCTAAGGATGTTAGAATTTTATTAGGTTCTACCATACTACTATTTGTTTTCTTTCTTTTTTTAATAAAACTATTTACATGGAAAAGATCTGGGATGTATTACTTTTCGCGGTATAAGAATTGAAATGTACTTTTTCTGGCAAATCTAAAAATGTACTATTCTTCGTAGGGAGCGACGATATTATTAACAATGTTATATCTAATTATGTAAATATTTATGCTCTTGTTAAAGTCGTTACGGTATTAGTTAACATTATCATTGTTTTCCAATGTATACCGACGTTGCTTTTTTGAACGTGGCATGTATTTCGATAATGGTTCAGACAGACATCAACAACGGAATTATATGATTAAATAAAATATTCCGTTTCACTGATTAGCATTTTTGAACGTTTTTACACAGATTTCATTTCAAATAAAAAATTATCAGATTATTTATGCTATATTATTTAGTCTTAAAGTTTATTCAAGAAGAATGTTTTCAAGAGTTATAACAGAAGTTTGCACTAGGGCTACGCTCATAAGTCTATTTGTATTTGCGGAATGATACATCCGCAAAGCAAGCATTATTGCATAGATAACGCTAAAAATATTGAAAGGAAATTGCAATTCTGAGAATCATAAACTTGAACGCAGAATTAGAATCATAATATAGAATTCTTAAAAATCATCAATAAGCGTTCTTCTACTGTTCTAAATTTCTCTTCTAAAAATAGCAAATTTACAATTTTTGGGACAAAAAAACGTGTTTCTACGAGGCTTAATATTCTTTCTTACTTATAGCTATATCCGTCAGCAAAACTGGCCATATAAATCAAAGTCGCTCATTATGCATACGTGACATTGTGAAACTATAATGTTATTTAACAACAGCCTCCACTTATGAACGAGATTGAAAACCAAGGATAACCGCTCATGGCGCGGCCGCGGAAAAATAGTTTGTATACTGTTACACGCAGAATATAATGAGGAATTCCCCAATACGTAAATCGAGCATGTTATGGTGTGCGGAGTTCCGTGAAAGCGATTTCCGTTAGTCAGCTTGGGAAAAACTGCTGCTCCAAGATGCGTAAATATATTTTTCATATCGTGAAATGAGGTAAACAGAAATCGTAATACGCAGAATGAAGATATTATATTGTGAAGTTCAGATTTCATTTGGACCCAGTGCTGCTGTTAAGATAACAAAATAGTATGTAAAAAATGGTGTTGCAATAGTCTTGAAAAAAAAAAAAAATGAATATGTACAGTATAATCGTTCAGTGGTTATCTGCTACAATGTAATTGGATGAAAGTCATCATCTGTTAGTATAACTAGGTCATTTTTCATTGTATTTATAGGGAAGAAATAATAATGTAAACATTGTAAATAAACTTTTATTTTTCCAGTAAACTGAAGTAAACAGAAATTAATCTCAATATTAATCAAATAAAACAATTGAATAAAAGGGAAATTCCATGGATAACATCATAAATTACTATTCTTCTAAATAGCTTAAGTTCTGCAGGGTCCATGATGCATGTGATGGATACCTGTAACAAAAGAACGAAAAAAAAAAACGTATTATCGCAATGACACCACTTTGTGCTCTGCTCGTCAAAACATTAGCGCATTAGCGCTCAGCTAATTTATCGGCGCGTGTTCGCATGAGATAGAGTGTATTTAAAGATGCAGTACTCACTGTACTTGACACATTCGTTAGCGCACTTCAGCGTCGCAAGGTTCGGGTAGGTGACACCATTGTTGCCGCAGACTGGGTCTAGCTCGTCCGTAGCTGCGCATACACAGCCTTCGGGTAGTACCTGCGTTTCCTGAGCGCGAGACTCGATTGCCAGCGCTAGGATTACTGATATAGGAAAGTGAATAATTGAAAATTATTTTTAAATTGGGTTTCGTTTGACTTTTAATTTTTAAATTTGACCGAGAACTCAAGATATCGTGTATGACACGACGTTCGTTTCGATAGCGTACGCGATAGATAAGTCAGTCACGAAATAAAAAAACGAGCCCGTGCAACAGTGCTTTCGTCCGATTAGATAAACTATGAAGAAATTGCATCATAATTGAAATATATAGCCGTGGTCAAACTAACATAATTAACGTTAAAGATCGTAGTATACAAATAAATAATATAGAAGAATCGACGCTAAACGGCGAAATTAATTGTGCAACAAGTAAACAATTTATCTTACCGATTGAAGATACGAGGATAACGAATGCTTTCGACATGACGGTGATTTTCGACGTAGAATTCGAAATTCTTTAGTTTCGCGCTTATTATCAAACGAGCGGCTCTGAAATCGTGAGCTGCGTTCTGTATCGACGTGCGTAGCTAACTGCTTCTCACACACAAAACAACGAGTATCCACAAACAGAGTCGATAACGAAAGATGATGTTTGAGCGTGTTGGTCAGCTTTGGAGGTGGTGGTATTGAGAGAGAGAGAGAGAGAGAGAGAGAGAGAGAGAGAGAGAGAGATACATCGAGACAGAACGTCCGTGTGGAGGGATTATATT
>CM053169.1:5272536-5341007 GCA_012977825.3 Pteromalus puparum
CGGGCTGCCAAAGGGCTTAAACAGCTAGGACGCGGAGTACTGCTGAGAGGGTGTAAAAGGGCCATTGCAGACACTAGACGCTGGCGGACCCAGCCATCGGTAAAACAGGGACCAGCTTAGACGCGGTATTCCTAGGACAGCTAGGGAGGCGCGACGGTATTCGCTAAGGCCGACGGCGGGGCCCTCAAAGAGGGAAACACTCAGACGGGTTGTGAGAGGGTAAAAGGACCATGCAGACAGCTAGGACTGCTGCGGGCCAGCGCTTCGTAGGGCATAAACAGCGGACAGCTGAGACGCCGGCTATTCACTAGGACAGCTAGACGCGGACGGTTTTATGCGCTAAGCCCGACGGCGGGCTGCAAGAGGGTAAATAACAGGCTAGGACGCGGGTTGTGAGAGGGTAAAGGACCCATTTGCAACAGCCTAGAGCGCTGGCGGACCCAGCGGCTAGCGGTAAACAGGACAGCTGACGCGGGGCGGCTGTCAGGTAGGCGTAAAACAGAGAGCCGCGAGCCAGCCGCTAGGGTAAAACAGAGCGGCCCAGCGCGATCGCTAAAACAGAGCTGCAGATCCCTGTTACCATCGGTCGGTATTCGGTGGCGTGGGAGTCGCATGGCGTGGTAGCAGTCTAGCCCCTACTACTATGAGTCATTGAATATTTGAAGAACATCATCCTGTGAGCCCCATTCGTCTTGAAGCCGTGTGGATTATTAATGATCATCGCCTGCACACACTCCTTCATGAAGCACTTTTAGATCTGGAAGTTAATTATCATTTGTTGTGATTGAACAAGCTGTTGACACATTATACTCGCTTCTATAAATATACACGAAAGTACAGCAATAATCTTATAAAAGGTTAAACAAAAGACGAGAAAACTTTATCAATTTTTCATTTGCACTTTGACGCACCAACGATCAAAATTAATCGTATGATATATACCTGTATGGTTGCATATGTTAATGCAGCGAACGACTCCAGCGTTATCGTATGTCACATTATCCTCACCACAGACTGGTCTGTAAATTCGCGGGATGCGGCAGCCGCATTTTATTCCATTTTTCTGCATGGCTTCAATGCCCTTCCACAGGTAGAAAGCTGACACTGAGAGAGTAGAAACAATTTTTAAAGGTACATCGCCAGATGATTGTTAAACTTTTCAAAGTAGTATTATAGTACCTGTCAGAAGAAGCAAGAGAGCGATTGTCTTCAACATTTTATTTCAAAATACGAATTTTGCAGTCGAGCTGACAGTTTCATCGCACGTGGGTAACTGCTTCCATACGAGTATCTCGCAAGTGGCATTGAAACGTATTACGCACATGTCCCGAAATTCTTTCGTATTATTCAGAGCAACGTAACGAGATAAGCGTAAAATAAGAACATAATGGTATCTATATTTTTACAACGAACTTTCAAAAAGACTTGAAAATTGTATGGGTTTGTTCTGAACATCTATTCTTTGTGTGATAAAGAATAGACAATACTGATATTAAGTATACCATGTCGCGCACGATATTTCTGTAAAATACTTTTTAAGAGCATTTATTTCCTGAACAAGGGGAATCCCACTTGGCTGATGTGATTTTTCAAGCATTCAAGGACTTCAATGAATATCTTCGAGAACATGCAGTGCACGGTCATATGTGATTTTTGCGAAAATTTTGTTATTGTATAAACGATGAAAGATCGATAATAAAATTTTTTTTGTCGCTTATTCAACAATTCTGACTGTTCTCTGTTATGAAAGATAAATTATTTAGAATCAGTGGAAAGAATCTGTTTCGTTATTGATCGCACCGACTTTATTTGTTATTCTATATAAATGAGTGTATACAAATATGTAGTTCTTACCCAATTTCTTCAAAATTTCATTCCTGTTATCTTTTTAATTTTCTTCGATGCTTGTTTGAACAGATGTTATCTTTGAATAATAGACATAAGCAAAAAATGTTCCAGAAATCAAGTATCGGATCAAATGATTGTTATTATACGTCATAAATAAAATGTCATCTTACACGCGCGTGGAATAAATTTGTTATTATCATAAGTATTATGTGAATCCTATTGGTATCACGCTACCGAATTAATAATAAATACCAATGAGAGAATGAGGTTTCGAAATTATAAGATCATTTGTCAAAGTCTACAAAACCAGCCATATGCACATATGCAAACAAGTATTATAGTCTTTCTCCGTAATGACAATAGTGTTTGAATAAGTAGAAATCAGAGCTTAGCTAAGCTGGAATTATATACAAGATATTTATAATCGCGATCATCGCACCTGCAAGCGGGAGGAGCGTACACATTCGTGAAAGGAAAACTATAAAAGCAAACGAGCCTACGGTTTCCTCTCAGTTGCCTCTCGTCTGGTTAGTGCAGATCTTGACACGGCTAACCGAAGAAATCGATTTTTTTTATAATAATCCTCAAAAATAACAACGATGCGTTGCGTCTTGCTAGTCATTCGTAAGTCGATTCTAAATTTTCCAATGTATGCATCGAATATTGTATGTTTGTTCATTTAACTAAACCAGTGTTATTTATGTTGTAGTTGCCGTTGGCTTCTGTCATGCACAGGTAAGTCTATAATCATCACAAATCTGTATATAGTATTAGTATTTTCTCATTATCCTGTCATTGGTATAATAAAAATAACATTATCATGGCTAACTTTTGAAAGACTATACATCTACTTTGCATTACTTAAAATCTGACGTCATTTCTCTACAGTTTTATTCGATAGTTTAAAAAAAATTCATTCCGTCCTTAATCCGACACAAGGCTAAAATAATTCTATTTTATTATTTACCAGATTGACCAATTCTCGAACCAGGACGGTTTCGTGTTCCCTGGAGAAGCTGACAGGCCTTCCAAATTTCCGCTCAACCCGACCATCAATCCGAATCGTCCGTTTACAACTTCATCTCAGCGCACTACCGTGAGTCCAACTTCTGCAGTAAACCCAGTGACTCCCAACCTAGCCGACTACAACCAGTGCATCAATAATTGCCAGGTGAGTTTTTGCGCTTCCTTTTCTTCGTGCTTACCGGCTTTCGGAAGAGACCGGTACACCTTGAGTCGACGTCGACTTTTTTTTTTCATTATAGTTCAGGAGTCGAAATTGAATTTTAAATGAAGAGCAAATATTGATAGATGAATATCGCGCAAGCAGTATATTATGACTGCCAATTAATTCGAGTGTCGGAATTTTAGAAGAGAACTTTGATAATGGGTTTATTTCGCAGAGATTTTTATTAAATTTTTCAAAAAGTCGCGGTTATGACCGAATTCCGAGAATCTTTTCATTACAATATTTTTGTATTTTCACATCTGCCGTGTTTTAATAGAAATAATCACGAGCTTTCTTATTTACATACTAGTTCGACAGGTATTTGATTTTCTTTAACCGGTATTCAGAAAATTTTGTGGAAAAATTGCGTTTGGCAAAAAAATATTTTACGCGTATAAGTTTTAGCGCATTTTCATTTTATGTTTATCGTTATGAGTCATAGCGTTTGACGCAAATATTTTTCAGTAATATATTGATTGCTTATATAACGACTAATATTTTACAATTCGATTGTGTTATCTAGACAACATCTGAGTACAACCCCGTCTGTGGAACTGACAATGTTGTCTACTCCAATCCGGGAAGATTAAACTGCGCTGTAACCTGCGGAAACAGTACGTTTTTTTAAGCAAAATTGAATATTTTGTATAATATTAAAAATGAGTGATCACTTATATATTTATTATTTTAACTTGCAGACATCGCGATTAAAGGCTATGGTCAATGCAGTGGATCTATACGAGGCTAAAGAGTATTAATAATGCGTTTATTTATAACAAAAATTGTCATGAAATAATTTATTTTCCAACAAAAAGACTGTTCTGTTAATCGCAAATAATATTATATGTTCACTATAGCGAATAATTGTAAGCAATATTAATAAATATTTTAATGAAAATGTTGAAATTAATTTGATTTATCATACCATTTATAAGAAATTTATATGAGCCACACAACGTACACGTGTCCAGCGAAGAATCGTGCCCATTAAAAAAGTAATAGTTATCCTCAAAGGTCCGATAAACTATAACAGCGCTAAAATAATAGTTTTCTTATGTTCTCACATTCAAATTAGAGTATTTATATGAGTGCAACGAGCATCACTTTTGTATAAGTAATTCTTACAAAGGTTTTCAAAAAATATAGTTCAAAATTGCCGTCGGCATAATACACAAAATCAAAAAATCTTTTATATTAAATATGACTCGTCAACAATTTGTCTTTGCAACTATACTCCTCGGTAAGGAAACTAATCTTTGTCATCTTTATTTTTCTTTGCTTTAATTAAAAATGTATGTTTCAGTGTCAAGTAGAATTTATGCTATGCCACAGGTACACTATGTTTATCTATTTTAATTTTTTTTTACACCACATAAGTATTGATGTAATATTATTATAATTGGTCATTTAACACAGGACATTGTTTTTCCCGGTGAAACATTTCCTTTTCCAACAACAACTGAAGCAAGTACTGAGTCAACATCAATAAGTTGGACTACTGTTTCCTTACCATCGAATTATGCTGCATGTCTTCATAACTGTCCGGTAAGTATAGAAAATTAATGATTTATTGAGGTTCTATGGATTGTAAAAAAACGATGCACGTTCATGCAACTTAAATTCATTCCTGCAGACAATTTCATCATATCAACCAGTTTGCGGTACAGATGGTGTAGTTTACCAGAATATCTATAAATTACAATGTGCTAATAGATGCGGAAATGGTAAGTATCAATCATTTTTTGCTTACCGCAAGAAAAATATTGTATGTTGTACAGAAAAGGTGCGCTGCTTAACTAATCTCAATTCTGTGATTATTGTCCTCCTTAGAATAACGTTCTTTATATACTAATATAGCGTATAATATATTATATTAAATTTATTTCGAAATTGGACAATGTTTTAAAGAGTATTTTAAATTTTTTCAGACGTTCGAGTTTTTAAGGAAGGTCAATGTCGACTCAGACGCAGACAATAATAAAATCAATTCCAGCAACGAGTACGAATGGATTTGCAAATTAGGCATTTTTAAATATAAAAAAAAAACTATAATTAATATTCTTGTTCATTTAAATTTTATTAAAAATTATTCTGCATAATAAAATTTACGTATTGTCTATAGTATAACATATCCTACATTTAAAGTACATACATTGCAAGGAATCATCACTTGCACTCGCAGTGAGTATAGCAGAAGTTCTTTGGCTAAATTACTAATAAACAATCAATACCCAGCATAATCTTTAACATCCACTTGATATATTATATATCATTATCTACAATCTAATAAAATAAGGATAAAAAATAATCAAAGATAGCACAAAGAAATAACTTCTTATAAAACAATGCAAGAGCACATAGCTTACTCTTAACTTTGGGTATTAACGGTGGCAGTATCAATAAACGACACGGCGTTATACAACATAATAACGTCTCTCTATTTACAACACATTAAAATGCACGGCAGTTCACGAGATTAAAAAACTCTGTACACAACGTATAATCGAAGCTAACAACAACATAATCAACTGAGGGTTGAGTCATTGTTGTCGGCCCAGCGAACCCGCCTCGAGATTTCAAAGTTGCCGCCGTGGAGGCCGTAGAGGTGACGCGCTAGGATGTCAGCTCTGTCTTCCTCGGCTCGAATGGCTAATCGACGATAGGTCCTCACCGCAAGGACACAGCTACCAATCAGGACTATCTGGATTATCAGCAGGAAGATCAACAGAAAGAGCGCCAAGCTCGAGTTCATGCAGAACTGGCCATCCATGTATTCTGTAAAACATCAGATTTCTCGTGTAAGACAGCGACGAAATTTTCCGCGAACAAAAGCAATCCATATTTATAAGAAAGTAACGAGAAGAGGATGTGATGTAAACGAGAAATTTACCCGAGCCGCGAATAATGTACGTATCCGGATTATCCTTAGCCCTAAGGGGATTGGGATATATGTCCTGGTTGCTAGATCTCGTGTCCTGGACGATGATCGATGCCTGGAGCGGAAGTTCGTCGGCAGTGCGATTGCCCGACGTGTACAATTCCGTGACGTTGGCTCTTGTCAAGTCGTTCACCGAACGTCTCTTACGTCCGTAGGATAGAATACCGTCGGGGCATCTCGTCTGAAAGCAAAACAAGACATCGAGCTGTGTATATTTAGCATTTTTTCTTCGTCTACGACAACTTTCCTCGATGCCAAATTATCTCGTTCCAAAAAGAAACATCTCGATCATATTAAAGCAGCGTGTATTTCCCCCTTATCTCATACGTTTGCACAGTTGCCGCGAAGAGAAAGGAAAAAATAATCAACTCACCGGCGGGCATTTCTCCAGACAGAACTTGACGATGACGTTAAAGCGCACGTGCTGACTACTGGGGAACTTGAAGGCCCTGAACTCGGCAACGAGCGACCGGTTGTCCGCCAAGTCCTTCTCCAAAGCTGGAAAGATCTGCGCTTCGTTCATCACCGGACATCCCATATTATCAAGCAGCAACAGGGACGAGTCTCCGGACTCGGTACTGGCTACCAGATGTCCGGCCTGGATATCGAACGGTCCTTCAAAGCCAAATTCGTATACGTCGAACAAGATCGGTAGAGGATAAAATCGCGCGTAGGAAACAAGACCTTACCATTGTCTGGCTGAATGGAAATCTTGAGAATGAGTCTTTGGCCGATGTGGGTGACATTGGCACGGTTCATCGATTCGTCCAAGATGTTCATGCTGACGGTCGGTATGACCGATGACGTGTTCATGACGGTTGAGACTACCGGCGGTAGACCAGCGCTGTATTACAACACAGTATTAGTCAGTCGTGTGTATTATGGTAATCGGTGATAGTATCAGACGAAAAAAACCAGTTTGTCTCACTTGGAGTCGATGAAGGTGAAGCCAGAATTGACGGTGACGGTACGTGGACTTGGCACCTCGCCACTCTCCAAGGTACAGCCGACCCTCACCGCTTGGTCCCCTAATCGTTGGATTATCGGGTTGAACTGTACTATAACCGTCGACCAGATCACCGCTCGGGTCCTTGACACAAAAGTATACATAGCAGTTGTTAATAGAAGGGGTCTAATTGCTCTCGCGATTAAAATTAATTATGACTAAACCGACTGGTTGTCCTGATCGACGGAGTAAGCTGGAATAAGTCCGCAGGTCATCGGGGCCGTATCGATGTGAGATGTGTCGGGCAGCGGAAGGACCAGCGTCGTCACGTTCTCACCTCGGCCTTGCACACCGCAGCTCTCACTGTAGCCGCTGGCGTACATGCGACCGACGAATGGTTCGGTTGTATGCAGCTCGATCGTCAGAGATGAGTTGGTGCACTGGACGTTCACTGAAAATCGTTCATTATTCCATAATTCATTGCCATCTATATCGAATCAAAATTTCAAAATACGATAGTTACTGTCGATGCAGGGCTCGCGCTCCTTGTAGAAAGCGTTGGGCACAGTAACGAGCGCGCTAACTCCAGCGCTTATCGTATCCTCTGAGAAGAGGAGACAAGTCGGCACGTTGTTCTTTGAGTATTCGACTCCGTAAGCTCGGCAGAGGAAGCCGTCGTTGCTCGCGTCACACCTTTGCTCGCACTTGGGGAAATGAATGCATTTTATAGTTCATGTGTTTTAATTAATACAATTAAATTAAAAGGCTCTGTGATACTCACTTGCTTCGCGTTGAGATTAGCGACTTTAAGGTCGGAGTAAGGCATGGTAGTGTTGCGGTATTCTGCGTACGAGCA
Source organism: Pteromalus puparum (assembly GCA_012977825.3). Taxonomy (NCBI): domain Eukaryota; kingdom Metazoa; phylum Arthropoda; class Insecta; order Hymenoptera; family Pteromalidae; genus Pteromalus; species Pteromalus puparum. Next base: position 5,280,353 of record CM053169.1, read on the forward strand.
GTAGTCTGTCTTTGCTGAAAATCGAGGGAGAATTAGAAACAAATATATTCGACGCTCATATGAAAGAGCATATAGAATATATACTTACAAATGTTATGGCACTGGCTCTCCAGATACTCATCTCTGTATATGGCAGCTCGATAGGCTTGGGGTTTGGTTCCGCGTTCGATGCTCAGTAGCGAACAGGTCCCCACTGTGTCGCCGATCGTAAGATCCCGGCTGGTCCGGAACTCGGCTGACTTGCAAGTCGCTGAAATCGAGCGTCTTTCGTCAATATGGACATAAATACATCAAAATCCATCAATAAATTTCTACTCTACTCACTCGAATTGACGCAGGCTTCGTAACACTGCGATCTGCTGACAGGCTGCGGCAGAATCTTCGCCATCGAGTCGAGCAGCACAGCTCCAAGGGTTCGCTCCACCTGCCATAATCGGTTCTTCGAACAGCTCTCCGGAACTGCAACGATAAACAGCAACGATCGTACTTTTTACAATCTAGCTCGAGCAGCCTCGTCACAGATTTCGCTCAGCAACAAAAACGCATACTCACCTGTCAGGCAGATCTCGTGATAGAAAGTGACATTCGGCTCCGGGACAAAGTCCTCGCCATCCGGCACCACAGCAAAACAGCCGCTTCTCTCAAGGTCGACGATGAACGCGCTGCAGTTTAGATTCTTGCACCTATAAGTAATGCGATTGTCGAGTAAAAACGTGCATAAATCATTATCTTCGACACGTGTGTGTATGTGCATATACTATTGTAGACCGTATCTCGTAAATGCACGAACTTGCGCGCTCTTGTATATTGTTATGCACGAGCGTTTCGCGAAAGAACGAGAGGCAATGGAAAAAAAAAATTACTGTATAATGGATGTTCGGCGCGGAGCGATTAGGCGGGATGAGCCGCGTGGAAAATTGATTCGATGCGCGAGAGAGATTCGCAGAATTGAATTGTATAGCAGCTATTATGACGGTCGTTTGCATTTTTTTGCTTTACTTCATATGCTATTACTATAAATAGTCAAGGAAGTAATGACATGTTCGTCGACTACTCGTCGTGTATGCATACAGCAGATTTGTAAACAATTCGGCTTCTTTATTAATTATGTAATAATACAGAGGACTGTTTGTCAAAGCCGAGGTTGGCGGAAAAATACTCGTCATTCAACTTCAATAAAAATGAAGAGATAAAGATCGTCTTTCATCAAAACCGTTTTGGCGCGTAAAAGTGTATAATAATTCATAAGTGAGTAACAATGCAGCCCCGAAACAAAAAGCAATTTCGCATTCAAAATGAGTCAGTAAACTCCATTCGCTTTCTCTCATAATATACTCTCTTACTTTTCGAAGCAGGTGGTGGTGATCCCCTGGGAATCGAGGCCGGTATAGAGCAGTTCAGTCGAGCTAGTGTATTCTGGCCTCATCCCTGGCACCTTCTCCCAAGCCGTGTTGTTGCCGCAGCTCAGCGAAGCTCCTGAAATTTAACATATTGTAATTGCGCTAACGAGTCAGGTGAAGAAGTTGAATTTTCATGAAGGCGAAGCGAAAAAAATTATCTCTAAAAATACACTTACCCATAACAGCCGAAGCGATAATCGCCGCTATAATCAGCACAACCCTCCACAACCCCATTCTCATTCTAATCCTTCTCCAGTTGACTCGCGCTCACTCGATTCCGATCCAACTCGCGCCAATAAGTCGCGGCCGCCTCATACCGCGCGAGCGCGCTGCTCTGCACCTATGCGCTGTCGTGTCTTATGTAACGAGATGCACACGTGCTTTTTCGCGACGAACGAAGCTATAACGTTTAAGTATAACACACTCGTCGCTTTGAAATGCGAACGAAACGACTCGAGGCTGGATGAAGAGATTGTAAACAGGTGTTGAGTATAACAGGCGTGTATCAGCCGGAAACCCAGGAGACTCATCCGGCACTTTCGTCGATTTGCATGTCAATTGCGATGATGTGCGTAAGCTGGAGAGAGAGTTTTTTCTGCTTTATACTCGTGACACACACACACACATGATAGATTTTGTTTTTGGAAGGAATTCACACTCACGTCAACACTGATTGTTTATTACTCGTCACCAAGATCATTCTACATACCGAAGGTAAAACAAAAACAAAAAAAAATCGACCGATTTCCAAACCGATCGGCGCCGATTTTCTCAGAAGACAAGCCGAAAATCAGAGCGCACCGGTAACACACACCTTCGGCAGCGCTGCACGAAACGAAATGAAAAGTGTCGCGCGCGTACTGTACACCTGCACCAACTCTGCGTACATCAGCGCAGTACACATATGTGTGTATGTAGTACCTAGTGGAGTGGCGGTGGTAACTGATGTGGGCAAAAGCAAAAGTCCTATATATCCAGCGGCTGCATTGTCGTTAAAAGCGAAGAGCCATTCGAACATGACACATCGGCACACTTCCGTCCCGAATGCGCGGGAGAGCGAGCGAGAGAGAGAGAGAGGGAGAATAAGAGAGATGGGTAAAGGTGTTCACATAGATGACTACGTGTGTAGGTACATATGCATGTGTGCTTGTAAAACAGAGATAATGGTCTTTAACGTTCGTTTAGCACAGGCTCCTCTTTTGTCTCACTTTTTTTTTTACACGCGCATGGCTATTTTGTTGTAATTTGAAATTGATATGACGGATTTTTCTCTGCTCTGTGTAAGTAACATCGAGGATTGGAAATCGTTAAAATATCGGTTGTTACAATAGCGGGAAGAAAAAAAAAAAATTAGTCGCATCGAATAACACCTGCGGATTTTCAATCTTCCAAAACTTCCAGACCATCTGGCAAACGACCTCATATGCATATAACTCGAACATCAAAGAGAAGAGCGCTTGTCTAATAACAAGTGTACACGCGCCCGCGCGCATATGTGTTAACACACGCCGAGCAATTCACGCGTGACACAAATCCAGCAATCGTCGTCGCAGTCGTACTCGGCGGCGTTACACTCGATAAAGCGCGAGCAAATTGTCGGTTTTTGTATTTTTTTTTTTCGTAACTCTCTGCGCGATGCGGGCACATCAGCGACAAATTTTGCATCATAGGAGCGTCGAAGGGTTTCATTAGACGCGCTGTACGCTTTGGGATTTCGACGGATGTCGGATTACGAGGAGGATCTTGGGGAGTGTTATTTTACGGAATAGTGGGCTGGATATGAGGATGAAGATCGAGTTTTTTTTTTAATTTTCGTTCTTGAGGAGGTATTGCCAAATCTTGTGACCAAAAAGTTGGAAGCTAGATCCATCCCCCGGTAATTTTGAGGGTCATTACCCGCGGATGTGTAATTATCTTTTCGTTAAAGTTTGCAATCCGCGTATTTACCTTGAATCGATGATTACGAATTTATTTTCGTTGCGATATAGCTTACACAGTATATATGTAAGTGACAATCATCGATACGTATTGCAATAAAAGGTATTTAGAAATCCAAATCCACATTATACGTAGAAACTAACGCTTTGGCCATTAAAAAAAGTGAAAACCAGGCCGAAGTATAATACACACACACACACACACACACACACGTCTGGTATATAAACAAAACGTTCGTATTCACCCGCAACAGTAAAGTCAGCCGTGCGTTTTTTCCGTGCGGATAAGAAAAATCACTTATCCGTACATTTCATAAGACGATTTCACGGCTGGCGAGCACCTGCATGAATATACGGTTTAGCAGAGCCTCCGTTCGAAACTCGAGCTGCAGCGTAAAAGTCTCATTGTTGTATATTCGAGAGTAACTTGAGTATATGGGGAATTAGGTAAGAATTTCGGCGTGTGTGGAAACACGCATGCGGGTACATACGCATAAAGAAGCTTCTTTATCGACAGGCTTTTTTAAATACACACGCGCATATAGGCTCGCGGCACCATTTGTTAATGTCACATAGGTAGATTATCTACGGCTTTGTGTCGCGTTGTTGGAACAACTGTATGTGCGCTATTAGGCGAGAAAATAATGATACTTGTCGATCATATGATGATGAGTATATAATAATGTATCCTCAATAAAAAAAAACCCTTAAAAAGTAAAAGACACAATATATCGGCTATTCCAACGCAGCAAGTGTCATCAACCCTGCATACCAGAACAAATCGCGTAACACACATATATATGCATACATACAAAATCGCAACGAGCAAATTAGTCGACGCAGAGGAAATACTTTCTAATTAAAGGATCTGGGTTTCGAGGCTCAAGGCCGACTTCAGGATGCACGTTTACCCACTGCACACCGCTCATATTTCGCCCTTGCGCGACATAATCGCGGGGCTTTTGTTCGACTGCTAGATGGATGTACCACACTGCACACATATACCTTGACATTCTGACGTGCGTATAGTTGTGTACAAACGTATCGCCTTTAGGAATCTCCCCCGGGAGAGAGAGAGAGACAAGTATGTGGATGATAATGACGCATTACAGCGTCTGCGGAGCACTTTGGCTGCGAGCGAGAACGCACTGTTTTGGCTGTAATAATCAATGCGGACAAATATACTGTTTGCTAAAAGTAAAAGCGTGACTGGGAGACGTTCGAAAAAAAATTTCTTTGAAAATGAAGAAAAAAATCCCAAGAGAAATAGAATACACACGCGAGTATATACAATAAGACACACACACGGTGAAATATTGTCAGTAGAGACGACGATACATAGCAATTTCGACTCTCTACACTTGGCTCGAACGTCGTCCTTGCGCTTACGCAACATCGTCGCTGCGGACTCTCTCGCGCTCGTAAAAGTAAGCTATGCTTATTCTTCAACTATATGTCCGTTCGAAATATAGATAAAACCGCTCATCTCTCAGCGGGAGAAGCATCGAATCCATTCAAATCTCCCGCCATAATCGAATTACCGCATTATAGCAAGCTGAGCGTGTTATCAAACCAGGAAAACAAGCGTATGCCGATTTCCGGCGAACGATCATAGAATCGTCGTGTACATTTGAGAATCGAGCGTGGGACGATCGAATTTCGCAACCAGCCGCTCTTTTTCTCCCATTCTACTCTTCCTTTTTTCCGTACGTGGTTCCCATGCCATCGGACACTGTATACGCCTCTTTTTTTGTTGTGCGCTTCATATACGCGCACGTTGTTCGAGTTCGGTCTGCAGTTTTGCTCTAGTTTTACGCGCTTTTTTCCACGTGTATACTCGCGGTGTATACACCAATGGGCTTGGACGGGCCGACGGCTTTTTTTTCAAGTACTATTGAGTGTGTTACGTAAATTATTGTCCGTATCTCTGTATCCGGCTCTGCATTCTTTTTTTCGCCGACATACGCTCGCCGTTTCGTTTTTGTTAGTAACGTGTGTGTCATAGAGAAATTTGGGTATAGATAAGCTGTTTTCCGTAGCGTCTCGTTCTTAAAATTTTGCCGAAATTATACAAAAATAATGGTATAGTACGCGAGGACGTTACACTCAAGTATCGCGAATTCAATCAAAACAGTGAGTCATTTTCCGCCGCGAGAGCGATGAGCGCGCGCGCGGTTGCAAAATGTATTCGCTCGATGTCATTAGCCTGATTTTCCTTCGCTTCATTTGCATACAAGGAAAAGCCTCGTGCAGCACAATTTTTTTATGCCTACATATAGGGTACGGGCACGCAGTAGGGTTCTATAGTACCGCGTTACGTTAGAGATAATGCAAATAGGATTTTTCGATGACAGCTTAATAATAAACATATACAGAAGATAGCACACGCAGGCTGTAAGGGTCTTGACATAATTTGTTAGTGATATTTCAAAATGTTGACTCATGCACTGCACGACGACAATGCAGGTTTCGTGTTATTACAGACAAGTTATCTTGGAAAAAAGCTGACTGCCTTGCGCGCCTAACGAAGCTTATATGTGCTATGAATACGAAGTAGCCTGGTCTTGAACTTATCATATCATTTGGTCAATTGGTTTTTACTTGAAATTTCAATGTCCTGTGTATTGAAACTTTTGTCTATAATAATCGCGATTTCAAAGCTTATCTCTCACACGGAGTCAAATATATTTGTATGACTCAACGATCTTTCGTCAGTCGCCTGGTGTCAGGCATTCCTCGACGCACGAGGACTCTATGAGCTGCATACACCAAGGCGTCGTTGCAATCTCTCAAAAGTCGAGCAATATGCACGATCGAAAACTCGAAAGTTACTCATCGCTCGTGGCCAAATTAACCGTGACCATTATCGCAATTTAATTCTTACGATATCTGAAGGCAACCGATAAGCCTGGTACCGATCAGGTTTCTAGTTTCATGCGTCAAACACACATGGGCAACAGATCAGATAATCGGTTTCACTTAATTGTCAGACTCCCTAATTACACTGGCATTGAGCACCGTTGTTTATAAAAGGACCGCACGACAGCCCGGCGCGGCGTAGTTACCGATTTTTCGCACATCCGGCCGATCGCGTTATTACTTTAATCAAGCATACAAGGTAGCACGAGGAAAAAAAAGAAAGAGCGATGAAGACTCTGTGGGGAAAGAGTGTTTTGATCATTGGGACACTGCTTTTGCTGACTCTCGTCCAGACTAATGACGCCATGGTGTCTAGTAAGTTCGGTAAATAAGCCCACATCTATCGGTAATAATAATGATCGACTCTGATTCACAGGACGCGTGGCCCGACAGGCTCCGCCGTCTGGCTTAGCTGCCGAGAAGAAAAACGACTTCGACTTGACCAGCATTAAGGACTTTCTGGATAAGATTCCAATAGTCGGTCCAATAGTCAATGTCATTTACAACTACGCCAGTGAGGCTATCATAGATCTGGATAAGATCACAAACGGCATAATCCCGAGACTCCTCGGAGGCTCGCTGCCCTGCGAGCTCACCATAACCAAACTGGTATGCAGTGGTGCTTCCCATAATGGCGGCACCTTCGCTGTCGTTAAAAGCATCATCCTTAGTCTGCCCAGTACCCTCTTACCAGACCCTTTGAAGGACATCATTCTGGATTTCATCGAAATGGTCATCAACCCGATCTCCAACGCGCTCTTCGGTGGTTTACCCGAGTAGCGACTGGACACTGTCACTCTACGATAATCCCATTGTGTTATTTATTTCGATTTTCAGCTCACAGTAGATTTCGAGCTCCGAAATTTTCGCTCGAAATTCGTCCTTGCATGCGATACGATGACGAGCTGTGTTGTATACCAAATTGTCAAAGCTGTTCGTAATAAAACCAAAGTTTTTTTTCTCACCAAACAACAGGCTTCATTTATTCTCGAGCAATAATGCTTGTATTCCATCGACGATTTCAGAAAGAAATTTTTCGCAGGCATAATTATAGGAGGAATATGAATGTCCAGTTTGACATATGACCAAGAGGCTCAGATAAGAGCTTCTTTGACTTTCCTTGGACATCAACGTGCGCGCGAGCTTTGCATATCGTTCGGTCAAAATTTAAAACGCCATTTCCTTGTCACGGAGCTCGCTTATAAAAGAATCGGCGGAGGTTTAACGATGCATTAGTGAAGTGTAGCACACCGTATTTGCGAAAACATTGCCACGACACCATCATGCAGTTCTCCCAGAAGAAGGTCTGTCTGACCCTGGCGTTTTTCTTCGTCGTCGTTTCATCGGCCAGCGCCAAGAGTCGTAAGTTTTCTCCTCCAGAAGTCGCCCGACAAAACCTACGAGTCAAGTCTAAATAAAATCAAAATTCTGTCTGAGCAGTTCAAAAACGAGAGGCTAATCAGCTGGAGTCTTTCGACGACATGTTGAACGCGATCGACAACCTCCGTAACATCCCGTTTGCCGGTTCGGTGATCGCACCCTATGCAGCAGTGGTCAGGGGTATACTTCAGAATCTGGATCAAGCGGTTGATGGCAACATAGGTAATATCGTCGACAGCATTATGCCCTGCAAATTCAACGGTCCCTTCGCTAAGTGCGAAGGTAAATTCGACACGGAGAGTGCCAGGAAGATCGCCAAGAAGCTGCTCGGACTGATACCCCTCGATGCGCTGCCCGACTCCGTTTCTTCCATCATCAGACTCGCTACAAATATGATTTAGTTTGTTCGTCTGAATTAACGTTGTAACGATTTTGTTGGAATAAATTTAGTTGTTGATCAATCATTCGTCGATTTTATTATAGTTTTAATGAATTATCACGCCATCAGTGTGCCTGTATACAGAGGTGCTTTAGAATATTTTTGTTAAATTATACATAAGCAGTATTTTGCGTGCGACGTATAGTTGCTTATTATCGCTTGGAGAGTATACATTGTGGGTATTCGGAAAGAGAAAAACAAACATCATCAAACTATGCGCTTTAATTTCACGCTTACAAAAAGTTTCACTAAACCTGTACAGAAAATAGTTCTAATACAGCGGTTATATTATACCCAAAGTATGCATAATCTGATAGAGATCCTGCAAATCTTCAATACAATTATCTATAGATTTCGGTAAAACATCGCTTTTCCTAAGAGTCGTTGCAGCTTTATCGAGCTCCGGCAGCACGTTAGATTTGGTGAAGTTCCACAACTCGCTGGCAGCTGAGTCGATCAAAGATTCGGTTGTGTTCACGAAAGCTTGAACCGGTGCAGTGTGCATAACGGCTTCGATTGGCTTGATAACGTCTTCCATGCCGTGAATTATGTTCATAGGTGATAAATCCCGCATGAGACCGAATACCATTTTGAAAGGAGCCAGAAAAACGTCCGCTACCATGCCCATGATGCTCGTACCACCAGACGAGCTTTTCTCGGAACTGTCAACGCTTCTTCGTCCTCGGGTCGTCGTCATCCTTTTGTCGTCACTCATGAAGATGGTATCAAGGATGTCCATGACCAGCGATTTTATACCTTTAAAAATATCCTCTATAACATCCATCACCATATCGAGGAAGCTGCTGACGTCGGACATTATTTTATCTATGATACCGCCGCCTCCGGAATCTCCCGAATTGCTGGAAGATACCTCGGTGACATTTTGCCCTGTAAAAGAGTTGATATCGAATCTTTTCTTTTTTGAGGAAATATATAAGGTAAAAGAGCGTTTTGACTTACCTTCAATTTCGGCTCCATTGGCAAAGACGAATAATCCAGCCGAACAAACTAAAAATAACAGGATCCAAAGTTTTCGCAACATTGTTCAACGGCTGTTTGTCGTCAGCGTAATGGCTTTATTCCGGAAGGAAAATTGACAACCAGCCAAGTGCTTCGACGCGAAATCTTATCAAAGGACATAATTAATGACGCTCTTTAACAGCACATTGCATGCGGCTATATTTCTACTTGTCATTTTTATCCGGCTAATTTCAAGGCTCGTGCGCTTCATTCGTTAAATAGATGCACTTACTATATATTCGAGTGCGTTCTCCAAATTGATAATATTTTTTTTGATGTTAGATTTATTTATTAAATACGGCGTGTGTTGGGATAACTATAAATTGATACACTCGAACCGAGTTGTTTATGCCAGTTGGAATAACGCATTATGATTATGACATGTCGACATAAGAACACATCCACTTTTCATATTCCTCTTGTCAATGAAGAAGTATAACTTAGTTTATCATTTTATTCTCCAAAATATGCTACTTTTTTATTCTTTTACCGGCATCATATAGGACAAATAATCAGACGCAAAACAGCATATTACATTATTATTAAGAATCATCAGAATGCCTTTATTGATAATTTGAACAATACACATGTTTTTGCAACAAGAATTATAATAGCCCTAAGCATAGTATACAGCTATGCTTCGATAACAAATCAAAATCTTCATCTCGTAGGCTGAGGACCGCTAGGATCCGGTATCGGTTGGTTTGAAATCGGAGATTTCACCAGAGGTGTACAGAAACCTTCGAGCGGTATCCACGAAGTGATAAGGCAAGGCAGAGATTTATTCTCAAATGCTCGCAAAAGACTGTCGATGAAAAGGTAGAGGGCCTGGGCCAAGGGATTAAGCAGATTCTCCAGTTTGGTCACTATACCTGTCGTTGTAGCTGGTGAATCGTTAACTGCGATGCTCGTACCAGGATTACCCGCTGGTTTAACTCCTGCTTCTAGCTCGTTGTACGCGTCTGTATAGAGAAGAGGAAAAATATAGGTATTATTAATGCTCGAATTTGGTATAAATGTGATCACTTGAAATATTACTTGGATTGCTGGGAAAGACTGTCTCCTTTACGAGGTGCTCGACGTAATTGATGCCCTTCTGTATGGTGGACTCTGTGGTTGGCGGAGATGGAATCTCTTTGCTTGACGACTCTTTGCTCGACGACTGCTTTGACCCCGATTCTTTGCTCGACGATTGCTTTGACGTCGACTCCTTGCTCAACGACTGCGTTGACGTCAACCTTGGGATGCTCATACATAGCAAGGCGACGAGCAGTAGTAACGGGAAAGTACCTCGGCTCCTCATCCTCGGATTATGATCCTCTTCTCGTTTGTCTTTGAATTTGTCTATACACTCGTCTTAGTCAAAGTGATCAAAAGCCACCCATTCAATGCTGAGTCCCAATCGGTACCGGTCATATTTATAAGCTATCGTGGCTTCACTGTAATTTCGACTTATCAACTCACCTTGTACTTAGCTGGCTCCAGCCAGAGGTATTATTGTATTTGCTGTAGCTAAGGGTATATGCGGTTAGACTGGCCAGACGACTTTTTTTTTTTACGTGACGTATGCTACACGTGAGGCGTTTATCGGGCTGTTAATTTGTAAAGGCTATATAGAGTTGAAAATTGAAGAAAAAAAAAACTAACGACAAATTTAATATTTTTGCGCTGAGTCAACAAAAGTTCACGTACGTCAACGCCAAAGTGGCTTGGACTATCGATCCTTTTACCTCGCGAGATAAGCATGCGACTAAGAATTGCGATACGATTATAATAACTGGAAACCCGATGGCCAAACGAATTACACTCCTTCGTATATCGGTAATAACTTTGCAATATTGTGAAACTACGTCGATGCTTTTCCGATGACTCAGCAAACACACAAGCGTACATCCAGAATCCATTTTAAGAAGCAGGCAAACACTCGCTAATATTTCAGAAGACAAACGAATCGCTTCGATCTACGACGATCGAACTTTCTGCTCCATTTCAAAGGTTATACAACTTCGATCGATTCCAGTGACGTTCGAATGTCCCCCAAACCACAATCTAGCCAAAAATGTAATTTCTCTATTAAAAAAAAAAAAAAAAAAAACGGAAAGTCCAAACCGCTAAGCGTCGTCGTCCATCCATAGTCCTAATGATGCAGGGATGTATACAAGCGTCGCATGCGCGCTTCGCATGCATAAATCATCCAAGTGAAAAGCAGCAATTTTATCGAACGCGACCTAATAGTCAGGAATTGTCTTTTATACCTATAGCAGACTCAGGGAGGCTTATCGCTTGCGGATGCAAATCAGCGCGCGACTGCATAACGACGAGCTGTGCTACTACGCGATAATAGAGTCACGCGCGTGTATAGACGAAACACTATATACATAGCATGGCAAGCGTCCCGTTGACTCTTCTGTGGTTGATGATGGCGTTCTCTCAGGTAACCGAAGCTCAGCTCGTCATGGAGGCACATCTCTATATGAAGATCATCGAGTCGGTGCATACGATTTTTAACAATACCTGCGTTATCATTATGTACACCGTTGAAGATCCTATGCAGGCGCTCGGTGAGTCTTCTTTTTTTTAGTGTAGAGGAGAAAGAATTAGTAGTAAGTTTGATTTTTGGTGGGTTTTTAAGATCCCTTTGATGCGGCGCAGCTTATGTCGATTCTCCAGTACAGCAGCAGACTCCACGTTCGCACGTTTGCATACGCGATCAAGACGTTCAAAGAGATGGCAAGTTTGAACTTGATGAAATGTATAGTGTAGCTAATTCGTGTGCTGGTGTGGATATATAAATTTCTCGTTGAAACAGATAGGAGACGAGTACTTCAATCTCAAGAGGCCGTTGTTCATCTTGATCAACGATTCGGAAGACATGAGGACGCAATTTTCCACTGTAAATATGCAACGCGAGCATCTCGATTTCCAAGCTTGACTATAAAGACTAAAGCTATATTGTATCGCTGATTGGAAGGTGATAGCGCCATGGATCTCGATGGCGTACATAAACTGGGTCGTCTTTTTCCGGGAGGATACCAGCATCGACGATTTCTTCTCCGACATGTACGTGCCACTGGACTGCATCTTCCTCATTGTGAAGAAATCTAAGGACAACAACACCTACACTCTCTCGGAGGTCTACCATATAGCCAAGGGTCGAGAGCTCATATCGGAAATCTACGGCAGTTGGAGCGAAGAACAGGGATTATCGATAACCAAGTGGGCGCTCTATCAGCGTAGAAGCGATCTTCGTGGACAGCTGATTCGAGTGACGACGGTCGAGGTATGTTTTGTAATTTCACTTTATTTTCGTGTACTGGATGGGGTAATTTTTACAGGATCCGCCGATTTCGATGATTCAGCGCGACGAGTTTGGTCTCATGACGGGCATCAGCGGCTTTTTTGGCACGATTGTTCAGATACTTGAAGAAAACCTGAACTGCACGTGAGTAGCCTACGGCATACCTTGAAAAAAAAATTCAAAAACACCTATTTCGTACAATGACTCTCCAATTATACGTATTTTCTTTCTCAAATCTTTACTTGACGGCGATCACGACGGATTTTTCGTGGCGGGTTTCTCTTCGCTCTCGGAGTTTTTCTTCTCCGCTTTTTCAAGCTTCTCCCTTTCCTCCCTCTCTTTACGCATCTGTTCCCTGATCAATTGCAACTGGCGGGCGGTTTTTTTACGAAAATATTCTTCCTGCGATGCGGCAGCTCGTTCGTCGAATATGTCAGTTTTCGTACCGTCACCTTTCCGCCTCCGTCGCTCCGAAAAGAGACGGCGATTCCGAGTTGAGCGTAAAAACACACTACCGATACCACTTGATATCATCGAACGAAGCATTTCACGCGGATTTCGTTTGAGGAGAGAATATTTTTATTGAAATTTTAAGAGGTTACCCGTCCGAAAAGTAGATACAATGAAGTTTACAATATATAAAAAGCTCCGACAAATGACTGTCGTTGTATTATTTTGTATAAGAACCGATTATCCGCGCTTTGTTGCCTCAGTGTCGTTTACAGCGAGACCGACACGTGGGGTTCGAGGCTGGCGAACGGCTCGTGGACTGGAGCTGTGGGCAAACTCGTTAGGAATGAATCTGATCTCGCTGCTACTGAACTGCTTATGACCGCCGATAGACTCGAGGCCATTGAGTTCACCACTCCGGTCTTCTCGACGAGGTGCTTCATCTATCTCTGTGTAACGATTGCATTAATTTTAAGCTTGATTTTAAACGACGCATTGTCTCAGATGTCGCACCTTCATCCAAAGGCCGTACTACACAGCGGTCAAGTGGACGGCTTACTCCGACCCTTTCTACGGTGGTATCTGGCTGTCTCTACTAGCGGTTATGCTTATAGCGAGCGCTTTTACGATTATTTGCTTCCGGATGTCACCCTCGCAAAAGCTGACCAGTGACGAGAAGGATGAGACGAGCTTCAGCGAGATATTCTTCCATATTTTTGGAGCCCTTTGCTCGCAAGGTATTTATACGCGATTTTCTCGAGAATCAAACACGCAATGATGAAACGATAACGATCGCGATTTGCTTTTACAAGGTCACGAGTCTGTCGTTCTCGATTCAATACGGGTGATCAACCTGGTGGTCCATATCACAGGCGTGATCATTCTGGCAGCCTACTCGGCGGCTTTGATTAGTTTCCTGGCTGTCAAGGTTTTTGTCATGCCGTTTACTTCTATGGAGGGTCTGCTGGAAGACGGCTCGTACAAGCTCGGAGTCATACGTGAGTCGTCCGACTACAACATTTTTCAGGTGAGCGGATATATAGATTACCGCGAAATATACAGGACGATGATTATATATTTTGCTAGAACTCGACCGACAGAATCCTGCAGCGGATGTTCGAAGAAATCATGGACGACGTGGAGAATCTTCCGCGTAACTATCTAGAGGGCTTGAACTTTGTCTGCTCGAAAGATAAGTACGCCTTTATGATCACGGACAACATGTTCTCGATTTTGGAGCATCAGGTGCCTTGCATTCTCGAGCCTCTCGACGTGATAATGCAAACGACTATGGGAATGGCTGTTCCAAGTCGCAGTCCTTTTCGCGGCATCATCAACAGCAAGTAATAAGGGCTGTTTTATATTTTATACACGAGCCGCGATTATTTTTTTCCTGATATAATAACAATGTTTCGTTTCAGTATTTTGCTCATGAGAGATAGCGGCGTACTGCAGAGGGTTATCGCCACCGAACTGGTTATACAACACGCAAAGGTTGCTTCTATATCGATTATTATTTCCCTCAATATAATATAGTTACTAGAGAAAACCTAATAATAATCGCATATTCTTTTTGTACAGCAAAGCCAAGGCTGGTCATCAGTGGAAATAGTGGACGTACTCCCGCTGCTATTACTCATACTAGCCGGCTATTTTTGTGGACTCGTGCTGATGTCCTTGGAAAAACTGCAGTACTCGAAATTTCGAAAAGTCAAGTTCTCGTTCACGCGAAAGTTACAGCAACTCTCGCAATCGATCGACAAATGAAAACGCTCGTTTCTCCCAAAAATACACCGCATTTTTTAGTTGCAAAACTTTTCGCGCACCGAGATTTTCAAAAGCGCACGTTATTCGCAAAATTACACATCGTTTCGGAGAGAGAATAAAACTGTTATAATACAGCGCGCGTAAACGACTTTGAGAACGCGAGCAAAACAAAGCTATATAGCGGACTGTGTGTATATCGTATAGACTCGGAACTCCGACAGTTGTTTACCTATACACGCGGGCGCAAGCCTATTCTTTTGTTCTGCTTTTCGCGCGCGCATCGACCGATTCACACATCATCTATATATATATGTCATGTGTATGCTGCTATTCGAGGAGAAATTTTCACGAGAGAGAGAGTCAGTATCTGCGACACCTTCGTGAGTGACACGTTGCTCCGGATTTTGAGCGTCGAGTGTGATACCAGTTCCTGTTGATTAAAGGTGAGGAGTGGAGTGTTTTTGTTTGTTTGTTTTAAAGATATTGGTGACAGTGCTTGTTTGAAAAGTTTACGCGTGTACCGTTTCGCTGGTTTTGGAGGATTAAGTTTGCTGCGTTTTATTCGATAGTTTTTAATTGAGATGAAACCGAATGAATTGCGGTTTCGTGTTTGTTTATATAATTGAATACAAACGTAAGAGAATACTTTTTGTTCATCGCAATCGCGATTCCGATTATAATATCGATACGTATTTTTTTCAAAGTTCAATTACGAGAAAAAATACTCTTCGTTTATTTTTTAAAACTTCAATGCAATTTTTCAACGAAAAATTAGAATCCGAAGCCACGATCGTATTTTTAATCAAAGTATAGTAAATTCAAACGATCGATTCAGTTTTAAAATTATACCGAACACTTCGCAGATTGACTCCATACGATGACGTCGAACGCAGAGAAGCCAGTGCAGCTGCGCTCATATAATAAGCCATCCGGTCAGCGCAAGTACTTCCCCGACCCCAGCTCTACCGTCGACAAGGAGAACATCGGCTATCCCGAAAGCAACAAGTCTGCACCGGGTGTCTCCCGGAAACTTTTCATCTCGCCGACATCAAGCGCTAAGCCAAGAAAACACTTCGACAACAGTTACGACCAAGCTGTCCGGTCCAAGGGCTTGCAAGGTTTCTTTAAATTCCCCTTATTTGTTTACGTATATACGCCGCGAGTGACTCTCTTGTTTTGAATGAGACCCCTATAGTTGAATGAAATTCTCGCGCGTGTGTTTCGTACGTTATGTGTTATGTATAGTTATAGAACTGCGTGAAAGTTATTTGTTTCCGTCCTTAAAAATCAAATAAGCGTGCGTGGGTCGAAGTATAATTTGATGAAAAAAAAAAAAAAAAAAACGCTTTGCTTTCAGAGGTCAACAAGTCGAATAACAATCAAACTGGCGTCGTGCCAAAGAAACGGAATCTCTCCTCGGGAGACACGTCTGGAGTAAAGTCGCTCTCGAGGACGCGTTTTTCGATCTACGGCGACGAGAGTTCCAAGAGGATCAACGATGCGACAGGGAAATTCTTGCATCACAGAGCCACTGATCCAAGACCGTCTGTCAGGTTCGAGCAGTCAAGATCGACTTGTTTGCAGGAGAGTTTTAGGAGTAACATCGTTGCTCCAATCCAGAGAAATAGGGACAGCGATGGCAAGTTGTCGAGCAGAGGATCGTCCAGTTCCTCCAGAATTTCCCCGACGGATCTTCCGCAGATTACTCGACCGAATGTGTCAAAGGTAAGCGTGAAATAGAAAATAAAGGTGTGACAATCGATAAAAAATCATTGCGTTTTCGTAGATCAAGGAGACTCATAAGCAGACATCTATCCTGAAGAAGACGCCCAAAGCAGTCTACGACGTTTTGTCGCTGGAGTTAGCCTACAACATAGACTATATGTCANAAAAAAAAAAAAAAAAAAAAAAAACGCTTTGCTTTCAGAGGTCAACAAGTCGAATAACAATCAAACTGGCGTCGTGCCAAAGAAACGGAATCTCTCCTCGGGAGACACGTCTGGAGTAAAGTCGCTCTCGAGGACGCGTTTTTCGATCTACGGCGACGAGAGTTCCAAGAGGATCAACGATGCGACAGGGAAATTCTTGCATCACAGAGCCACTGATCCAAGACCGTCTGTCAGGTTCGAGCAGTCAAGATCGACTTGTTTGCAGGAGAGTTTTAGGAGTAACATCGTTGCTCCAATCCAGAGAAATAGGGACAGCGATGGCAAGTTGTCGAGCAGAGGATCGTCCAGTTCCTCCAGAATTTCCCCGACGGATCTTCCGCAGATTACTCGACCGAATGTGTCAAAGGTAAGCGTGAAATAGAAAATAAAGGTGTGACAATCGATAAAAAATCATTGCGTTTTCGTAGATCAAGGAGACTCATAAGCAGACATCTATCCTGAAGAAGACGCCCAAAGCAGTCTACGACGTTTTGTCGCTGGAGTTAGCCTACAACATAGACTATATGTCAGAGTACGTGAGATTTCAAATGGAGATAAACGAGAAGAAAACGCTGTCGCCGAACTTCCTCATGAGAGGCGTTACACCAGACCAGAGGCGACTGATCGTCAAGTACCTGATTAGCTCTACTGTGAGTGAAGTCATTTTTTTGGCTATTATTATTTTCATAGAGTTTGATTCTAACGCATGGCTCTTTGTTTTGCAGACGTACTACAAGTATCCGTCGTTTATACTCTACCAGGCTGTGAGAATCTTCGACTCCTACATCGACACAGTGGAAGTAAGCGTCAACGATCTGCAAATAGTGGCACTGGCGGCTCTTTGGATTGCGTTGAAGAAGGACTTGATTACCGGCGATATTCCAGAGGTGCTTTTCATACCTGAATTGTCCAATACGACGTTATTATCGTTTCGAAACTAAATCCTGATCGTTTCCAACAGGCTTCGGCAATAATGGAACTGGGAGGCTCGACCTTCAAAGGTGACAAGAAACCCTTGATCGAGAACGAGAAGAAAATTCTGATGTCGTTGAATTTCGAGATATCCTTTGCGGACCCGTTTTCCATGCTAGCTCTCTACACCGTCATGATCGACGAAGTTCGAGCGTTGGATGCCAGCAGAGTCCAGGAGCTATATTACTGCGGCTGCTATTTGGTACTAATTTGTTTAAACCTTGTTTTCTGATAATTTCTTTGAATTATTTTTAATTCAACCTTACGATTCGCAGATGGATCTGTCGCTGCTGGTCGACAAAATGCTGACTATCCCAGCTGTGCACTTGGCAGCTATCAGTGCGGAAATCACTCTCGTACTGAACATGACCAGTGACGAGAACATGGGCGACCCTCAGTGGTCCTATTGGCGGAACCAGGTGTTCAAGGCTAATCCCATAATCGAGAGATATCGGTTGGTATTAAGGATTGCAAAAGATACATCTATTTTCACATGATTTTTACGTTATAAGTTTATTGTATAAAAAAAAAAAACATTTGTTTCAGTTTACCGGAGGCCCAGATGAACGACATCAGGAATCAACTGCTGCAAAAGTCTATTCTGTCAAAGGAACCTACAACGGACTACTACATCGTCTACAAGAAATACAATACAAAGCGTTACGGACCGGTGTCGAAGTTCATGCTGTCGAAGATTTCTTCGCTCTTTGTGGAGAGAATCAAGAATCCGCAGTACACGTTTCTACCGATTGTTTTCTAATCGAGATTCGTCGTACGATGTTTATTATTTACAATAGTTTTAAACAAATGTGTACATACTAATGAGCGATTTCATCTCGAAGGATAAACTTATCCGTTGATTATATTATAATTTCGCGTCGCTTCTCGCAC
Source organism: Pteromalus puparum (assembly GCA_012977825.3). NCBI lineage: Eukaryota > Metazoa > Arthropoda > Insecta > Hymenoptera > Pteromalidae > Pteromalus > Pteromalus puparum. The sequence continues at coordinate 5,298,754 of CM053169.1, forward strand.
CTCTATAAACAAAAGTATATAATAGATTATTATTATCGCGCCAAGCGCGAATAGACAGAGGGGGGGGGGGGATACGTCGCGACGATAAGCTTCGAGAGCGAAATTCTATAAAAAAAAAGACAAAGGGTCATTACGAATGTATGAGATTTTATTTATCAGACTTTAATTGTGCAATGAGAAATTCGATGTAGGGTAGAATTAGGATCTGTCGCCGAGATCAATACTCGTAATCCCGTTGAATAGCAGCCCACTGTTTCCAGTGGTTCCAGGAATTGTCGATAGATACCAGTTTTCTCGTTTCGTCCTGTAAAAAAGCGAATGAGAATCAATCGATCGATCGAGTCTCGGATGAGTATATGCGGACATAGTCACGTAATTATTTAGTAGGTGTAATATATATGTATATCATACTGTACGCGCTCGCGATCGAATAACTAGAATGTAAATCTCGTACACAATCATACCAGAAAAGGCTGATAAACAAAAATGAATTCTATTTTTAAATACATATAGAAAATAGGTATATAAATACATCAATGATATTGTTGAATTGCGCTGTTATATAGGCTTTATACTACTCGTAAGCAAATTTGAAAATCTAGAATATATATACATACACAATTCACGACAAATCTCGTTTGATCATTTTCCTACCTTGAACAGAACGTTGGATCGTCCTGACCAGCTGCCAAAGAGCCGGAAAAGGTCCGGTTCCTCAGCGAAGAGGCTGCTGGCGTCGAGTACGCCATGGGTCAACTCCTCAAGGGAATTCGCCGATTTTCCCGCAAAACTCACAACGACTCGAGGAGGTTCCAGGCCGAGGTTGCAACGCTGCCAATCGTCCACTCGGGCTATTCCGCCGTTAGGACATACCAGGTTAAACTCTGAGCTCTTGGTTGTGTTTTCTGCAGAGAATCCGTTGCGTTTTATTATACATATTTTTATTTCATTTCGCAAATACATCAAAGATTTTTTACCTTGTTTAAGAGCGCTGAGAGGAATGAAAGCTACGTGGCCCTTGCCATCCAGCAAGCATCTGAAATAAAAAATCTCAGCTGTATAAGAGAAAAAAAGCTCGTAGCAACGTAGCAGGAGAGATCTCTTAAAGTGGCACAAGCCGATAAGAAATAAAACGAATCAACCGAGTACTAAGAGGGGTATTGCGCACTTGAGAGCTCCGTGTCCGCCTTTGTAGTCTTCCGCCTCGGTAGAGCTACACTTGGTGACCTCAGCAAGCTGTTCGTCCTTGGAAGCTAGATTTCCGATACAGAGACTACAGAGCGACGAATCGCGCTCGGCTCCAGGGACGCACGACTTGACGAAGAACTCGCCCATCTCGTCCTCTGAGCTGATCAGGTGGACGTTCTTCATAGCGTGCACTGGTGCTATCCAGCCGGCAAAGTCTCCTTGGTAGCCACTGTGACAGGAGTTCTTGCCCTTGAGGTGACCTGCCGAAATCATCGGTTTATTAGATTTGAGCTATTCTAGTAGTTTATCGCGTATATGTATACTCACGCAAGGACTTGATGTAACTGCCGCGTTTGATAACAGCGACGGCCGGTCTCTCACCGAACTCGGTCGAGCCAGGTCCATATGCCTCAGCGACGATCGGCTTGACGTTGTAGTCCTTGATCGCAGCTGCGACTTTCTCGCCAGGCATTATCAGAAGATCGGCTCCTTCGTCCTGTAACGCTTTCAGACAGCTCTCCTCATCCTGCTGGAGGATGCAGTCGAACCTCGGCCTTGCATCCCTGCGCAGAGAATAGCCGATTTACTCAACCGATTTTTTGCGAGCCATCGCACTAGTATAAGTATTTCTCTGTTTTTCCAACCGTGAGAAAGCAGCTTTCGAAAGGGCGCGACATTTCTCGAGCGCCTTCGAGTCGTGGACGCACCAGCGAGCACTGCGCTCGGGTGCGCCGAAATTACGCTCGACCACGTCCATGTACTTGGCGATTTTAAGGTGCTGAGCTGGATCGATCGGTGACGTCGCGACTGCCAGGGTTTTCTCGTTAAGCAGCATCAGGTTCCTCCACCAGCTTGTTTTCTTGTCTTCGCCGAGTTTGCCCAGTTGCGTCAGTTCCTGATTGGTAAGACACCAAAGTGTATAATTTAAAAGCCACAGCTGTATACATACTCGATCGTTTTAACGTGTGCTAACCTTTTGCACGGCGTCGATATCGGCGACACCACCGTTGCTCATGTACCCCTGCCAAGGTCTGTCAGCCCAAGTACATGGTTTAGTCTTCTCGTCGATGGGCAGCTTCGTTCCATCCGGGCAGAAATACCTGTACTCGCTCGGCTTGACTTTGACGGGAGCTTTGCTATTGGTACTGGTCGTCGACGAGTTGTCACTGTGGTGGATTGCGTCATTGGTCGGCTGAGCACCGGCTAAACCGAAGAATCGGCGGACGTAGGTGAGCTTCGTCCAGGCAACGTCGCCACCGTTTTCAACAAGACATCGCAGCGCTCCCTCGTAACCGCTGTAAGCGTCCGGGTAATCACAGGTTTCGGGCTTCTCGCACAGGGCGCACAGATTGCTGTATGTCTCCTCTGAAATCGATGAAGTTTTAAGCTCTGCAGAGCTAATGATACAATTGGGAACAAAAGAGTGACTCACTGAGTCGCTGGTTGATGGCAGGATCAGGAGACCAGGTGCCCACCAGGCAAGCTTTGCTAAAGGTGGAACTCAGCGCCCGAAGCTCGTTCTCTCGCGATGAGTACTCGGGACTGTTGAGATCGGATAGTATACCCAAGCTTGAGAGCTTGGTCAGGGGTATCTTGTAACCGGCGTTGCGGCCGATTCCAGTGTGACAGGACTTGAGGCCCCGCAGGCCTTTCGGGCTGTCGATCTTGAGGCTCTTGTGTACCACCGCCACCGCTTGGTACCGGTAGCTCGCTTGTGGCTCTTCCTTCGTTCTGATCTGCGCAAAATTTTTACATTTTTACTCAAGTGTTATTGTCATCATTTATAGATTAAAATGTTTACATACCTGTTCGACGATATTGTACTGCGCCCTGGAAGCAAGCTCGTGTTTGGCTGCCAGATACATATCCTCGGGATCGACGGCGACGACGTCGGCTTCCTTACGTCCAACCTTGTCGATACACTCGAACCGATCGCGCCCGGAGATACAAGATATCGGTATACCCTTCTTCGACGAGTCAACCTTCATCTGCAGGCAGTCATCCCAGTAGATCTCCGGCACGCACATCGTAACTACGCGCGCACACGTACAAAACAAACGATATGAGACAACGACGCATGTGTGTCATATACGTGAGTTGCGCAATATCGAGGAAAGAAAGTTTTCCTCGACCGGTCTTACGCATTGGTGAAAAAATAGCGGACGTTAACACAGGTCTATTATATACTCACAGATGACTTTTTTCTCGCTTCTCGTGCTCGCCATCACGGCTAGGGCTGCTACCAGCAGCAATTTCAAAAACATCCACTTCGCCATTGTCACAGGTGTATGATAGATAGCGAGCAACAATAATCAATCGAAATCCTGGGACTATACACAACGACGCGAAGAAACAACTAAAACTGGCTATGCCGCTCGACCGGCGCGGTGAGCTTGGCGAATCCGAGATCGAGAGTGCGCCGCCAGGATGATAATGGCTTCGGCTGGCGTCGTCTCTCCTGCAAGTTATTCCGCCAACAACCTTATATAGGAGTGCTGTGTTTTACTTTGTGTCGGACCGCAGACTGGAGGGGATCATCGTGTGTCTCCTTCGCTAGCTCATCCGTGCGAGAGATGCGAGATCGATTCTCTCTCTCTCTCTCTCTCTCTCTCTCTCTCTTGCTATACTCGTGCGACTATAGCTTTCGCTCTCAGCGTGCCAGAGAAGGCGAAAGGATTCTGCCCAGGTATAGCTATGTATCTTTTGACTTGACTCGAGAGAGACTATACGCGTGTATTGTGCTGCGAGGCTTTTTGTATAGAGCTACGGTTTGCTTTGACTGATTTTTTTAAAGAATAATTTAGTTTTCAATTTTCCTGCTGGTCAACGAGTATACGCGTGCGTGAGTAGTTGGAAAAAGAAAAGAAGCTGCTTTCATTTGACAGTGAGTTCAATCCTTGGCAGACATAGCCGAGAAATTTATGCTTTCGCTCAGCCCTATTTTACCTTCTTCATTGCCTCCATGGCTTTATTTTCTCTCGCTTTTGCCTTGGTTTTCGTGACATTTTACGACTCCGACAGCGCGCGGGGCAAACTTGTTTCGAGCTTCAATGGTATATACAGTCATACGCGCGCACTATTGCTTCATCAATCAGGAAATAAGGTATCATTAGGGAGATATCACATTAATTTCAACGTTAAATATCCTTCCCTTGGCGTTTATTGAAAAAGATCCTATATATATACAATTCAAGTATAGCTATATTTCTTCAATATACTTTTCCTATAATAAGACGCCTCCTTACAGCGCAGCGTCGGGTAAGTTTTCAATTTTAGCAATTCCAATTGCGTCTGCAAGTTCATGAGTTCGTTATGACTTTCTTTCACTGTTTCAACAAGCTTTGTTCTTTCCATAATTGAACGTAAGTGATTTTTATGGAACAGCCTGTTTCTCTTCCGCAAATGATCCTCTTCCAGCTGTTCGATTTGCTCGAGCTTTTTTAACGAGAACAGTTCTTTACTCGTGATCAGTTCAACATTCATTTTGCTCCAATAATTTATCTCGGCGAGAACCCTCAGAAGCTTGATTCTCTCGTCTTCCAACATCCTTTCAAACTTCTAAAAAAAAAAGAAAGCACATAATTTGTTAGGAAAATTTGCATGTCTCGTGAACTGTGAGTTTTCTTTTCTTGTACCTACCCTTTGAACCGATCTCAACATTTTATCGCACGAAGTAGCGTCTTTGTATTGTATTTTCTCTTCGAGCCTTTCTACCAAATAGTTTTGCATTTCTTTTCCAATCTAAAAAGACATAATGTAGCAGTATAAGCATTCAACGAGTGAATTGAAGTGAGAATTTCATCGAGTAACTTACTTTAGTCTTTTGCAAAACAGTAAGGTGTTCCCTTAGATGCTTCATCTTCTTAAACATGCACTGATATTTCCAGCTTCTAAAGAGAATACTTTTCTTCAACTTCATCAAAGCTCGCATAGCAGCAATCTTTTTCTCTCCTTCCATAATAATCTCATTGTTAACATCGATGAGTTGTTTGCACGTGACCACAGCTGCATTTTCAAAGTTATTCGTATCTCCCGTGATTACTATCTCTATTTGCGCAGCTTTCAGCACTAGCTGTATTTCGGGATTTTTCAAGAACTTTGATTGCTTTATCGTTTCTTCTTCGATGGTATTTTTCATGAAATATATCTTGCTCTGCGTCGCGGAGCTCAGCTTTTGTAAATAGAAGAAAGTTTGTTCAGCTTCTGCTAATTCCAAAGCGGCGATTCTCAACTACAAATGAAAACATCGTTAAAGTTATTGGATGCGCTACTGCAGAAATAGAAGCTAGTGGTTACCTTGATTTCTATTTCCACTTTGTTTCTACGTAGTTTGCAGAGTGATTGCCAATAACTGGTATCGATTTGTGGAGGTAAACTGTTTGGCATCACATCGAGTGCATCCATTCCGCGTAAAAAATCCAAATATTCTCGAGGCAATATTGCTGACGTTTTACCAGCCATTAAACACTTATTCGTTTCCGTTAAATAGGTCAACGACGTGCAAGTAATTTGGCCGATTCGTGGACGGCGTTTGTATTGCCTCAACAAATGCTCGACTATCGGTTGTTTCAATTCCTCGAATTCGCCTCGGAATTTTCCCTCCAAAACCTTATCGCGTTTATTTAAACTTTCATATTTGTTTCGCAGATCTATAACTATTGGTTCTACACTCGTCACTTCATTCGATAACGTTCTGTTTTCGTTTTCCAGTATTACCAAATCGTGATTAACAATGTTAAACATTTTTTTATTTGCATAATCCTTTAGAAGGAGCCTTTTTTGGTCGTTCAATCGTAAAAGGAATTCCTGTAGAATGGCCGATTTTATTTTTATTTTTTCCAAAGCAAATTCTTCCATCTTTATGTCAAAATTCTCGACGTCGGCCTTTATTTGCTCTGAAATATGATGAATATCTTAGCTTCGGATTTTTAATGTTGTACCTATTGTAGGAAAAATGGGATTGATTACCATTTATATTTTTGATTTCTGTTTCCAAGTAAGACTTATATTTTCGTTTCTCGGCTTCCAATTTAGCCAATTTTTGTTTATAAATTTCTACAGCTGCAATTTCGCTTTTGTCAAATTGCGATGGACGCTTCACTAATAAACATTCTGGCTTTGGCACGTCTTTTCGTACTTCATCTTCCCATCTATCATTGTAATATTTGAATATAATTTCAGTGTCAGTTGCGCATATTTGAAATCAAATTTGTGAATTAATTCAAACCTTATTTCTAGAACACCATCCATCATATCCTGAAGTTTCGCTGCTCGAAATATGATTTCATGATCTGGAACACTCATGTTCGTCCTTTCTGTTTTCTCTGAATTATTAACTGTCTCTTCATTTTCATTATTCAAGCAAATATCCTTTTGAAATTCAGACGGTATCTCATCTTCCTTAATTATAACTACATCTCCTGGCGTTTCGGTAGAGTGTCATTTAATGTTGACGAATTTATCATTTTCGGAAATAATACCGAACACCTCTTTCAGTTCTTTTTTGCACTTTTCCAATCTTTTTAATCGATCATCCATGTCGATAAGTACATTACTTTTTAAAGACCTCATTTCGTCAAACCTTTTGTTGAAATAAACCTAGAACAAAGAAGTTCGCTTTTATATTTGAAAAATAAACATTGTTACATCATAAAGCATAATTAAATTACTTTTAATCTATTTTCTCTGGATGTAATGATATCATGGTGACTGTCGTCAAAAACTGTTTTTAATAATTGGTTTGGTGGAACAGCATCTTTTAGCCATTGGAAACTTGTTGATCCAGTAAACACAATGTCGTTACCGTATTGTAAGTACAAAAACTCTTCATCCCTGTTGGATTTTTGTAGAATTTCTTCGAACATGGTTGGCTCGGAAATATGCTGATCCATCTCACAATTACTCATTCCTAAGCACGAACTTAGCAAAGGGGTATTAAAAAGTTCAATAGTAAAATCATCCATTTTTTCAGGCTTGTCCATATGACGTAATCGAAAATTATTGACGTAGGTTTTACAATTGAATGAAATAAGCGTGCAGTCGTGAGTCTCTAAGGTATTCCAAAATGACTTCGTTAAATAATCAATAATTTTTTCTTTTTGATTGATTCTCTTTTGCAAACATACTTTTGCTTCCTCTTGTTCACTAAGAGCAAAACTGATTTTTTCATTTCTTTTTTCACTATTCAAGTCGAATGTTGACACTGGTAATCGACATTCTGAACATTTGGTCTCGTTTAAATCTAACAGTCCTTTAATCTAAAAATTGGAAGATTTGTTCACCTATTAGGTATATTTCTAAACAAGTAGATGCAGAAAAATTGATTTACCTTAGTTTTCAAACTATTCAAGTCTTTTAAAATAATACTTTTTATGTGTAGCATATCATTCATCTCGCGTTCAATAGCTTTTTCATCTTCAAGTTCGAGCCACGTCTTCTTTTCACAAATGATAGCTTCAGTATCCATATATCCCCATTTGAAAGTTTCTATATTTCTAAGTTCTACAAATTCGTCTTTATTATCTTCTAGTGATTCGCTAAATTAAAATAAAATCCTACAGTAAACGATTCTTTTTGTAATTTGTATTTAATATTTTAACGATAATCTTACCAATTTTTGAGACAAATGAGACTACCGTTCCTACCCAATGAAAGAATGACCTTGCCACAAAGTGAAGATAGAGATTGTTTAGTCCCTTTTTCTTGGTAATGATGAACCATAAAAACCTTTTGATATTTTGATAAGTCTGAGTTCCCCCGTAAAATTACGCAGCCGTCAAAGCTACATGTAACTGTAAAGGTCTTAGATATACTTATATCGAATTTTCTTAGCTTATGCTCAGAAAATAGAACACTAGTCAAAACAATCGACTCGCCCTAGAATTGAAAATAAGATTAGTAAGCAGTCAATTCAACATTATAAATTAAAAAAAAGTAATGTCAAATCAAACCTCAATTTGAAATAGATGCAATTGTTTCATAAGGTACGGTATCCCAAAAAATTCACATACATTTTCTAGACCGTATTTCAAATTCTGGTAATGGCCATGCAAATGTACTTTATGAGTCTTTCGATACGAATTTTCCCACTTGTTCACTGAATATATTTCAATAAAATTGCCAGCAGGTGCAGCGGGAAATGTTTTAACGAGAATCACTAATTTTACTGTTTCATGAATTTCAAAAATCAGAAAATCTACAATTAGTTTCTTCAAAGCCACGTGAAAAAATACTTTTATCTCCGTCTTCGCGATGGTTCTTAATAGAAAAATATGACTTGGATCAGTCGATACGACACCCAAAACGGAACCATTTTTGGAAAATTTTACTTTCTCCAAAGGATTTCGATGCAAGTGAATCATTTTTAATGTATTAATACTGGTTGTTGATGCAATGAAAATAATGCACTTTCCTGACGTCGTGCTGACTACTAGTAACGGAATGTGAGGATGCGTTGCCATACAAAGTACTGAAATATAATAAAAAATATTGATGTAAGCTGAATTTTCTATTAATTATAAATACCCTTTACCTTGATCATCCGCATCAATTTGAAATTCTGCGCAAACATTTCCGTCAAATATGTCAACAAGTTGCAAACTATTCGAACAATCAAGTGTAACAACATGAGATTCTTGTGGCTTCAGCATGCACATGCTTACATATTTTCTACAACTTTCGAAAATTTGTCCTAAATGTGCTTGATTTTCGTGGAAGGACAACTCTAAGATACTTCCGACATCAGTATGCATCAAAATCGCTTCTTTGTGACGTGCCAGCGTCATTTTCGCAGGATGAGAAGGACACTTGATAAACCATGAAGCGTTACATGCTTCACTGGAGTTAAACTCTAAAAGTGATTTATTATAGTACTGAAAATAAATTGTCATTTACGAAGCGTCTAAATAGTCTATTAGGTACTTAATTCGTATTAGCAATAAATAGACTTACAGATAATTGCGAGTTATTATCTACCATTACAAATCCGTTCAGAAATGGAAGAACAGAAATTTGTTTTTTTATATTGATATTTACATCCCCGCACATGATTAGCGCACACTTCTTTCCATCGCTGCTAACAATATACACATTTTGATTTACGTCACAGAGCAACAAATTACCGTTGTTTGTCCAGTAAACGCAATCGATTTTATGTTCTATCGACTTTATACAGTTTTTAATAACGGTAATCTTTTTGGAGTACGTATAAATCTCATAAGTCCAGAGTTTGCCTGTTGCAGGAGAAAACTGATAAACCAAGTGAGCTGATATCAACGAAGCTCTAGAAATGAATTTAATTTAAATAAAAGAGTTATACTGTTTGATCTAATTAAACATAAATATACCAACTCGATGGTTTGAATTTCATCCATGAGCATCGTATCTACAGAGGTCATTTTTTCCCCAGTCCTCCAAAGCCAGATGATCAGTTGGAAACTCGGTAACGACGTTAAGCTCAAGAGATATTCGGTACCTGCGAAGCAACACGAAAGATAAGAATTCGGACCCTTGTCAAGTCTGCATACGGCGACTTTTCTGATCTCAGGATACGTGTGAACATATATCTTCGGACTGTAGCATCGTTCCGCTGTAGAAAACATCGGAGTGACCTGCAAAAAATAAAAAGCATTCTCCGCCATGAAAAATACAATGAAACGAGCATTTTAATAACGTTGAGTGTCGAATGCTTAATAGCTTTCTTAAATTGTACCGGATGTCCTGCCAAACAGCAAGCACCTTCGCCTCTGCTCGTACCATTGAAATATTCGATCCTCTCCTCTTTAGTTCCCAAGTTGTAGAATATCACGTAATTCCCTGACGCAGTTGCGATCACGTCCTTCCCAACAAACACGAAATCGTGAACTGCTCCGGTTTTGATCCACCTACGCAAAATCTTTGATCAAACAGAGCCATTTGTAAATAATAATTGCAACTGTGTACGTTTCCAACGTCGTACTTTGTAACAATGGTCATTATATTATCAAACAAATATGTAACGAGCTTTGGCTGTTTACAAACTATGCTATTTACACTCGGAGAGAGTTCATCACGAGCTTGCGCAGCGACTCTGTTTTGTTGCTTGGTAACGCGCTATACTCGGCGTGAAATGTTCGATACTATATGCCAGCGCAGCTTTTATTGCAACCGATAGTATACTTAAAGTAAAGGCAAACGGATATCCGCTTCATTATTATTAACGTTAGAGAATCAACTTGTAATAATTTTTCTTAAACCAAACTGTATAGCGTTAAATATTTTTCGATTTAACTAACTAACTGCAGACACGTTAACTTTGCCTTTTCTTCTTAACGATCAAAACAGGAATATCTAGTCAATTTCCGAGGTGTATATATGCGAGCTCACGCGCTTCTCTGGAAAAACAGGATTTCATACCCGACGACGACGGCACATCGTCGCCGCCGCCGCTGAATTCCATTATATTCACGATGTGCATCTCTCAAAATCTACCGGTTATTCGACTCTTTTCACCGCACGCGTGCGTGCGCTTTATACTTATTATACACTTTTTTTTTTAATAAACTCATGCCCCTTTCCCTTTTATATCAATGCGTTAGATGTAAAACGAAATTAAAATAAAAGCGCGCGACGTATTTCGCGGAATACCGAAGTCGCTGCACATACGTGCACGAGTGAAAGTAGGAAAGTTCTTTTTTTTTATGCGTACATACATACATACACAAGCAGAGAAAAATAAGGCGTTTAGATATGCGCTCGCTGACAAGCGTAATTTCGCAATCCACAAACAACCAAAGTGTAATTTGTTTTTTCGTTTCGAGCGCAAAATGAATCGAATCGAAGAAGCGATCGTCGTGATAGGAATGTCAGGAGGGCGAAGTGTGCCACTGGATCAAAGAATTGTTTGAAAAAGAAGGAAGGATGGGATCGAGGGGACGGACCGTTATCGCGAGGTATCGTCCCGCACATAATAATGGCTGGTGTATACGCGCGACACATCGACGTCTTTTAATTTGTGCTTCGACATCGACGAGTATGCTTTATATGTATATACTGTGGAGGGGGCATGATAAAAGATGTGCGGATACTTTACGACATGAATACCTGAAGATCCGCGTGGTTGGTTTCTTTTTCGATGGTTTGAATTGTTGAATTCGATGAAAAGTTTGCACGACTTGCTTTTTCATACAATTGTAATAAACAATTTAAAAAACCACCCACTCCAGCAAACCAAAAATTTTTCTGGAAAGAGCGCACAGCAGAACCAAGTGAAAGTATTGCTAAACAGCACGACTGATTGACCGGCGCTGCATACGTTACATTTAATTCGGTGGTGGTGGTGGAGGCGATGCCCGGCCCGTATGTCTCGTCGCGTGAAATAGTAACCTAGTAAATTTCCCCTACCCCCAGTCAGTGCGTATATAGTCGGCGACACTGACCGTGACTTTTTTTATACTTACTCTGGTCGGGCGCATCGATCGTGTCGTCGCTCTCCAGCCGAATAACCATGTCGTTGGATCGATAAGTTTTTCCTGACCTTCGCGATAAGAGTTTGTTGAGCTTGGATTTATATAGTGGGTGTGAAACAGTGTTGGAAGCTGAGGTGTGGGTGTACTGCCTGTTGCTGGTAGTTTTACGAAGTTTCTTCTTTTTCTACGAGTTGCGCAGTAGTGATTTTGTTTTTGGATAAGCGAGGTGAGTGTTTGGGTGGTTTTAATAAAAATTCGAAAATTGATTTATGACCGTGAGTGTGCAATATTTTCAATATGAATATTCATGCACTAAAGATAAACAAACAAGTACCATTTTCTTAATTAATATAAGATTAAAATCAATCGCAATATATACATTGGCTCGATAAGTCGTATCATTTTATAGCATAAATATATCATTATGTATATCTATAATTATCGTGAATACAATAATTGGCCCAACAGTCGTATAGTATACAACCGAATCGAAAGGATATTATAAAGACGGTCGCGCGATCAATATTCAAGTGCAGTTGCTGATTTGGTATTCGAACGGAAGTGCGTGGGCCGGCTTTCTTTTCTGCCACGTTTTAGATGTCTATTATTAAATGCTAAAAGAGACCTACATATTATACAGCCAATTCAATTGCAGCCATTCATTCATTCATAATTGTCTTGAGCAGAATTTATTATATCTTTACGATATCATACGTCTCAAGTTGCAGACTAACAATTCGAGTCAATCGGAAAGTGTGACGAGTTTCACGAACACATAAAAAAAAAAAAAAAAATTGTCAACAGGTCAACATGACGAAGCTGCCGTTCGTCCTCCTCCTAATCGCAATCAGTGCTCATCTCGTCCCCTGTGAATCCCTCGACTCCGCGTCACCGGAACACAGAAGCGTCGACGAGCCAGTGCTCAACCTGTCCTACACTAAACTCAAGGCCAAATCCGAAGACAAGAGCATAATAGTGACGGCGAAGTCAATACCCGAGGTATCCCAGAATCTCGAGACATCAAAGCTCAAACACGATGCGATAGGCCGCTCGCCTTTGCCACCCACGACGATGCGTCCGATGGTGTCGCCGAAGTATCGGCTACAGCAGCGCAACCACGTCGTAGCTCCTGCTCCGACGAGGGATAGCTATCTCGATGCTTTGGAGTATTCGCATAATATTAAGGATGTCAAGGGACACGAGGACAAGTCGCCGAAACTGACAAGGAGAGAGTACACCCCGGGACCGGTTTATAGGCCAGAGACCGATAGCACTGCTAGTAGCAGCAATCAAATCGGTACGTATTCGTAATATTAATTTAACGGTTTATCGACGAGTTTGGAATTGACGGAGGATGTCGTTTCAGAAACCATCGCGAAGACCCCCAGGATCTCCTACGTCGGCAGCTCTTCCGTCAGCAGGCCTTCCGACACTTTCCGACCCTCGACCGAGATCAATTCTCACAATCAGCCGCATGTCTCGATCGGCACCGGTTTCGACAGCAACAACGAAAATGGCAATATCGTCAACAGCAACAGTTACAGCTACGACATCTACAACCCTCCCGATAAAAATTACGGAGCACCGCCTCAAACTTCGTATGGTCTGCCATCGACCTCTTACGGACCACCGTCACCGTCGTACGGACCACCATCAACGTCGTACGGGCCACCGTCACAGTCTTATGGACCACCGTCAACGTCTTACGGACCACCATCGGCATCGTACGGACCGTCATCCTACGGAATCCCTTACGGATCGTCGCAGCAAGGTGAGAGCAGAGGTATCGTATTAATGCTTGGTTTTTCACCGTTGCACCGTTTGCTCACACAATTTTCACGCTTTCGGGATGGTTTCTGTTTGTGTGTTTTAATCTGAAGGAAACAAACTCTTCGTAATACGTTCAGGAGGATGAAGAGCCACTCAGATTTATTATTGTCTCGCTGGCTTGTGCATGCACTCGAGTAGCAGTTTTTATCCCCGTCGTCGGGAAGAAAAATTAAAGCGAAAAGAGGTGCTCTTAATGTTGACGGATTTAATTAAATTCTTATTCACGTCTCGTTAAATCGTCTCCTCGGCACTCACGCCGGGGGAATCTTAAGAGCTCCCCTTTCTCATTTCCAAGCTCGATGTACGTTTTGTTTTCCCCTCACCTCTCGCACACCATCGGCTCTTACAAACGACCTACTTAACAGGATGAGGAAAAATTGCAGACAGTCCCGAAAGTGTGTTTAAAACATATAACATATATCCTCCAATAAACCTTCATATAGCGTAGATCGCACATATGGACTATAATATGAAAAATTTCGATTCCTTTAGGACTGGGTTCGCTATCGGCGACCTACAGCACGTCGTACCCGTTACCCGATCTCTTCCCTCTATCTTTCTTCCCGGCGATCGATCTCAGCTGGCCGATCTCGTTGAAGATCAATGCCTACACTCTCATCAAAATTATCCTCAAGATTATCATCTTCAAGATGATAGTCAAGTTCATCGGTACCATCTGCCTTTTGCTCTTCCTACCGAAGCTCATCTCCAAGAAGGAAAACCATCACAACGATGACGAGGAGGAGGAGGATGATTCGCGCAGATTCGCCGATAAGCGTAAGTATCCAGTAACTCAAAATTTTTTTATATAAACATAATAGAAGGATTCAACGAGGGTTTCTGTATTTTTTTTCCGCAGATACTCTATCTAAGGAACGGTTGCACTTGCTATCGTCGATAGTCTCTCGTTCGATCGAGCATTACGCCGAGCTAAACGAAAAAAACGGCACAACAACGAGTCGCCAAAGCGACAAAGAGGCGCCTTGCGAGAATCTTTTCTGTCGAATCGGCAGGCGCATGTTCGGCGCCGATACGTGGGCCGATTATATACGGCTATTTAAGAGTTACCTCGCCGAGGAACGGACTGCTACTCAACGATCGAGGAAGAGATAGTGCGAAATGTATATTTTATGGCTTTCCTCCAAAAACTACCTTCTACGACTGTAATTTATTTATTTATTTATTTATTTATTTATTTAACGTTCGCTCCTCTACGGTATTACGTACACGCATCGAGTGTACTTACCGTTAGGTGCGACGAATAAAGAGATTATTTTTTCTCATTGCAGTAACGCCTTTTCTGTCTTATTTACTCTTTCTCTCTCTATAGTATTATTATAACGTTATAAGGAGGAAAAAAAGCTAACGCTCGGCTTTGTTCTGGGGATTTCCGCAAAAAGCATCTCGCGTAGCGACGACAATAACAATGCGCAAGCGAATAACCGTCGAGTGTTGGCAAGCAAGGTAAGTGACTTCCTTACTTTTAATGATCACGATCTGGAACGACCTCGGGGACGCAATTAAGTGCGTAACGAACTGATTTACAAGTCTCTATATAGTCGACTGCTTATATACATGTTCTCGAGTTTTTTTTTCGCGCGAGAAATTCGACTCTCTTGATAAGTAGATGTATTGACGGACGATCGATTGTTCACGCTGATGATAAAAGCTGTGATTATAACTCTGCAGCTATAGTGTTTTATAACGTCGTTAAGCGCGTGTAATTTTAGAATCTCTTCTTATGTAAGAAAGCGATAAATCTTGGGAGTGTAATTCAAAGCAGATATGAATCCAGCGAAAAATAATTAAAAAAAAAAAGGAAAAAATCATTTTTTCCTCCGAGAGGATAGTCAATATACGCGCTTTATAGTCGAGAATCCAGATCTCAGCGGTTCTTAAAACGGTCGATGCTTGATGCCGCATTCGACACACTCCGGAGATCTAGTTCTTCGTTCATTCGCTAATAAAGGGTAATTCAATCTCTTTTAGCTCTGCTTATGAATGGAGTAGGTGTAGATTGACATCCAGCACACGAGGGCAAACAGACGCAGTGCCGATAAAACAGGATTAAAGTTTCGGGAAATTAGGGAAAAGACTATTTTTAGTATATAGCTTCGAGCGATCATCAGCGATCAAGTCCTGAAAGATTCCAAATGAAATATACATACAGACACTCATATATCGTACTGGTACCAAACTGCGAAATCATAAATACATTCAGAGTATGTATTCGTGCGAGTCATACAAACTCTTTCACATCAGCTCATCATCATCAATCTCACTTTGGCAAAATCGTTTGTCTGCTCCATATATCAGACCAAAGGTGTTTTTCGCACTAGCACACACTCGTGAAGTACATAACCCAATAAGCAATGTATATATAAGCCTGCACGTACAGACCATTGATGCCCTCAGCTCTTTGAAACAGGAAGGAATTAAGCGCGGTCACGATCTAGTGCCGTGTGTTTACCGAATGGTCCTACCGACGGTCATTGCCTAATTCAAACGAGGCCCATAAAACTTGTCCGCACGATAACTGGCATTAGCTCGATTCGACCGACGCTCACCTGCGCGCACTACAGCGCAGTGAGTGTGTAACACGAGCGTCGTATAAGAGAGGGGGAATAAGTAGACACGGACAGGATATAATACATTCGGAGACGCTGCGTATTATATGCTTATAAAAGCGGCGATACAGCGCCACAGAATCCAGTCTTGCTTCGATACAACGAGAGAGAGAGAGACGCTCGGCCAAGTTTTGTTATTATTTCAGTGTGCTGTATTATCTAGAAGTTGCATCATGAAGCTCGCCTTTGCAATTGGAGGTAGGAGATGTGTGGTTTAATTTTATTGTAATTTAGTATAATTTAATTAAAAATACTGTAATGGCATTCGGAGATAACATCAATGCGTTATTCGATTAAAATCAGTTCTCATTTTGTACAAACTGATGGCAAACTGGATTAACAGGCTATAGGTATATAATTAAAATCGAATCGAGCTTACTCCGCAAGATTGTGTATTTTAAGCGTGAAACGGAATCACGCACTCCGCGTTTCATTAGCTTCGTTTTATGCGATTGACATAGTTTCACGCACATATACTTGAGAATGCAACGTTTTATAACTTGTATTATTATTCAGGGATAAAGAATAAAAAATGATCACACTGCTGCGCAGTACGAAAATAGAAAACACAGCGTCGGAGCAAAATACAAAACATCCAACCGATGAGCCTTCCCAAGGCCATTATACATAGTCCGACGCGGTCGTAGCGCATAAAATTAGCATGTTTTCGGCGCGTTCGCGAAATTCGGAGTAAAATGACTAAATCCTCTTCCTCGTGCCTTAAATCTTCCACCTAGAATCCTCTCAACTGAATAAGAATTCGCTCGTTTTCAATGATATTGAAAATCTAAACTCTCTCCTAACTCAATTATCGTAAAAATGCTGATCCGATATAATTACTCGCTTATCTTACAGCCATCCTGTTGGTCTGTCTGGTCTGCAGCATCGAAGCTGGTCCTACAGAGAAACCTGCGACGACAGTCAAGCCGACAGCCTCGAAAGAAGTTAAAGAGGCGATAAAGAACGCCAAGGAGGCGAAAAAGGCCAAAAAGGATTGCCTCAAGAGTTGCCCAACGAATTACGTTCCAATTTGCGCCCACGATCCTGCCAATGCTAGCTTCAAACCCAGGACCTTCGGTAACCAATGTGTGCTTGACACTCACAACTGCGAGATGGGAACGAGTGAGTATTATTTTTTCAGCTATTCTTCGATGTTCATATATCTATACTATTGGAGTTATATTGTATGTGAATTTTCCTTCGCTTTCAGAGCTCGTCGTCAAGATGAAAGGTGAATGCCCGGGATCCGACGGAGTCAGACTATAATCGCTCTCGACGACTACTACGAGCGCATCGATACATCTAAGTCATGCTATTAACGTTGTTTATACTCTGTGAGCTGTCAACCCTCCTATTCTCACGCAGTGTATTTTGTTGTTCTTTTTTTTTGACGTTGACTATGTATACGTATA
The DNA here is from genome assembly GCA_012977825.3 of Pteromalus puparum. Classification (NCBI taxonomy): domain Eukaryota; kingdom Metazoa; phylum Arthropoda; class Insecta; order Hymenoptera; family Pteromalidae; genus Pteromalus; species Pteromalus puparum. Next base: position 5,316,256 of record CM053169.1, read on the forward strand.
ATATGACTTGTAATAATCATTGTGTATAAAAAGCTTCATTGTATAGCGTAAAGAAGATAAATCCATAATCTAAATACTTATATGTTAACTGCGTATTATTGAACCCGGCTATCTTTTTCCTTCCATTTTTTGTGCTGCGTCTCGCCACGGTCAAGATATATCTAAAAGTGTCTCGCCGGAATGAAAATTATACGATCATCGAACGCTTGCATTAAATAATGTGTATAGTACACGTTTACAAGCAATTATAGGTTGCCACCGGGATTATTTTCGTCTTCTCTCTATTCGCGCGAAGGGCTGAATAACGAAAAGCGAAACGAGACCCACTGCGGTAAACAATGAAACCGGATCGCAGACAGACAAGGGGCAATCTCGGCATTGTTTAGCAATCATCCCTTGCATCCTCTTTAATAAAATCATTGACTGGAATTAATAAGCGCAGTAATGCTCGTCTCTCCTCGGCGTAAATCTCATAGTCAGTCACTTGGCAAAATGTTCTCGTGCTGGAGTCTCCTTCTGATCCTACAGCCGACTCTTGCTGGCGTTATCGATCCGACGTTGCTTCTCGAGGACTTCGAGGTCCGGATATCCAGTCTAGAGCGTCGGCTCCGAGCTGTAGAGCAGCCAGGTTCTTGTCTCGATTAAGACACTCTTGTGTGTGTATTTTGTGCGGTACAGTTTGAGCTGACAAGCTTTGATTGCAGTTTGGCATATCAGTGGAGTCGAAGGCGGTTGGGATGTCTGCGCAGAGGGTCCTTGCAAGTGTCGCGTTGAGACGAGGTCGTTATCCTGCTGGAGTATGGGACTGGCGGATCTGCCGCCTACGCAGCTTGTACCTAAGGACATCTTAAAACTGCAAGTTTTCTTTGTCAATGATTTCTTTTTGCATTGATATTATTACATAAGTGTAGAGGGAAATTGTTGTAGCTTGTTTGTTTTTTAAGAGATCTGAGCAGCAATCAATTGATGGCCGTGAGCAAGGACACCTTCGACGGGCTGGATCAACTGAGTTACTTGTGAGTGTGCCCTATTACGAATAAAGCAATTTATCTTAAAATTTGTGTAAACTCTTGCAGGGACATTAACGACAACGCGATCGAGCACCTGCCCATAAGCTTGTTCTTTCCACTGCGCAACGTCACCCACTTACGACTGAGCCAGAATATTCTGCGAGAGCTGGACAGGAACCAATTTATCCGGATGCGGAATTTGGAAATCTTGTAGGTTGTTTATACAGTTCATCTTCTGAAATGATTCCATCGGAATAAATCTCACTGTACCGTTTCGTTGACCAGTGGACATATGTATCTATTTAAAAACCAACAACTCGGGCCACACTTGACCTTCTTTCATAATTTAATCGCAAGCATTTGAACCTACGAAATGGCTGTTCTATAAACGTCCTCATCAAGTATATAAAATGTATACGAAACTTCTTCCTCGAGAAAGTCGCCCCAGTGCACACAATGCGACGGACATTTCTAGAGATTTCGCCTCAAAAATAAACTCTTGAGAAAAAGTTAGCGGAAGGAGCTTCTCCAGCCGCTTTTATACACAGCACTTTTTATAAAAATACAATTTCATATAACGATTCTCATCTCAGGGATCTGTCGTCCAACAAACTACGTGCACTTCCTGGAAGCACGTTTTCCGGTAATTCGCTCCTGGTCCTTCTGGATTTATCGACAAACCGTCTGACGACCTTACCATCCGCTGCATTTCGGGGTCTCGTGAGTCTCGAGGAGCTGCTGTTGTCTCGAAATCAACTAAGCATCCTTCCGACCGACAGTTTCGTAGGACTGTCTAGTCTCAAACGGCTGAGCCTCGAGGAGAATCGCTTGGAGGAACTGAAGCCGGGACTATTTCTAGGCCTCGAAATGCTTACCGAATTAAATCTGCGAAACAACCGATTGCAGGTCGTTTCGAGCAACGTACTCTCGCCTATGGAGAAGCTCCAACTTCTCGAGCTGTCCAACAACGGGATAGCGCACGTTCGTACAATATTCTTTTATTTCTTATATGTATGCTAAAATTTACGAGGAACTAAATAAAAACTTCCCTCAGATAAGCTCGACGGCGTTTCGCGGACTTGCACATCTGCGCGAACTCGAGCTTGGTCACAATCGTTTGCGAAAGTTTGCCCGAGGTGTATTCCAGCCGTGTTCCGGACTCGAGCGACTCGTTCTCCACGGCAACGTCTTTCAGACACTCGAGGCTAGCGAGTTCTCGGGCCTCGTCAATCTCACGAGTCTCTTCCTACACTCCAACCATCTGAGACACCTTCATCCCGCCTGTTTTAGGGATGTGCCGAAGTTACGCAAGCTGTGAGTTTTTTCGAAGCGTTTTCTTAAAGGTCGCAGACATTACCAAACTTTTTCCTTACGAGCAGTCAGCTAGAGGACAACCATCTGAGTCATCTTCCCAAAGGCGTGTTCGACCGTTTCTCCGAGCTTTCACAGCTTCGTTTGTCAGGGAATCCTTGGCACTGTGACTGCGCATCTTCATATCTCGCAGGCTGGTTGCGCAAGAGGTACCAGCAGCAGCAGCTTCGCGACAACAATACTGGTGCTTGGGATTTTGGCGCTGGGGCCGTCTGTCGGGGACCTGGTAATTTGGGTGGAAAGCTTCTGGTGAAGCTGAGCTACCGCGAGCTTTGCGATAACGAATGGGCTTCGATGAAGGGATTAGCGCCGAGACTACCTCTTGAACTCGTAGAGGACTACATGGACGAGGTGAGCTTTTTTTTTTTCTTCTGAGAAAGTTGTTGTGGTTTTGATAATTATTATTTTCGTTTTTATCCGCAGGTCTGATAATGCGCAGTCATCGTGTACGAAAGCGTGAACCGATTGATTGCACGTGACCGTTCATCGGTTTGTTGACGTCGGCTACCGACTTCCATTCGGCAGACGTGTGCAAATTCTATTTTGGGATTGACGCCGATAGGGAATGCGTTCTTATCGGCGCTGCGCACTTTGTTGCGGGCTTGAGAGCTATCGTAATGAATTTTCGTCAATGAATTATTGTACTTATTATCATTTTCGTAATAAAGCCAAGACCGAGCATTATCATTATACACTCGACGTGCTTCCCTCATTAAGTTTAACTATGCATTTGAATCTTTTGTAAATAAGCGCGAATAAATCATTTCGTTATCCACTCACAAGTAATTATGTAAGTAAGATTAGTCGACGAAGATTTTCAAAATTTTTTCCATATATAATACACTTCGGCAAGAAGCCCGAAGGCATTTACAGCGAGTCAAATTGTCAGCTCCATAATTCATGAACCGACGAAAAAAGACCACATATACCTTTGCCTACAAACAAAACTGACCGCTGCGGTCAAGCTGAGTTCGTTCAACTCCCAGCGTCAAGGACCTCGCGCAATTAGTCTCCGCGTCTCTTCCTCACTTTCAATTTCTTTTCCAGCTCCATACTATCCAGACCCTTGACTTAATCAGACTTCTTTTTCCCTTAGGTATACTTCTTCTCATCCCAGTTTATACAGACAAACGCATCTCGGCGCGTATATCTCCCATTGTTATCCAGGCGATTGTTTTTTTTTTATACGCAGACGCACGCACGAGATTTACACAGCCGATAGTCTGGCTGCGATAAGTTGACAGCGCAAAAAAGCCAGTGCGTATGTTCGCCTGTAACGGTTTTGTGAGGACGTATTAAACGTCGATCATTCATCTTTTTTTTTTTTTCTGTGAGAATTTATATTCCACGCAGAGTATCGCACGCTCGATCGATCTGTATAGTCACCGAACAAGTTTATTAGGAGATTCTCAGTAATTGGCGTAATGGGAAAATAACACTGATGACCGGACGTGTAATTGTCAATCAATGTGAAAGTCAAATTCAACGTATAATGAACTTACACCGCATGAAACTAATTATATTTCGAGTTTACCGAACGCTCAATTACGCGTCAGCGAACAATATGCAGCGGGAGCACTATATACGTATATACGTGATATAGTTTCTATATTGAGTTGCTGTTCATTATCATCGGTGGAGTATAATGGCACTTGCTAGTGTGTACCGCGGTGGTAAATCAGGTTCACTTTGTGAGTTACATCGCGGTAATGGCTCGAAACAAATCTGTTGTATACAGAATTATCGGCTCTCGATGCCAGATAATAATAACCATTTATAAAAACGTTCAATGCCCGCAGATAAGTAAGTGTTTTTTATGCACTTCTATAATCATCACGTATACATATGACTTCAGGGCTACACAATCGCGATAAGATAAAATTTTCCCGTTTTCAAAGTTGTTCCAAGTTCGAAATCTCCTTTCAAGCGCAGTTAGAGCCCACCCGTATACTTAGCTTTGAGCTTCGAGAGAAAAACCGGAAACGGCAAAGAGTGGACGAGCGCGTATAAAGGAGAGATTTTCTCCCGCTTGGAACGATGACGCGTGTGGGGGTCGCGGAGCGTATAACTCTGAAGAGAGAGAAAAAAAGAGGAAAGCTACCGGCATCAGTGTGCGCTCCGAGCCGGTTCGGTGAAGAGTCTCTCGAGTTCTTAGTCGTATACGCGTTAAAGCATATCATATAATATAGCTATGGCGAGTGATGCCGAGAAGCTACTGCGCGAAGTTTTAGACGCGCTGGTGGAGTATGGTTTCTTCGAGCCGAATTCGAAGCAGCCTATCGTGAGGTTCCTGCATCCTGATGAGCTGCAGGTGAGTGCAGGAGTTATTATTAAATTTAATTAAAAATTTTTAAACGGTTAAAACAGTAATTGATCGGTATTGTTCCTTGCGGGTATTAATTAAATATTTAATTTTTCTCTCGAATTTTAATTAGCGCGATATCGAGAGAGAACAAAAATCAATCGTTCCGCGTGAATTACTGCTTCTGGGAGTGAATTTTCTCTCGGTTGTACAGAAGTGTCGCTGCGATTGGCATTCCTCTCTACTGGGCAATGTGTATAGAGGTCACAATCGGAACGCCTTATCAGGAAAACTCTTTTGCGCAAACACACAGAGCCAGCGCTACGCAGTCTATCGCTCTTTCGTCGGCATCTTTTACCCTTTCGCTGTATATAATACGTATACGATATCGCACTGTATGTCAATGGCCTAATACATCATGAATCTTCTAATGGCATTAATTATATATGATAATGTGTAATAAGTCTTCTGTAACTTGTATATATTTTTTCACATCGCTAATAGTTAGAAATATTCCACAGATCGACGCGCGTGTTTATAACATTCGAAGTTCTACAGAGCAGTATTATTTTCCCGCTCAACCTTGTACGGACTAATACAAATACATTTCGCAATACACGAAAGACTACACGCGATATCGAGTCTGAATAGAAGTCAGAAGAAAAGATAGAGTTAGGCACGCGCGTCACGTGATAGTCATATCAATATTTTGCAGAATATATATATAATATAATCACATATATAGATACAATAATACAGTTATATTCTATAATATTTGTTAAATTCGCAGAAAGCTCTACCAACGAAGCTAGGCGAAGAAGGCGCCAATCAAGAGGAGATTCATCGAATAACCCGACAGATCGTGGAATTCTCCGTGAGAACGTTCAGTCCGCACTTTCACAATCAGCTGTTCGCCGGTATCGACGCTTATGGCCTCGCCGGTGCTTGGCTTACCGAGGCGCTCAACACGAGCCAGTAAAATTCCATTGCACACGCACATATGCCTATTCAATCCCCATCATACACCCCAAAGAGTTCTCTCTCAATTCACCCCTCTGTTCTCTCTCAATTCGCTACAATTTTGGTGCACCGCACAGAAGCAAATCGAAATCGGATTTTCGCGGCTTTCCAGAGAGACCAAAATTCGGTTATACACCTATAGAGAGCTTTCCCATTGAACGCGGATGAGCTTGAAAGGAGGGCGAATTTTTCCATTAACGCTTTTTTTTCCACACACCATCAGGTACACGTACGAGGTGGCGCCGGTCTTCACCCTGCTCGAACGTGAGATCATCGAGCGTTCCCTCGAGCTCATCGGCTACCCAGCAATGCCCGAAGCCGACGGTATTCTCTCTCCTGGCGGCAGCCTTTCCAACATGTACGGCATGGTACTCGCGCGTTACCACTATTTTCCGGAGTCCAAACGGACGGGAATGATAGCCTGTCCACAGCTGGCTTACTTCACCTCTGAGGACGGACACTATTCTATGAATAAAGGAGCCCACTGGCTCGGCCTCGGTACTGACAACATTTTCAAGGTACAGTAGCGTGGGTGGCTTCTTTCAAAGGAACGAATTGGGTTTTTCGATTTCGGGGCAAATCGCTTTAACGAAATCGACGCGCATTGTACGGGTTATCTATTTAAGTTTCTAAATCGAGTGAAACTGCCGATCGATCGGCATGACTAATAAAGAGCAACTTAATAACATCCAATTATGTGCCCACAGGTGAAGACAGACAAACTGGGCCGCATGGATGTAAGCGACTTAAGAGTCAAGATCGCGGAAGCCCGTGATCGAGGCTGCAAACCGATCTTCGTCAACGCAACCGCGGGAACGACCGTGTTGGCAGCCTTCGATCCGATCGACGAGATCGCTAACGTCTGTCAAGAGGAGGACCTGTGGCTTCACGTTGACGTTCGTATAATTACATAATATTATTCTCTTCGTTGTTTTGTACATAATATTACGAAGGATCGCGTGCTTACAGGCCTGTCTGGGAGGTACGCTTCTGCTGTCGCAGAAGCACCGCGATCGTCTCCGAGGAATCGAGAGGTAAGTTGTAAAGTGTAGACTCGATAAAAAGATGCAAGGTGACATATATGACATTCCTAGAACGAACTCGGTCTCGTGGAATCCTCACAAGATGCTTGGCGCCCCGTTCCAGTGCTCGCTCTTCCTGGTCAAGGGTAAGAACGCGCTGCACGAGGCCAACTGCGCCGGTGCCAAGTACCTCTTCCAGCAGGACAAGTTCTACGACGTGTCCTGGGACACTGGCGACAAAAGCGTACAGTGCGGTAGAAAGGTAAGTTATAAGTACCAAACAAACATTGGGCATATCCTAGCGCGACTGTATTAATTTACACGTTTTCCGAAGACCGACGCGTTGAAGTTCTGGCTGATGTGGAAAGCTCGTGGTACCGCTGGTCTCAGGCGCTCCGTCGACGTTGCGATGGACGCCGCCGACTACTTCTTCCAGAGAATCAAAAATCGCCAGGGATTCAGGATCGTTCTTCCGAGCTACGAAGGCTGCAACATCTGTTTCTGGTAAGTATTATATTATTACCTCACTTTGAATATTTGTATACGTTTTTCGTGTTCATACCAGGTACATCCCACCGAAAATGAGGGGAAAAAAGGCAGACGAAGCCTGGCGGCAGAAGCTGCACACTATCGCGCCGATTATCAAGGAACGAATGATCAAACAGGGTACGATGATGATCGGGTACACACCGATGGCCCACAAAGGCTTGGAGAACTTTTTCCGGATGGTCGTCAACTGCCAGCCACCGCCCACCAAGGAAAACATGGACTTTGTCATCGAGCAGATCGAGAAATACGGCGAGGATCTCGGTGACTGAGCGGAATTTACTTTTATAAGCTGTTTTTCACGTTGGAGATTAAAATACTGTAGCTCTCTCTCTCTCTCTCTCTCTCTCTCTTTTGTATTGGAAGAAATGTTTGCGCTGTCGATTCGTAGAAGAGCGGTACAATGGAATTTGTTTCCAAGCGCGTTTATTAAATCTTTGTAAATATTTCGATCGTACTGCAGTGGAAAGTACGCGTTTTTCAAAAATAAATAACTGTGGTACGAACGTGTTATTATGTTTTTCATGTGTACTCTGTTTCGGATTTGTAAATAAAAACGTGGCGATGAAAACAATTCATTCTGTCGTGAATATATTTTATTCCAGGTATTTGAAAGTCGTGAGGATATAAAATCAGCCGTAATCTTCTTACAAACAGTCGTTTATTGTATAAATGTACGATAAAAGGACAGAAAAATATCAGCTTGTATAAGAATGTCAACGGTGTATAGGCACACTCGTACAATACGTACGTCACATGATTCTCATTATGCAAGTATATCGATATACACTGTGCGGCGGATACACAGAACGCGTTCACGGTTCGTTTTTCCGTGCGCGCAAAAAAAAAGGCAGCTAACGAACAGCCGCTTCCGCCCTCGGGACAAACGTGTACGGAGAGCAGGACAAAAAAAAAATCGCTGACTCATCAGGCGGCAGCGGCTCAATGTGAGCCAATAAATCGCTGACTTCCGCTCTCCTTACCTCTTCACGTCGTCCGAAAATCGCCGTTTTTAGCGAAACTCTTGCATGAATATGGACGAACGCTTCAAGTGGCTCGTTTCTTATTGTCGCATGGCACTGTGCTTGTTATTATACGCTCCTTTATATGCTTATAGAGAAAAAATATACACTTTTGTAGAGTATATTGCGTTTACTTTATAGCAGTAGCCTTGGATAATTTGTCTTTTGTTCTGTATACGCTTATATTAGATAAAAACATTTTTTATCGTATAGACACTTTTTGTTTATTTACAAAAAATATAGGCTCCGTTTACGCTATCATCCCCTTTGCACGTGCACGCTTACACTCTCGCACGCTCTCATGAGGTGATAAGGAAAATTATTTATGTGTATAGTATAATAATAATGCGCAACTCTTAAGTAGTAGTAATAATGCGTAGGTGAATATTTTTTTACAGATGCACTGACGAAATGCCCAATCGATCATAAGGGGACCCACACACACACACGCACACACACACATTCACTCGCACACACGCTATATGTACACAACGAAAATATATAACATAAACTTTTAAACTCGCGCGTATATAAAAAACAAATCGTAGAAATCTTTCTTCGCGGCGTAAAAAAGGGTTACGAACAGCCTGCATATATAAATATATATAACATACATCTCAAGCCCATGACTGGCTTTGTGTTTTTCTCACCTAAAATTAGTATTGCCGAGCGCCTCGCGTATACTTTTTTCTCTCCCCATCTAACTGCTTCGTTATAGTCGTCAACGTCCAAGGCAGTCATTAAAATACATTTTTGTTTCTGGTTTCTCTCGAAGTGCACTTTTTTGCATCGCCGTTCACGTATACAACTAGGAAAATACGATGCACAGGCAGTATCGACGCTATCGCGAGGAGCTCGACGCTTCGCGGTTATTATAAAAAAAGAACTATAAACAATTCAACAACGATATGACGCACCTCGCAATTTCGAGTCAACAGCGTCGAGCACCGAGTCGTAAAAGGCACTTTTTCCTGTATCTCAGTACAGCGTTAATTACAAGAGGAGAAAATGTCTGTCTCTGTGTAAACTTGTGCACATCTTAACAGTCTTGAAATCCAGAGCAGTCAATCCTTCAGTAGTATTTCTCCTGATCGAGTTCGGCGCGTATGTGTTGCTCGCGGCTGTTTCGTTTCAGCGTCGCCGACTCGTACTCCAGGGCTTTGGGATAGAGCTTAGGACTACCCAGGCCGTTCATCAGCGCGTTATTCTTACTCGAGCGTAGTGTGCCGTTAATGCTGCCCGAAAAGCTCGGCTGGCGCTTTGTGTTCACCTGTGAAAAACACAACGTTTAGCATAAAACGTACTCTATGAATTAGTGTTGAAAATTCACGTTTGATGCGAGCATACCTCCTTCAACGGCACGGTTACGTAGGGGTTCTGCTTGCTGATATAGTGCGGGCTTCCGGGAATACGTGGTTTGCGGCGTCGCAGGTAGTAGAAGCACATGACGGTGGTTAGAGCCAGACCTATGAGGAAACCAGCAATGCAGCCGCCGACCACTGCACCCACTGATACACCTGCTACCTCGACTCTCGATGGCAGCGCGTTCACTTCTGTAATGAGAAAAAGTCCAGTTATGGTATTTTTTGCTGTAGAAACGAGAATTATTTTTTCCATCTTTATAAAGTTGCATGGGATAATATCCTCGGAATTTGCATGAATGGAAGAGGAACTTTTCGAGAAAAATTCCCGCAGAGTTACTGTCGGAAGAATGTCGCGTATCTCGGAGTAGTGTATGCTTGGATTCACCAAAAGCTCTCATGCGCGTAGTTTCTGTACCTTGCGTTGCATACTTCTGCATTTTCGAAATAATATTCTCGCGGTGAAAACGAAAATATCTTTCAACGTGCATTGAAATAGTAAAATAGACTCACCATTATCCAAGAGATCGTTGATGCACCACCTGCTCTGCTTGCTCGGTCCCAGACACTCGACATCGCTAGGTACCACCAGACACTTCCTCTTGCGGTGTTGCATGTTAGCCTCGTCGCATCTAGACCACGAGGACCAGCTGTGCCAGCCACGATAGAATTCACAGTTGGGCATTTCGCAGGACTCGCGTTGCTGCGATGGCCCGTCGCAGCGTCCGGAGCCCTGAAGACACTCGCGGCTACGGCTGCGTACTCCGAAACCGCACGATACCGAACACTCGGTCCAGTCGCTCCAACAAGACCACTGACCATCAAGAATTTCACTCTCAAAGACCAAAGAACGGCAGGGTTTTGTGTTGCAAGCTCGGGTTTCGGTTATAGGTCCGTCGCAGGGTGGCGTGTCGCATGGTTTTATCTAAAGAATCATTTTGAGATTAGTCGACCGTTGACTTCTTGAAAATTCATGCGATAAAATAAATACATACCCTCGTTTGCGTGCCGCCTCCGCAGGACTGACTGCACGTTGTCCAAGATGTGTACTCGGACCAGACGCTGTCGAGGTTGCTGTCTATGTTGATTGAACTTCCTGGCGAGCTCTTTCTGCTGCAGGAACCATCGCTGCGGCAGTGTCTCTCCTCCTCCTTCGTCTGAATCTTGACGCTGGAAGGATCGTCCGTCTGGGCGCGACAAGCAAATCGATAGCGATGCTCCGTACGAACGCCCGAGACGTTGCCGCTGCTCTGCCAGGGCGAGTAAGCGTAGCGCTTCGTATCCTGACAAGCGTGCGAATTGCAATCCTCGATCTATGCGATGGAGAAAGAATTATTAGAAGTGTTTTTTTTTTTAATCTACAAATAACGACATTTTCCCGAGAGACTTGCACCTCGAGAAGCTATTAACCGCGAGCTCTCGCTTTTATTTGCCCATGGTTCGTAAAATCCAGGCGTCGTAAAAGAAAATACGATCTCGGCGTCGCGCTCTTAAAATATCGTTCCGCCCAGGAGCAAACAACGCATAAAGCCGCGTTTAATCTATGATTTAAAAAAAGAGAACGAAATCCTACCTGGAAGTTGCAGCCGACGCACTCGACATTACTGTCCTTCCGTCCCTGACTCTCGCAAGTTCTCCTCCTCATCTTGAATCCACCTCCGCATGGTTTGGAGCAAGCGTTCCAAGGTCCCCATCCGGACCAGACTCCTCTCTGGGGTCCGAGACTCTGCGGTGGCTTCAGTTGGACCGGTCCACTCGGACAGGGCGGTTGCTGGATGCAGTAGGTATCCTCGTGATCGTTACCGATGCATATCCTACCACCGTGTTGAGGAGCCGGGTTTGTGCAAGTCCTGCGCCTGGTTTTCACCGCGTCGCCGCAGGTCTGACTGCAAGATGACCAGGCTGACCAGGCAGTCCAGCCACCGTGAACCGTGCAGTTGGTCACGCGCACTCTACTACCGTGGCAGGTGGAGCCGCCGTTTTGTGGTGGAGGATTATTGCACTCGCGAGTCTGACACTGGCAGTTGTCCGAGCTCTGAAATGCAAATGAGCTTTTATATAAAAAATCATTGTCAATCGTCGTAGCCGTTAATAAAATAATTTGTTTTGTTCGTCAATCGAGCGCAAACTCAGCAGCGAGTGTTCAGTTACTCGCTTTGTCACCTTATATAGAGGTAGTTACAGAGAGAGAGAGAGAGAGAGAGAGAGAGAGAGAGAGATGAGGGACGCGTTAGCATGCAGAGTAGGAGTGTACTGCGGGCGTCAAGACGTCGCGCGTATATTGCATGTCAAACAGGGTACTGAAGTTCTGATTACAATTAAGGATCGGATTCCAGAGCGGCTCTCCCGCGCATCCTGTTATTAGTTCCGAATCGCATACATACATACATACATATGCGCGGTCCTTCAGAATATAGTAGTCCACACTGTAGGGTGTCGAGTACTACCTACTGCTTCCAATTATCACGCGGAAATTTCGATGCATATAATCTTACCTCCTCCTCGGATGACCTAGAATGATGTCCAGTCGTCGCGTGCTGGCCAGTTTCGTGTTGGCAGCTATGCCATGTACTCCAGGCACTCCAGCCGCCGTTAATCGGTCCCGTGAGTACCGGACACTTGGTGGCGTCTTGCTTCCAGTGATTGACCAAGTAACCTCCTGGTGACTGCGTTGAAGCCGGTACACACTTGAGGGCCAGCTCATCCCAGCCACAGTAGGGCTCCTGGGCGTTGAGACAGGACTGAGAGTCTCGATGACGGTGACACTGGACCGTAGGTATCCTGTCGAATAACGGATAGATCGTTGTGATTAATTTCTCCGCGTGTTTTGATACCACATATCGCACGCGCGACAGTATTTTAATTCATACAAACGTCCAGCAATTTGCAGCGGTAAGCGGTAATTGGCCGGTATTAGCACCACCGCGAGCGTCGAACTCTTTCCCAACGCAATTACGCGCACGCGCGTATCTTTCTCCGATGCATATAATATATAATGCGAGCAATTTCGGCAGAATCAAAAAGAATAATACGCCGAGCGGGAACAAGACCGGTAGCTACTGCATACATTACGTATTATGAGCGGAGAAATCACGCGAGCTCTGTGTGACGCGAAGGATAATTAGCATTCGTCACGGCGTTGAATTATAATATAGGTATGCGCGCGCCGGCGTCGATGAATGGAACGGTGCAATTAGCCGACTTTCGCTTCCCGGAACGCGATTTGACGATCCACGCGAGAATGCCTTCGATTTTTGGGCTTTTATACTTATAATATATTTACCTGAGCAGGGCGTCTTGCATTCCCACGTAGAGACTCTTGGTTTCCTTGAGGTACTGCAGAGTGATCGGAGTCGAGGGTAGTGGTCCCCAGATTTCGATAATACAGGTCTCTAAGTTTCTTGGGAGGACTGAAATCTTTTTGATTAGACCTTCGGTCGTTGCGACGTAGAGCACTGCTACGTTTCGGTGAACTTTCGTCGGCGTCAGATCAACCGCGATGTGCGTAAATCTGTGAGGAGAAAATATGACAGTCATCAATATGAAGTGTCGGCAAAGTCAAACATCGGCAAGCATAGGAAGAAAATATTTGCTCATCGGGGATAAAAGATGTATATTTGCTGGATCATCCGAAGCTAATCCAAAAGTCCGTTGGGTAATCTTACTTGTGCGCGAAGTCGATTCGATTTGTTTTTGTCCACGTCGGACCTCTGTGTGTATAAGTAATAGAAAAAGAACAAAGGCAAATGGCAAGGAAAATTGATTCTCTATACTCGATGCATATACTATTATATATATAGGTACACCACAACGCGCCATCGCGTTCGGCCAATGCCAAACAACAAAAACTAATAATTCGCTTGTCAGCGCGGAAAATTAAACTTCCATTGCGTATAGCGACTGCAGCTTCCGTACCACAGAGCAAAGAGAAGCGAGAAAAAAATTTGATTCGACCGCAGTAAAAATATGTATATATCCACCAACAACTTCTACTCAAAACAAACTTTTGCGTAACGCAAGCATAGAGTCCCAATCAACAGGAGTCCATAGTAGCCGATCGATCATCCACGCGATGTATTAGAATTGCAAATGCGGGCGCAGGCAATCAGCGCAGCTCGCAAATATACGTATATATAACATAACCAACCGTTCGAGGGTTGCGGTGTGCAGGGGCCGAGGTGTCACGCTCTGTACAGCCTCGTCCATCAGCTGGTAGCGAAGGTAATCGTCACGCGGTTGTTGCCGGTCACCTGAGCCGCTGTTGGGTCCACACTTGTACTGGCTATGACTGGCCACGTGTTTACGTTCCCAAGCGGCACCAGGACTTTCCTGATGCTTGTACGGCCCGTCGAAAGCCGCTGCTATCGACGACATGTTGAAAGCACAGATCGCCGAACCGGCAATAGCATTGCTGTAGTGCGAATAAAATTTTGATTCGTTATTATTTTAATGGCACACACGTGGTTTATTATACAAGACATTTGTCGAGAGACGACACACGTACCTGGGCGTGGTGAAGGTAGCATAAACGAGTCCTTCCTCCGGCTGGTAAGCCATACCCTGGATCTCGTCGTAGTAGAATGGAAACTCGCCGGGAAGTGAGCAATTGAGCCGAGCCTTGTTGAACGTCGTCCAGACGTCCTTGATGACTGTGCTACCAGGATCGTATTTGCAAATTCGCGCGATTCTCGAGTAGATTCGCTGAAATCGATGGAAATGTGCGCTTATATTAGTAACGGAAATTATTACGAAGCGTCAGCTGTTTGTTTTTGCTGAGCTGATGCGTAAGTATAAGTGGAAGCTTTGCGTGTGAAGGAAACGGAGGTGAGATTACGGTGTCGTGGATATAAACGCGCGTATTTATAGCCTTTACGATCGTCTCGTGCTTAAGATTGTCGCAGCAACAATACGAATAGATTACTCGTACATCAGGTGCAGTGTAAATGCAAGAATATAAACAGCCACTGCATACGCAATCAAATGAAAACAACATACCTTTCCACAATTGATGTACTCCACGGCAGACTCTCTGAACAGAAAGTAGACGTAGTCGTCGGTGTCGAAGCTTCCGACGAATTGTGGATTGTCGAGCCATCTGCGAAAGAGAAACAAACCCATAACATGAGAAAAATCCCATTTCATCGCCTGCACTACGCTGCACAATCACGGCATTCAAGCGCTTTCATACGCGCGAGAATGACTCAGAGAGAAGCACTTACTTGGAGTCGTACTGGCGAGTACGGAGATTTGGCGAGCGGTAGATGGCTGGGTAGGCGCCTGAGAAGTCTGTCGGCGTCCCGGCAAAAAGACCGCCCGACTGTCCGCGCGCCAGTATCGCTGTAACGTTCGAGTGAGGCGAGTAAGGGCACATCGCTACGCCAGTCATCCGGGATGTCACGACGGTGATGTTCTCGATCTGAAAGAGACGTTTTTTTTTTTATCGTCGATGCTCTTTTGGAGTGCGTGTGTGACTGATGAGGGGAGAGAGCTTTCAATGAAGCCGTTGTTTTGCGGGGGGAGACTCGTATATGATATAGTCTCGAAATTTAAAACATTCATTAAACTCGAAGCCATACCTTTCTCCAAGTGCATTCGGGACTGAAGGCATTGGTACCGCAAGTGAAGAGGCTCTTGCCGTTGCTCAGCAAGACCTTGATGTAATTGTGACAGTCCTCGACGCTTTGGCCCTTGTCCTGGCACATGGACGTCTTCTCCTTGGCCGCAGGCCATGTTGCTTGTTCCAAAGGCGTTAGCGAGCTCAAGGTCAACCGGTAGAGATTATCCCTGCAAGCACGAAAATCAACCTCGTTATTATATTAAAAAACTAACGAGCTTTATATGATAATGTCGTAATTATGCACCGACGCTATTTTCCCCTCGATTTTAACTATATATTAGCCACTCTGCAATGAAATCCAGAGCTTACGTGTATTTTATGCGTACATATATACGCCGAGAGTGAAAATGAAAAACGCAGCCGCGCATAAATAACGCGTACTTATAAAAAGGAGTTTCGCTCGTGCGACAGCCCACATAAAATTCGCTGATTTTTCTCGCTCCCGCGCGCGATTCCAATAATATCAAAGTCGCTATACGCTCGTATAATATATATAAGGCGCTGACCATTTGCAACGCACATTCCGCGCGCGCGCGCGCGCGAGAATTTCAAAACTAATAAATATACGAGCTGAGACAGTAAGGCGCGGCTGAATCGCTGCAGTAGTGAGAGGCGCCGCCGCCGAAAAAAGCCTCGAGAGGAGGTTCGTCAACTGAAAGTTTATATATAGCCAATCGTTCTCTCGTATATACCCAGATCTGCATCCGCGTATACTCGAGCGTAATAAACGCGGGCAGGCGACAGAGCGGCGACACTTTGTCGATACATAAATTACACCGCATCGCGTTTGCGCCGATTGAGATACGGTTGGCTGACTTTTTCGACGCTCTTTTTTTTTCCCCCCTTCGATCTGTCACCGTCGTCGATCATTATGCGTATAAGCGATTCGTAGCTAAATATACGATGGGTTGTTTTTGCGAATCCGTGAGACTCGTTTGAGATCGAGAAGTCAGTGCGTAAATCGCTCTCGAAATCGCTGTAAACTATAAGTGTATAAATAAACGGGGAAGAGAGATAAGCCCGCGCTACGGAAAATAAAGCTATAAAAGCTCTATCTACGCGCGCGCGAAGCAAAATATTTACTTATGTAACTTATTAATCATAAATAAGCGGATAAGTATTTAGCTAGATCGCGTTACATATTCCAAGCGACTACGGCTTTTTTTCTACTTCTGCTCTACAAGCTAGAAAGAATTTTATGATTAATGCCCTGACCCCTTTAATCTTTTTCTATCAGCCGTTTCGTCAGTCTCTTCTCTCGTATTGACAGAGATAATAGTACACGCGCGCGTGCTTTTTACAGAAGACACTAATACTCAAGCTTGAGTATTTATATTGCATATTAACCGAAATTCACGTCCTCCAGTATAACCGCGTATACGACGTCGGTCAGCTGTTAGCACTGCGAGTCTTTGTTTGCTCAGGTATAAATACCTCCAGCAAAAACAGCTTATCTCCGCAACGACGCAGAAAGCCCCCGTGTCGATCGACCAATCATTTTCCCCCTCTCACATATGTGTATACAACATACATAAGTCGACGATACGGATTGTCACCGTTTTTCCAAGCAGTCTCGCTATCTGTAATATACTAAACACGCGCGCGCGCGACTGCATTTTTGACCGATCAGCGAGCCGAGACTATATATATATGCGTGAGCAGTGAAGCAGAAACGGCGCCTACGTGGGCGACGCCGCCGCTGCCGCCGTAGTGGTCTATGTATACGTAATTATTATCACAAAGCGGAATTACAGGCGGTCCGCGGCCAATTAATAACTGGCTCTCTAGCGAACGTTTTATATATGTATCAGGCTATCAAAGTGTATGTGTGGCGAGCTACCTGTCGGCCCACGAAGGCGCGTGCCGTCGTTGAGGTCGTTCTCGAGGCTTTTCGTTTTCCGTGGCTATCTTAACTCAGATTCAGGCCTACGCGAATCTCGATGTATAAGGTGTTTCGCGCGACGTCTATATTTTATAAATAGCGAAGCAAAATTAAAAAAAAAAAAATTGATTTCATGCAGTCGCATATTCATATTATTACGATCTAAATGTGTCAACGGCATCTTCCATCGCTCACTTCTCAGCCTCGATCCCAGAGAGATCAAAGCACTCTCGGTCTATATCTGAATAGCTATAGATGGCTGTGCACACGCACACGGTTAAACGTATACTCGTGTGCACGTTATAGGAACCAATTCAACGTCGCTTAACGCGCGCGAAAAATAATATGACGGCTCGCACAAGTGCCCGAGAGAGAGAAAGAGAGAGAGAGAGTGTGTGTGTGTAGGGCGATGCGCGACGCCGTACACCACTTGCCGCATTGAAACAGATTATTTCCTGCTCAGCAAACAAACGTCCCTTATTTCGTCTTTCGAGTGCCGGCCTACTACTGTGCGAGTGCCTGCACATATACATGCACGTCGTCGCTCGACTAAGAGACAGCTGAGAACGGACAAGTTTTCCCGCGCGCGAATGTACAACACTATTGATACCCTGACGTTGTATTCGGAGCGACAATCGCATACCGCGTGTTGTTCTTGTGTGTAAATATATTCCGAATTCGATTTTTTCTTCTTTCATATATAACGCTGTTGAAAAAGTAGTCGGTCGCGACAACTTGTTCTGGAAGTACACTCGCGTAGGCGCCCCTCGCGCCAGAAATAATTCGCGCCGATAGCCGGATTTTCTGCAGGTGAGATAAGCGACTATATACGCGCTGTACACCTGAAAGACACGACCAGATTTACTCTGATGGCTCGTGTGTTTTATAGCAGCGTCTCCTTCTGATATACGGCAATAAATATCGAGCGCATATAATAACATTCGGCTGTACGTTTATATCGGAGGAATTTCATAATTGAGGGAAAATTTGCATACCTGCGTCTCTGATCGATCAATCACGAGTGTAGAGCGCGCGATGAAATATTCGCGAATACATACCTCTATATGCGAGAAGCTGTGTAATGTGATTAAGCGCGCGCTGTGGCCAGGGATTGATTTTTTTCTCGCTCGAAAATTCTCCTGCACTAAATCAATAGAAATTACGCACAGCAGAGGCCGATGGGGTAATTGATACGGGAAACTCGTTTGCTGCTAAAAACGCTGCGTATAAATTCTCAGCTGATTATCGGATCGTCAATGTGTACACACACGCGTGCGATTCTCGTCCAAAAATTACGGCTGTATACGGCCCGGACGATAATATCAATTTGGATCCGTTTTTATGGACAGCCTCCACGGTACATACTAAACAGATAAGAAAGGGACGAATAAAGTATATCAGCTCCGATAAGCTCGGTCGATCCGATGATTTATTTATACACGCCTCGGATAATTGCAGGCTTTTGACTTACAGTTATATATACACGCTCGATTCTCATCGAACAAAGTATACTTTTATCGAGAGGAAACATATATGTCACCGCGTGCAAAAATTGAATTTTTCACCCCTTTTTAATTTAATCGCATATCTCGAGCGCGCGAATAACATCTCTCGCGTGCAGCAGCGACGCTCGTCGATCCGAGAAAGATCGATTAATATTTATAAGGTTTTTTTTTTGGTTCTCAATCAAGCCCGTCGTCGTCGGAGCGACTGTATACATCGGAGATGTGCAGTTGAAAACAAGCGGCACGACTCGAGTGAATAATGAACAATTACGCGCGCTGCAGCTCCGCTCGCGAGATTATTATATATTCCCTTTTTTCTCAAAAGCAAACTATACGAGGCGCTGCAGCAAAACAGGGCACACAGGCTACACCTATAAAGTGTTTGACAAGCTACAATCTCCTGCGCGCTCGACGACGAGAGTTATGAATTATTTAATTACGCTTGAAAACACAAGCGTCGATTTTACACGCGCTTGTATAGGAAAGACGCGCGCAAGAGAGAGAGAGCTTACACGCGGGAGGCTGCGTGGAGTGAATGAATTTTTTATAAACAAATTTATTCAGCGCAGCATCATCTCTCTCGCTCGCTTACTCTCTGTGTACTGCTCGCCCGATGACGCGCGGCGCGATATCATTGAATTTTCAATCTCATGAATATTTCATAATAGAATTTCCATCTGCGCTTAAGCTGCAAAGAGATAGAGAGAGAGAGAGAGAGAGAGAGAGAGAGAGAGAGAGCTAGCGCGAGGCCGTTACGTGAATTAGTGGCTCACTTCCTCGGGGGATGTTGAGTCTAATTTTGTTTTGTTCGTGCGTGGTATATTGTATACACGCACTCTTCAAGGCTTTTATAATACAACGTAGTATAGCAACGGTGGCGCTTCGACGTAGCTATATAGTTCATTAAAAATTCAGCGGCGCGTTCGTTCGGAGATTTTCCGCCGTTCTATCTTGGCGTGTATACACACGGTGCGAAGCTTAGATTTACGAACTTGGCTCTGCAGCGAGTGGATTTACATATTTATGCTATAATACCAAAGCTCGTGTATAAGTTTGCTCGTTCTGTGTACTTTAAGCGAATTCCTATTTTCCTCTCGATTTTCAAATGGCAGCCGTTTAAAAGCTTGCGAACAAACCAAGTATTAATTATATACGTATGGCTATGTGGGATTGGGTAAGGTATACACGCATAAGAATGATTTAATCCACGAGCGCGCGCGCGGAAAATGCAAATCCTCGGCGCCGGTTCGACGGCGGCACGCGCCCACTTTCCCTCTCCGCTCGAGCACCTGAGTAGTGGAACCAGCCAGTCGATGTGTTATATATAAGTTGCGGACAATGGCTGATAAATCGAAATTCCCGCGTTTTCCTCTTTCTGTATATGCCAGTGTGGTTTTTCTCTTGTAGCCTAATCTAATTATGATAACGCCGGTGATACACGCAAGATTCGAAATTTATATCGCGGATATGTTTATACACCGAAGTGAAACAATCGCACGAGTGAAAGGCAAGGTCGCAATGAGCCCTCCTTTCTGAACCAGATCATCGCGCGAACAAAGGACCAAGCGATATCTTCGATTCTCGATCGTATATCTATATAAATCGTACAGAAGTAAAATACAAGCATCGCTCGACAGATTTATTGATTCACGCACTGCAAACCCGTTCGTTTTTCGGAAAATCGTGTCCTGCTCGTAATCGCGTGATTATGACGCGGAAATATGCTGCTGCTTTTATATTGACACTCGAGGCGGTGCGAGTCTAGTTATGCGTGTTATACGCACCGTAAACGCTGTGTGTACGCGCGCGAACGACAAAATATCCGCGATTTTTCGATAAGATACGCCGATAATTGCCAGGATACTTTATTGTAGGAAGATGTGAAAGGCGGTGGTGCACGCGGGTGAGAAAAATTTCCGCAGTTTTATTTATTTATTTTATTTTGCTCTCACTCTGTCTCTCTGTTTGGTCATTAGCATATTCGCGTTTATGTAGTTATAGCATACAGAGTTTAGCAATTAAATCGCGCGCGACAAAACGAATAAAATAATAACTGCATGGACGGCCACCGCGGCAACTTTTGCGAAATAATATGCGTATATAAAACGACTTCGCGCGTTATATATGAAATTTTGCAAACGAGGAGTTCAAAACGTATGCATCAGCTTGAAATATACAACGGAGGCATCGAAATTCGGTGCACGTGTGCACAATACCATTCTACATAATATTATACACCCGTATAGCGTATACGTTCGTTGGAAAAAAGAACAAGTCGACACGGCGTAGAATTTCGCAAACGCAGCAGCGAGATGAAAGAGGAGAGAAGCTACAGCAGTCTCTCTCCATTGAAACGTCAGCCGCTGCTATATATACATACACGTGCATTCGTATGTACACGCGCAGGCGGATATCCGCGGAAGCTTATACGATTCGCGTATGTATACCTGTACACACACGTAGGCTACCGATCGTCCCACGTATATATGAATTATACCCCGTCCCGCTATTTCTTATCGCGAGGCGCATTATATACCTGCACGCGGCAGAGATGCGACGAGAGCTTGAATTGTCTTCTTTATTTTTAGAAGCTGCTGAGACCTGCGGCGTCGTCTCTCTCTCTCTCGAGGAAAATTATATATTCACGGGGAAAAATATTTCAGCTGTGTATTATAGCTCTTGGTGATTAATGCTTCTCGTTACAATGGGGCATTCAAACGGACGAATAAAGCTCTTTCCGCTCTCGCGCATTCTCAATTATGAAGTTGGAAAGTGAAGTATATAAGAGAAGCCATTATGCGCGAGCTTGCACGCGGAGGAGATTCAATTGCCCGACATCTCGGCCGTGCTAATTTTAACGAGCCACGCACGTCTGTGTACTACTTTGATTCGTGTGTATAGGTATCGCAGCTTGTTAATGTGGATAAAACAAAGGAAAGGGAGAAAACACACACAGAAGTCGACGGTAGCTCGTTATGTGCGCTCGATGGTTGGTTATAATTGTTCTATACACTCTCCGATCCCATATAGGCACCTGGTCGATATCCTTGGGCGGTTCGTATGTTTGTATTACCTCAGAGCATTCAAACTTCTTCGGTCATACTCGAAACTCAAACTATTCTGTAATTGAGAGCGTATATAAGCCATCGCACAACGAAAAAGTCGGAGAGTAAAGGCTCCGTATAATTCGCCCATCGTCTAATGGTGCTTAATTGCAGTTGCGGAAAAGTGACTCTCGGTGAGAGTGCAGTGTCGCTTATTGGATTGAATTAAACTTTTACGCGCAGCCTGGTACCCCTTTGACTCTCCTCCTCGCCGTACAATGATAATGAGCTTCGTCGCCTACGAGAATTCTCTCCCTCTCGGAGTAGTAGTAGCAGCTGTGGCCGTTTGTGTAATCGAAGCTATAGGTACGGGTGTATAGGTTAATGGTATATACGGGTGCGATTAATGCACATTGGAGAGAGCCTCCTTTGCGGTTAACCCGCTCGATAATCGCAGCTAAATTTGGATCAATGATGGAATTACTCTCGATTTCAAGGACGAGTGGTTCTGGAAATTCGCGGACTGCGGAAATGTTGTATGTTGTGTAATTCTGATTCGTCATCCGTGTAAAACCATGATTCATTGCAGCGGAAGATGAGAATCGAGAAAAATCTGTGAACGACACATGGCTTTCCATAAGCAGAGAACAATGCTCTTTCTCTCTCGCGTAGGGCTGTCGTTAAAAATCAGGAGAACGACACTCGCACACAGGCGTTGTAGAGTCTCTGTCATCACAAGCATCGAGTGTGACTCACAACGCGATAGAGATCCTTATTTAAACACGCCGAATCGATGAAAGCTCTACGAGAGCTTTGAAAAAAATGTTGGTTACGCAACGAACTTCCTATGATGCATGACTTGAATGAAGGATTTTTCATGAAGCGGTTCTTTCTATGAGGTATAAATCTGTCGGAGCCTCGAGATGTGTTGGGAAAGCGTCTGGCGATTCGAGGATTTTTTTGACGCTTTGTTGAGCGTAAAAACGTGCGTATATAAGAAACCGTCAAAAAGAACACGCTTATCTCGTACGCAGCAGGTGTCTGGCATTCATGGTACCGTCGACAATTGAATTTCACGAAGAGCCACAAGAGAGAACAAGTTTTCCCCTGCGACAATCGCACCTCTTTCTCACGAAGCTGCCGCTGTTGCGGATAAAGACACATGCACGTGTGCGTGTGTACACTCGTTATTATTGCAGGCAAGAGAGCAGAGCGCAGCGTCAGTCTTTTTTTTTTTTCGCGCCTCGCGAAAAAGAGACGCACTTGCGGTCTGTGGACCGACCGCTAATGGACGTCGAATAACTCGATACTTTGAAAAAATATCGAGTTACCGGACTTTGAGGTGCGTATATGGCTTTCAATCGAAATTCCGCACGCCTCGCGCGTCAGATCGCTTCAATTCGTCGAAAATTTTTCGGTTAATTGAGCTATTTCAATGAGAGACACCGCCAGAGCTTAAAAGGCGAAGCTCGAGAGAGAACCGGTGTATGTGTGCTTTGAAAAAGAAAAGAAAAATCGGGAAATCCGTGTAGGCAATCCGTCTATCTCACTCTCTTTCGCTTCACCTGTAGCACACTTGGAGCTTGGAAATTATCGCACCCATGGCCCGTGTGGGTCGGCGACTAATGGCTGTGCAACGCGTACATAAGTATAGCTCTCCGTCTGTGTATATGTATACGTACTGCACCGGTCGTTTCTATTAATAGAAGAGCGCGAAGGTGTCGTGCCGCCGGGCCCCTCGATATCGATCGATTTAAGGCGCGTGTCTACGACTATATATGCTATATGCGCGCTGATAACGGCTGGCGCTTGATTTTATATGCTCGAACGTTTTATTGCAAATATATAGTATATGCTTATACGAGACACACATCGGACAGAGCAGTAATTTTTTGAGCCTTCAGTCGCGAGATTGCTTCTCTCTCTCTCTCTCTCTCTCTCTATGTAGCGCGGCGAGAGACTGGAAGCAGCAGACCCGTAATCATTTTGATTGACACTCGCTCTCGCGAGCGCTCTTCCTTTTTTCATCAGCTCGAGCATATACACACACACATACGAGGCCCGTCCGATCCGCCCGAGCGATTAAGATCCCGTTATAGCGTATTTAGTTAATTACAGATGTTGCGGGAGGGCGTCCTTATAGTATACTTTCTTCGTCCTCCTGCGCGAGCTTTTTCGAAAAATCTCAGAGCAAAAACGAGACGACGTATAATTTGCTTTTATCGCCCACGCGAGATAGGGCCACGTATACATATAGAGTCTCGGTGGCCGTTTGCAAAAGGACGGAAATCTGGTAGTCACGGAGAGGCGACGACGTGGGCCGAATGTGAATGCGCTCGTTTCGCGTTTTATACGCGCGTACAATTGCGACGAACCGGTGGATATTTTTTTTTTCTCTCGCAGGAAAAGAAGATTTTTCGGAGTGAATTAATCGACTGTCGATGGTTTTTGTCGTACCACCACAAGGAAATTAATTGTATTTGGCCATTCGCGGAGGTAGCTGATATAGAGAGAATATTAATGTGGGAGTCGACGAGCGACGATTGAATTTCAATTTTCGCGCGCGTCTAGGAGCCGTACGAATTGCACGATTAGCATAACACATATGTATATTTAAAGATTCACTGTTATGTCTGGCGGGAAATTTAAAAATAGCTCAATTATACGACTGCCAGAAAAAAAAAACAGCGAAATAAATATAAGTCTCAGGAATAGACAATGCCACGCTGTGAGCGTGATTTAAAGAGCGAGTTAATCAAATTGACACCGAACACCGCTATATACACTCCCACGCCTCTTCCAATCTTCTCTCTCACCATAGATCCGAAAAGTCCCTCCCGAAAACAAACAGCCAATTTTGGAAAGCCCGACAAACAAGAGGGCCTCGCAAATTGCTGCACTCGATATGGAGCTGAGACGGCGAGACGAAGTGCAGAACGAGAGAAAGAGCCGATCGCGACCGGTGGATTTGGCGCGGAGCCAGTGTTTTGTCTGCGGAGCGACGACGTGCCGGTGACCGTTGGACGAGAGGCTGTGCGTATAGTGACCCT
>CM053169.1:5341499-5508429 GCA_012977825.3 Pteromalus puparum
CGGGGGCCGACGACGTGCCGGTGACGTTGGACGAGAGGCTGTGCGTATAGTGACCCTTTTACGCTCGTCTCTGGCTCGGAGAGGACTAGACTGATTTCCATTTCGAATATCCAACGGAAACGACCCTCCCCCCCCCCTCCCCGCGCTAATTGTTTATTCATTTTTATCGAGACCTAGCTAACGCGTCGAGTGCTTGCCACAAAGAAAAGAGCGAAATCCGACGAGGAATCCAAGGCGTAAAACGGGCCAAGAACACGACGAGATCCACGCGACGAAATCCCTCTTTCTCACACATGCCTGGCCAATTATTAGCCTTCGTACGTTTATTTCGGAGCTATGCTCTTGGCCGGCGTCCAGACGCACTTCGCACACGTGAATACTCCAGAAACACTCCTGCAAGGCTTTGATCGCGCGTGTTTATTTAGCACTACGATTCAGGGGAAAATTGCGAAGCTTACCTCGCACCCACGACGACTTGCTGTCTGGCGACGTCGAAAAGCAGTTGCGAGTATGTGGTGACGCCATCCTGCTGGAAAACCCTCTTGTCCGCCAAGTCTGAAACAGAGAAGAAAGGAGAGTTAAATCTAAAATAATAATAATAATAATAATAATAATGTTCTTAATCAATATCCTCTATCGTGTAAACGCACACGTATACGAAGTGAGAAATAGAGAGAAAAGAGAAACGAGTCGCGCACATCTGCGCGCAATGTGTTCATTACCTCTGGTTTATTAGCTTCTCGAGGAGAAGCTCTACTGCCAATCATCAGAGGCGAAGAGAGAAAAATCGTATGGCATCGCAAAGGGAGAAAGAAAAAGGTGAGATATCGGACTGCGTGTATCACGTATATACACGCGTGTCTCTGGTATAATTTATCTCATCTCTCTCCGCACGTATTATAGGTTGTGTAACGTGGATGTACACCTATATTTATTTGTATACACCGTGTGGTGGAAGATAAAATTCTTCGATAAAGCTTGGAATATCGCAGCCTGTGTATGTGTACACTTATATACCCATCGAATTCCTAAAAAAAAAAAAAAAACAAGCGTTCTCACAACGAGATGGATTATTTTCGAAACTCTCGCTTGATCTCTATATTTACTGCATACAAGAGGCGTGAACCTACTGCGAGTCTCTGGCTACTATTCGTATCCGATCTATCCGCACGAGAAGCATTATATTCCTAAAAACGAATCGGAAAAGGCTGCGTATATACTCCGCAACTGATTAGCAAAGGAAGCGCGCGACACGTATATAATTTTCTGCTCGGCTCGCGCGTGATCTTATTTCACAGTCGAGCAGCTCCATATCTCGACGTATATGCGACTGCATATACGCGTCGTACAGTATCCGAAGAAACAACATCGAGAGAGGAAAAAGGAGAGAGTGTAGTATAGCTATAGAGTGCAGATGATCCCGGGCGCTCGGGCATCGCAGAAAAAGCACATCAGGCGTTCGCTCTTCCTTCCTCTCCTAATGCGCTTCTAGCCAGCTTCTTCATAATTGCGAGTAGTCCATTTTGTAAGCTCTTCTTCTTCTTTTTATCTCCCGCTGCTACAGCAGCATCAGCTTTTTGCGACACTCGATACCTCGAAGGGATGTCGATCGAACGCTGAATCCCTTTGATTTTTCTGTAGCTCGAGAGATGCGATACACTTTGCTGACGCTCGCGTTTTTAATTAGATTTTCCGTTGAAGCGTCGATTATTCAAAACAACACGACCATACACCGTCGCAGTGACGAAAAGAAGGAAGGAAATAAAATTAAAATCTCGTTTTTTTTCCGAGACCCGTCGAATTACCATAACACGTCGATAATCAGACGAGTTACGGGGGGGCGAGCGACATCGCGCGGGCAAAGAGCAAACAAGATTTAATCCGAGATTAAGCTCCCCCCTTATATACATGCAGTGCCACGCGTTAAATTATTCACGCTTCGAAATTTTGCATAAATTCTTCACGAAGAGTAATTATACAGCTGCGGAAAAATTGAAGATCGTATATGCCGAAATTGAATCGAAAATCGGTGCTGGGCCAATTACGTTTATATCCTACACGCGTGAATTTTCAGAGACGAGTCAGACCACCACGGTGGGGCTATGTTAATAAGCGGCTAATTGCAGCGCGTGGTTTTCCGAGATTCCTTTTCTCTTTGTACTCTGGAATGATTGAAGTTGATGGATCGTAAGTGCGTAATTGCACAGTTCTCGCTGCCGGTAAATGCAATTGTTTGGCTATAAGAGCGGATAAGAGAGTGACATTTTAAGTGTTTACCGGAATACGACGTTGCTAGTGTGTGTAACTACGTGATTGCGTCGATATGAATAGTGAAAGACGAGAGTGTATATAGTAAATCCTCGCAAAAAAAAAAGAAGGAAAAATTTGCAAAGGAAGTCGCGCCATCACGTTCTCCGCGGCTGGAAAGAGGAGCAGCTTCCTTTCCGCGAATGCCGCGGCCGCTTTTTCTAAGTCTGCAGCTACTCGCGCACAGGTACACACAACATTCGCTGCCTTGAACAACACGCACAACCGGCCTTGCAGTGCATTGACGCTTTGCGCGTATTCTCTCTCTCTTTCAGGCTTCGGTAATTTCACTCGTACGCGCGAGCGCAAGCTCATTTCTTCGACTCTCTGTCTTTCCGCGCGTTGTTACTTTAATGCGCGTGCACATAGGACCTTATGGCGCATTGTTCGTCGGGTGATGAGTTCTGCGTATAATACACCGCCTGCCTCACCGTTAATTGCGTTTGCGTGTGTCGTTCGCCTTGAAAAGTATATATAACACGGTTGAATTGAATTTTCGAACCAACTCTGAAAAATTAAGAAAAGCTATGCTCGGCTTGATATCGAGAAGCTTTACACTCGAAGGGATAGAGAAGACGAGATCCTATACAGCAGCTTGGTGTAGCTTTTTTACGTTCTCGCAACCGGATGATCGAGCCCAGTTAGCATAACCTGCTCGGCTGGCTCTTCGTATTTTTCTCTCTGTATCTCTCGTTCGTCGTCGGGATGTAAGGACGATCGCGCGAAGGTTCAGAGCCCTTCGGGGCTTCTAGCCAAAGAGATTGATGGCCGCGTAATGGAAGCTTTGTCCCTCTCTCGGCGTCTCTGAAGCGCGCGAGCTCGCGAACGGCAGTTATAAGAGAAAATAACGAGTGAACTTTTGTTTTCTCGCTTTGTGCATTCGACGTGCGTACGACCGCAGCGAGCGATTATAAAGCCGAACGAAAGAGCTGGGAGAGAGAAAGAAGGAGAAGGGCTTGAATTATTATTTTCTCGCGCGTCTGTACGAGTTTTTCGCGCGCGTATAAGCACAAGCGATGAAATACGAGCGGCGGGAATTTAAAATTGATTTACATTGTGCGAAACATGGATAGTTAATGCGACAGGGTGATAAAACTTTCAATGGACTATAAGGATTTCGGGTTTTTCTGTGAGTATTATAGGGATGCGGGATTTTCCTTGAATCTGACGAGAGAGCTGCAGCTTTTTCTCGTCGGGATGAGACGACTTGGAAGCTTTGGAGGAGGAGACAAAAAGAGAGAATGTCGTTTGAGACTTGAAGGAAATAAAAGTTTGTTTGCGAATCCAAACAATAAATGTTTAACGTTTTCATAGAACTTTCGAAAAAAAAAAAAATAAATAAATAAAACTTCAGCGACCTCGAACAAACGTATAATCTTCCCGTACAGCCGCGATATTTTCTACCATCGAAGCCTCTCTCTCTCAGTACGAAACGTATTCCCCGAAGTGAAGCCGTCCATTTTTCAACACTTCCGCGAGAGATCGTTTGGTCGATGATCGGCAAAGTATAGTCTCCTCTCGCTCTCTCACTCTCTGCGATGCCGTATCGAAGCGCCTCCAGCGTTACGATCGCTCACCGTTCCTCGACTCGCTGATTCTTTTGGAGCCGTTAAAAATACACGCTTTGAACGAACAGCCGCGTTTAAATATACACTCGCTTTGCATTCCGGTAGCCGCGTTGTTTTTCCGCTTTTCGGGGTGTGAAATTTCACGCCACCGCGGAGCCACTTAAACGCGACGCGAGACGTCGAAACGCGCTTTTCTCCTTCGACTCGATGAGCCGAGAAAGATAAAAGTGTCCGTATACACATACGCTGCACCGCCTCGGAGAAAGAGAAGAGCTGTTACGAAAGTCTGACGTTCCAAGCGTGAAAAGAGAATAATCCTCTTAGTCCTGACCGCGAGAATATAATATATATATATATATATATATAATATCTCTCAGGGAATGCAGGCGTTCGAGGCGGGATGAGAGATACTCCTTAGCAACGAAATTCGTTCGCTCTTTAACGCCGATACCTTTTTTTTCATCTCTTTCTCTCGTTCATTCTTCGTACGGAGTCGACTTTTTTCATCGTTATTGCTCCGCTGCATCTCTTAATTTATGCTAAAACTCGTTTTACGATGCAGAATCGGCTTATGGTTTATGGAGAATTTTTAGTTTTTATCACCCGGCACACGAGGGAAATCTTGCTTGACAAATTGAGACGTACAAACACGGGGCTTTTTATTTCTCACGGCGATTTTTCGGATGCACACTTTTTATTGCTTAATTCATACCATTCGGTAGTTGTTTACTGGATACGCGCAATATTCCAATGGAAACTAGTTAACCTTTTATTTACGACACAGTCGCGCGCGAGCTCATCCGCTTAGCTCTTTATTACTCGACGGCATCAGAGTCCGCTGCAATTTCCCGTTGTAAAAAGGACGAGAGCTATATCTCCCGATCGATGGCCTCACGCAGTCGAGAGTCTTCCTCTTTTTTTCCTTACCTTTCCCTCGAGCAATAGAAAGAAGAAATCCAGCTGGAAAGCGTCTGAAATGGAAGGCGCTGCGTTATGACAAGGAATGCGAGGCTGCATCAGCGCGGAAGAAACCGAACTCGGGAAAGATAAAAAAAAAAGAGAGAGAGAAGCCGACGATCAACAGGTTCAAGCAGCGCTTACCGGTCGCCTCATCGGGAAAGCAGCGACGGAACTCATTGCTCCCGCGCCATATAGCCGTCCTTGATTGAAAGTACCGCGGGGCACTTTTCTCGGAACGTGATCGAGCGTACACCGAGCTCGATCGCCAAGAAAGCATAGAAGCGATTTTCTTCTATATACATATACGTATACGAGGGCATGTGTGTGTATGTGTGTGTGTGTGTGTGAAATACCGATCGCCGACGATCGTCATTATGCGGAAAGGGTTATAATACGTGAAGTAACCGTCTCACACGGATTCGCAGACAATCTTCGCACACGCGATATACACGATCGATTGTCCGTTTGGTTCTCCCTCACAAAGGCGTCGGAGTGTAAAACCACAGCGATACACTTTCAAAAATTTGCTGCCCGCCGCTGCACCAAGCTTTCTCGAGTAATTACGCGCACGATCTCACGCGTGCATGCGACGCTCGTTATACTCTCTGCGGCTTCTTCTTTTTATCACGCGCTCAGCGTACGACGATAATAACGGCCCGCTGACTTTTCGGATCTTTCATGATGTTTATTACGGGCATCGGCGCGCGGGAGAACGTGTTTTACTCTCGAGCGTATACATCATATACGTTCCCTCTTGAGAGCTTGTCTTAATTAACGGCTGTGTGTATTACGGATGTACATCAGTGGCGTATAAAAGTTCACCACAAGAAGATTAATAATCTAACTCGAGCAAAAGTCTATCGTTGAGCTCACACACCTGCGTTCATTCCTGGAAGACTCTACCGTTTCGCTTCCTTTCCGAGGTGGATAAAAAAAAAGCCGACAATCTCGCAGCTGATTTGTACCCCGCGATCTCGAGGAGGTGACGCGACAATGTCGCTCCTTATACATCGCAGGGAAGGCTCGTATAGGAACGGAGAGAAAAAGTGGAGCGGGAGAACGTATGTAAGGCGAGACAGTAGAGCCTTTCGTCGAGATGAAATAGGAGCGAGGAAGTGCGCGGGAGTGCGGATGAGCATCTCGCGGCCTATATAATATTATCCGTATATCTCACTTCTGCAGCAGGCTTTTACTTCCGCGCGCGTTCGATTGGCTCGCAGGTCAATTAAAAAGTTTTATCGACGCCGATCGGTAAACCGCTGAAGTTCAAGGACGCTCGTATAGTCTCTTTCTCCCCCTTCGGCAGTTCTTCTCCGATTTCACGTTGGCTGCGTCGAAGCTTGTTGTTGTTCTTCTTCTTCTTCGAGGGAGAACACACGTGCGGAGGAGGAGGAGGAGAAGGGTGTACTATAACGTGTTGCTCGCTACGAGTTGAGATAAGATTCGCTTGTTCGGTTTTTCGTTGTCGAAGCAACAGCGCGACTGGATTTACGAGCTTTATGAAAATTCACCGTGCACGCGCGTGCGCGACGAGATTTACGGGCTGGTTTATTGCGGAGGATCGAGAAAAGCGATGAAAAAAATACAGTCGGGGGAAGAAACAATGGAGAGAGAAAGAGAGAAGAGTACAAGGCGCTAAATCGACGTTTGCTGTTGCTTGCGACCGCGTGACTTTTTCCTTGTAAATCCGTTTCTAGAGAGTGGGATGGTCATTGCTTATTTATGCCTGGAGAGTCTATTCTGGAATATACTTTAAGGTCTCTCGGTCACGAGCTTAATTGAACACGCGGGATATATTATTGATTAATAGTATACGTTCGAGTTGCTTCTCTCTTCCCTTTTTTCTCGAGAAACAACCTATACGCTAAGATTATCCGCTGTGTATAATATATCCTTAGCAGCTGAATTAGCATACTCCATTCTTCCCCCCGAAATTATCCAAATTTAAGCAATTTCTACAAATTAGTCAGCCGCGCGGGAGGTATACACAGGGCGCACCCTAATTTTAGGCAAAACTCTCAATTTTAGGCATAGCCTCGAAATAGACAACGCCTCTGCTCCCTCGTGTGCGTCTCTATTTACATACACGAGCGAGAGAGCTGTTGTCCGTGTAAAACAGCGGACGTCCGTCACGGACTGATGCTATTTCCAGATCGAAATTACCTACCGGCAAACAAATCGAGACTATAAGTAGTCCGGCGTTCGCGAATCTAATGCTGCTATGTACACGCGGGTATGTACGCAGAGTGGAGAGAGAGAGAGAGAGAGAGAGAAAAGGAACACAGCAGCAACAGCAGCATCCGAGACAAGAGACGAGAACGAAGGTATATACATACGGGGATCTGATTTACAGGCTGGAAGAGCGCGGTGATTTACAACGGCTGCGCGACGCGCTTCCAGCAGCCATGTGTGTACGTACACGCGTTCCTTCCGTCTCTCTCTCTCTCTCTCTCTCTCTCTCTCTCTCTCAACCACTCCCTAACGCAGCAGCACAGCACAGCAGCCTATACATGGCCTCTAGCATTCGTTACGCGCGAATTGTGTGAGTACGTGTATATATAACTCTTTCTCCGTCTTCCCGACACATACTATAGTCTGTGTGGCTGTCGGGGTCATTTTTCTTCTTTCTTTATTTAAAAAAAAAAAAAAAACGTCGCGTGTCTCTTTGACTTTCGCGCCTCTTTCTGTGGATATTTTCACTTTTCGAGCGGAAAATGGAGAATAAAGCCAAGCGGAGAATCTTCACCTTTTGACGACATTAACGCGGCTATTGATTTTCGAGTTTGCTGCCAACAGTTTCTCCATTCTTTTCTTTTTCTATATTCGCGCTCACGCGCGCGAGAGAGCTGCTCTCGACACCTCGTTATTTTCGTCGCGACTTTTTACGCATCGCCGCGAATGATCGTTTGGTTGTGCCGGTTTCGGCGAGTGCCGTGGAGAATCTTCGCGAATTTCAAAGATTCTTTCAAATATACGCCGAAAGAAAAACTTTTTTTAACACATATATCACACGCGTAGTTACAGCATGAGCGGCCCAAAAGTAGGCCTAACAGACCTGGTTTAGCATAATGTAGTACACCGCTATAAGTATATTCTGCGCGCAGAAAGCGATGAGAGAAACAAGAAAGTGTCTATGCGCCATCTATTGTTAGTAGCCAGGAACCAAAGGGTCGGAGAGTCCAAACAGTGGGGTAAAGGCCAGTCCAAAACTCGTGCTTAACGCTTATACTTACGAATACAACTGTTTCTACTCGAAATTGTCTTGTTTTCTCACTCATGAGTCTATCCACTGCAAAATACAGAGTAATTCGCACCGAACGATTCACCTAAAGCCAAATCCCCTTGTACGCTATATAGTTAGCTACAATACGATCGAAAGTGCAGCAGCTAGCGGCCCCGTTAAAACCGCGCGCATAGGCAAGCGCATATCGCGCGTTTCTCTAATTAGCATAAAGACGACTACTACTACTAGCACTATTAGTGCGCGACAACACACCGTTATGCAGCCGCGGATACGTCTCTATTTAGCGATTCCTTCTGCAGCTTCGCGCCTCTGAGATTTACGCCGCTCATTAAAATGCATTAATCCATTTCTCTCTCGCCTGAGCCTGTACATAAATATATATACAAACGTGAATGTATATCAAGCTACTCCTGATTACGGCGGGTGAATCCTCTCTGGCGACGTTTTTCCTTTTCTTCTCTACCGCGTGTCTCCTCGGGGGAAATCTCATAAATATTCGTTCGCGTCGTTCGACGTTTAACGTTTTTTAAATCGATTCTTGCCCGAGAGCATCTATATATAGCTATAAATACATTCGTTTCTCACCGAGAGACAGCGTTCGATTCTTTTCGCGGGAAATCGGATTAACGTTAATTTCTCTTACGCGCGCGCCACGCTGTTGACATTAATAAAATTCTTTGCATACTCGCTTTTTTTTTTGCAATTCCGGTACACCGATCATCGAGAACGATTCTCGTGATTCACTCGCGTGGATTCCTTCTTTTGCTGTCAGAAATTAGCATTTTTCCAAGGAGTCGGATAACATTCCTCGATTAGCAACGTGCCGGCTCTCTCGAGAGAATTGATAAAAGCACGCGTTTGCTCATTTTCAAATATATCTACACAGCTGCATCGACAACCACGCGGAGATAATTATATTTATAAACATCCGTAGATAGTCATCGCGAAACAATAAATCCCCTATACAATCTCGAATAACTCGCGTAACAAGCGCTTCCCGCTAATTACCTCATATCTGAAAAAAAAAAAAAAAAACGAAACAGAGACTCACCGCCACGCCTCTTTGGCGATCTCTTGCGTAGATGACCTTAAAAATCGATTTTCCCTGGAAAAGCTCTGCGGATAAAAAAATTTTACCGTCTCGCGTTTTTCTCCCGATTCGGCGCTACTAGATACCGTTACAAACTATGCTCGTACGGGAACGTGGCTATATAAGTGCGTGGACGCTGCACTGCAAGGACGCGTGCAGGTATGCGCGACTGTCCTTATATACACGAGCGGGAAATCGTCGCCGGTCGAGGAAGTCGACTACGTCGGGATTTTAGTTGATTGAAAATAAAGAGAGACGAGGCGCGGAAAGTTTGATAAGTTGGCTCTCGTCGAGCGCAAAGTTGGGCATCGAAGAAACGCCGACTCGTAAATCCTTGATTTATGGACTTTCTTGAGGGTTTACGATATGGCCTGGGAAGTATAATAAACTCTGGCGCGTTTTGTGTTCGTTCATTGAATAGTTACAGTGGGTTTGAATTTTCGACAAAACTTCGAGGTGCTGTAGAGAGATAACGACGAAAATTCAATTCGCACATGCATTATGTCTCTGTAGGCACGATAAGCCGTAGATTTGCACGATTAATAAACGCCTACACTATAACCTTTTCTTATCTAGCATCAAGCCTTTCCTTTTTCCTCTAATCTCGCATAATCGCAGAGATTAGCAGCGCGAATAAAAGCTGCGCGGTATTATTGAACCGATAAGAAACGGCCTTGCCTATACAATTAAACGCGACAGCTTATCAATCTTAATACAAGATTTAACAAAAAAAAAAAAAGTATACTCACCATCGTAGGAGATATGTCGGAAATCCGCAAAGGCGCAATTCAGCAGTGCAACGAGCTGAAGCAAAGCCGTCCAGTAGTGCGACATGATGATCGATGCTCTCGTCGTGCAGCGGTTCTCTCTTCGAACCTGTAAGCAAAAGAAAAAAAAAAAAAATTAGCCGTCAGGTTATTTCGTTTCTGATTTCGCGCCCGGGGAGTGAGAAAATTGAAGAAACAAATAATAAAAGTATAGCTGCCTCGGGATTTTAGCATAAATGGGTTCGGCTTCTCAGTCCCTTCCTCTTTTCTCTCTCTTTTTTTCGTCTTCCTCTCTGTTTGCCGAGAGACGACGACGACGACGAAGACAAGGAGGACGGAAGGGTTGCTCGTTTTCTTGCGCCTCTTTTATATTCTTCCTTTTTTTCGAGGCTCCTTGTTAATTTACGGGCCGATCTTTGCAGAGCCGAGAAAACGGTTTTAAAAGTTTTCTCGTGTCCGGGGTAGATGGGCGATTTCTGCTTTGATCTTTTTGTAGTATAGCCTCGTCGCTTCTTTTTCTCGCGAGAACACGAACCGTTATACGTATACGAGAGCGATTTGCATGAGCGAGAAATCGCCTAACGAACTGAGACCAAGTTTCGTGTATATTCAAAAGTAAAATATAGTTTTCCGAAGCTATAATGGTGCAGGATTTTCAAACGGACTCTATTTCCATGCACACGTATATAAAAAAAGACGCGACACTGCAGTTGGAAAAAGAAGAAGATCAAGCGTCGCGGTGGTCCCGCTTCCTAAAAGCAGTCTCGCGTGCAATAATACACAGGCATCGCCAAGGTGGTCTCCGAATTTAACCCAAGCGCGTTGCAGTCGCTTAATCGGCCGAATCCTCTTTTCGGTCTACCTGTGCGCATGCATCCGTTTCCAAGCTTGTTGCTCTTGTGCCGGAAGTCTTGTTAAAATCCGAGCAGATGGAGAGCGAGTAGCTGAGAAGAGCTGAATTATAGATCGAATTTAAAATCCGGTGTATAGCCTGTGGATATGTGCTTTGCAGTCGAGAGGCGGATTCTTAGATGAAAAATTTTGGTTTACAATGGAGCGAGCGTAGTTTGGCTGAGTAAATTTAAGTTCGAACTTTGGAAATAGATTTTGAAGGAGAAGTGAGAGAACGAGGCGACGAGAGATCGAGGCTTTTTATCGCTTTGCCACCTCCCTGTGTGGTGTGTTTTATATGCGTGACGCGTCGTTGCGGCTTGTAGTTCGGAGTGTTTTGCGTGAAAAAAGATGTATGTTGTGAAATTCTTTACGATTAACACGACCGTTTGAAAATATTAATTTGGAAACTAAGTCACCGGTCGCATAAACATCGAGTGTCACTTATAACAGAAAACTATCGCAACGATTAATTCAATAAATTTTTATGCACCACACAGTACATCAGGTTAACGGATCGTTCATCACACGGCGTAATGCGTTCCGTTTATCCACGCGCTGAAGAAGCCTCTGGAAATTAACATTGCGCTGGTTTCATTTCGAAAAAAATCGGGTCAGTGATGATAATTTGAAATTTCAGAGCAAGCTGATCTTGATGGGAGAGTCACGCGCCCACACGTATGCCGCTCTGCAGCGCCATATCGTAATAAGCATTTCGTAATGCAACCGTTCTCCTTGCATATACGTATAAGCTTCTGAATTCTTTTTTCTTTCAAGAGAAAGAGAGGGAGTAAGTACATTTGTGTGTACTTTTGATAATCCGGGCTCAGATTTATACGAATCGAGTAATTATGTTGGCCGAGCATTACATTTAATTAAGTTATATATACAACTGGTTTCTTTTCGCGGCCGATGACGGCTGGCTTTCTGAGTTCTCGATGTCCATAGGGATATTAAAATTATTTACGAAAAATCAAGGCTGATATGCATTCAATTCGATCTGTCTCTCTCAAGAAGGACCACCGCGGCTTTGATAACACGCAAACGTTCTGACAATCTCTAACGATAATAATTCAAATTCGGAAAAAAAAGCCTCTCCAGTCTTTTTAATCGTAAACTCAATCAAAATCCAATAACTCCCCCAATTAAAATCGAGCCGCGCGAGCAAAGCAAAAGAGTCGAACGAGATGAAAAATAAAAGGATACGAGTGCGCAGAACGAATTCGCAAACAATACCAGGAAATCACGAATTAATTGAATGCAAACGAAGCCGCTTTTTTCGCGGAGGCTTATCGAGTCGAGTGGGATCTGTTCTCTCGAGAGAGAGAGAGAGAAAGAGAGAGACAGAAGGAGGCCGAAACATATACGCGCGCGCATCGTTGCGAGAGATCTCGCACGCGACCGCCGACGCCCCCGCAATAACGCGACACTCGCTCGCGCGCCTACGATCTTCCGTCTAACGCGTTATACGTAGGAAAGTTTGCGCAAGGATTTTGTTGAAGAACCGCGATCGGATGCTGAATCACGTATTATATCGTATGTATGAGAGATTCTTCTCTCTCGTGTTTGCGAAATTGTCGCGTCGAGTGGTTTGTAAGAACGGAGATGTTTGTTTCGAGAAGAAGAAAATTATTATACTTTCGATTTCCGAAAATCAGTCAGCTATGAGTTACGATAGCAAGATACCGTATATAGAAAGGTGGATATTATCCCGAACGCTCTGATGCATTAGTATCATAATTAGTGGCGACCAGCATATACGTACAGGTGAAAACAGATCGATCTACATCTCCTCCTCTTACTCCTCGTCGTCGTTGCGCAATTCGCGCCTGCATTATATATAAACACGCACGTGCCGGAGTAGGTGGCAAGTGTGTATATGTATGCGTATTATAACTGAAATAATCGTGTCGACACAACACGCTGCGCTTTTTTAGGATACTTTTATATAATTTTGTGGGAGGAGAAGGACGGAAATATATACTCGCGGCCTTGTCCCGGATATCGCTTATATAAAAAACGATTATTTATTCAACTATGTATCTATATACTTTGATTCAATCCTAAAAATCTCAACGATACGGTTCAATTCTCATCGTCGATTAGATTCCCTCTCTACTGTGGCTTTTGCCGCAATCGCGTATAACCATCAGATCCTTGGTAATCCCAAATTCAGAGTATACACCGTTCTCTCGTCGCAGCGATGTTTTTTAATCTCGGCCTTCGCTTCTTATTGTCGCTCGCGAGCGCGTTTCCCCCTAGAAGTAGTTTAGACTCTAGTTAGCATTCGGCAATAAATACGCGATGTTTATGATTCCGCGTGGGTTTTTCGCGTTCAATTAAGTTGCTAATCGCAACCGCCTTGTGGAATACTAAATTCTCACTATATGCGCTATGCTCGAAATGTCGCGGATTATTAGAAAAACACAGAAAACAGTCAGCGATCAGAAGCATTAATTGAATAATAATATACGTGTCTGAAATCGTAGCTCTGTCTCGACGCTGTGACCGCGACAAAAAATCACTAGCCGTCAGAAAAACGAATTAACGAGGCGACGCAGGTCTCCAAAAGCAAGAGTATAGCGCCGCCACACAGCTATTAAAAGTGTGTTGCAGCCTTCGCCCGCTGGAACAAAACTATTTAAAGGGCCCGTCGCGACGATGCTATAAAACGAGCCGCTTGAACGCAGTCCAAACATAAAAGCCACATGCTGCGAATATTCGCGGCTCTCTCCCTCTCTTTCTTCCATTATTATTCGAGCTCGAGAGTCAGCGATGTCTCTGCAGCAGCTGCTTTTTTCGAGCTATTGTCGAGGAGCGAGCTCGCGTGCTTTGTTTTTTTTTTTCGAAAAGCCGCGAATAATCCCTTGATTGCGGACGTTCTTTTTTTTGCGGATACTTTAGAAAATTGGAGACGAGATTGAGTCGTCTACGAGACGAGAGCTCTGACGAGATTCCGCGGCTAAAAATAAAGGAAACAAAGGCCTCAAAGGTCATATAACAAATTTTGCCAAAAAAAAGCTCCTCGAGTATTTATTATGCTGAAAGAGCTAACGGCTAACGGAGAAAAGAAAAGTATATATAGTCATACGCACGACACAATGAGTGAGTCTCGATCAGAGAAGAATGTGAAATCGACATTAGTCGCGAGATGCAATTAAGCCTCCTCGTCGTCAGTTAATATATATAAAGCGAGAGCTGTAAGCGAGCGCGTGTGTGTGTGTCCGAGTAGGTGTACATATATGGAGATTCTTGCGCATGGAGAAACTCGCCTGCTCCTTCATAACCACGGCGAGTCTTTGCTTTTTTTTCTCCTGTCTTTTTTCAAAAAGGTAAAGAGAACTGAGTAAAATGAAGAGGCGCGAGTTAAAAGCATTTTTCTGTTAAGCCATATGCGCTTTGCTCTCTTCAGAAAGAGAGAGACTAGATATTTATTGGGCAATTTGAGAGAAATCTCGTACCAATTAGCCTCTTAGTTAATTATTAATCGAATTTTAACGAGAACGATTAATAATACTTCTTCGCGTTATATTTGCGTATATAATGTAGGTGAAGTCATTAATAAACTCGGCTCGCTTTTGCATTTCGAAAAAGAAGATGGAAGCCGCGCGCGAGAGTTGCACAACGCGACGTGACTTTCGCTTGAAATTAGATGATCCCGCGCTTGAGAGAGGCCACAACGTATGTAACGACGGAATTGCACGTTTGCGTTCGTGTAGCCCATCTCTATTTACAAAAGAGACCTGCAAGTAACTCGATCCGCGCAAAATTCAGCCGGAATAATAAGCAGGTAAAAAACTTGCCGTTTTGACACACGAATATACATGCGAATTGTAAAATATCCTTTTATTTTCGATTGCGAGATGAAATAAGAGGCCGAGTTATTATCCAATCCAACCGGAACGTGTGTCCTCAAAGTATACTTCCAAAGCTCTCGGAAGTTCGATGATTCCCATAGTGAGGGGGGGGGGGGTGGAAACGAGAGCAACTTTTAACAAGCCTCGCTTACGTCGATTATCTCGACCAAAAGCGAGTCTCGAGTTTCGCACGGTTTGTTCGTAGCCTATATATTGCGAGGGTGTGTCCGCTGTTGAAGCCGGGGATCCAATCACGGCTGCTTCACACTCGATTAATCGACTGCGGCTGAGCATAGGAAGAGGAACTGCTGGCTT
The DNA here is from genome assembly GCA_012977825.3 of Pteromalus puparum. NCBI lineage: Eukaryota > Metazoa > Arthropoda > Insecta > Hymenoptera > Pteromalidae > Pteromalus > Pteromalus puparum. The sequence goes on from CM053169.1 coordinate 5,356,499, forward strand.
CGAACGGCTGCACACGATCCGAAATTTCGCTCTTGCGTAATTCAGTCTACATAGGTGTAACCGTGTAACCTTGACCTATTACAGGCGGTTTCTTCTTTTTCGCTAGGATGAGATGATTGATGGACTTCAAAAGGGATGTAACGAAGTATAGCGTTGCGTTAATTGATTTCAATATGGTATACAATATACGATGAACGGATATAGATCATGACTGGGCTGGATTATTTTTTCGAGTACACCATGTACAGATGACTGTTTGTTTTCGTCGCCGCTGCAAATGAGGATCGACGGCGAATGAAGAAAAAGTTATATTTATAGCGCGCCGTAAATCAAAAGACTCGTGTATAACAGGACGTCCGCGCTCGTGTATATATAACCGATGCATTTCGCGACCGTCTGCTTAAGGGCTAATGCGTCGATATTAAACTCCTCGTTTATTACACGTTGATTTACGCCTCGTGTATAACACACGTCTCAATATCGTCGGCTCTTGAAAACTTCATCCGTCTCGAATCCGCGATTCGATATTCGAAAGTCGCGCGGCTCTGTAAGTGACCGAATAACAAGAAGTCGGCGTTTACTCTCGTGCAATTTGAGCGAAAATGAATATTCCGAAGAGAAAAAAGCACAGCTAATCAAATAATTAGTCGCTATACCATAATGTGCTTTTCCGCGTATAAGCATCTCTCTCCTTTCTCTTTGACTTTTTTTGTCGTACTCTATTACACACGGTTATATAGCTATATATATAATCAGCGAGGAGTGGTTTTGGTCCCTCTCTAAGAAGAAGAAGAAGAAGAAGAAGAAGAGGAGGAAGAGCAGATAGAGTTATGTTAGCGGCTGCCGGGCTCTCGACAGGATTTATCGGCAAAGTAGACACTGAGGATTATTAGTCGATCCGTTACATCGTAAATCGCGCAAAAATTAAACGAGATCTATCTCGGCTCCCGATCTTGACGCTGTACTACCCTTTTTTTGTGTCAATATAGCAGGGAGTTTCTCTAATCCTCGTACGGTGTATATAGAGATACACAACTCGAGATGATTAATTTAATATACGAAGTACTTAGCGCCGCTTGTCGTGACGCAAACAAGAGCACATATAATGCTCACGCACGCATATATTTACGACGACTGTAAAACCATATAAGAACTTTATAAAGGTATATGACTTACGAAACGATTTTTTTTCTTTTATAAAGTGTTGCACACGAGTATAGCGCGCGGTTATAATGTAGTTTTAAATCTGGGGATTATAATTTTTATAAAATACACGCACACAATACATATATATATATATATATATATATACGTAATATGCAACAAAATAACGGAGAAATTTCTTCGTGTCCGAAGAAGAGACGAGAGAGGCTCCTCTGAAAACATATTATATACCGCCGACGAACTCGTGTAAAATAGAACGCGAAGGAGGAAGCGCGCGCGCGCGAAAGTCGATCGCGTCGTCCCGTTGTAGGTGCGCACCACGGCTTCTACCTCTCAATATCCAGCCCGCGCGCGTATCCGTGTGCATACCTTCACACACACACAGTACACACGTATTGGTGCGAGAAGTTTTACGAGAGCGACTCGCCATACATGGTAACGTGCGCGCGGACCTGTATATACATACAACCCAGTGTGTGTATATATACCCGACTGTATAATAGGGCATCTCTCTCTCTCTCTCTTTCTCGCTTTATTACGCTAATAATCCTACTTTTACGTATAAATAGACGAAGCAAACGTGCGTGCTACGTGGGAAAATTGATTTTCACCCCGTGTATACATCTCAGGGAGGTCCGTGCGTGCGAGCAGACAATGTATATATATACAGAGTGCGTCGCGTCACGCGGCCTTGGACTTGAGCGTATTCTCGCTAAAGCTGTAAATTACCAGCGGCATCAGAGAGACGGAGCGAGCTGAGATTTGCACGTTCGTCTGCAGAGTGCGCGTGAGTTGAATTTTTAAACACGGCTTCCGATCGATTTTTCGAAAAGAAACCATCAGACGACTATAGCACGTATCTCACCACGGGTAGTCCTTTAATTCCACAATAGATGCGCCGACGTCCTTCGTACTGCTTCCTCGAAGAATAATGTAAGCGCGTCATTACGCCAGGGAAAGAGAGAGAGAGAGAGGGAGACGGAGAGAAAATTTCACGCGAGGCTGCCCCTGTTTACGAGGCGCAAAATTCATTATGGTTATACTGCGCGTCGTATTAAAATTTTTTTTCGCGCGCGTACGCTCTCAAGAGGAGAGAAGCTTCTGACAGGTGACATCTACGCTCTCGGTTTATATACACACTTTCTAAAATGAGCGGCAGACACACGTCGTTCTCGCGTGTGCTTTCGTTATTCCATTTTTCTTCGACGCGCGCGACGACTCCCGCAAGCGAGAAATCTCTTCTTTTTCCTCTCGCGTGCGCGCGAGCTGATGACGAGAGAAAAACTGTGTCTTTCGAAGAGAAAAGTGAGTCAGCGTATCGTATTGTCCTCCTTATACATTTCTCATCGATGCTTTTCGGAAAAGTAATGGTTTTTCCGAACAGATAGAGCAGTGTGTTATATGCGATTATACGAATATGATATAGCTCAGCTATATAATGACGAGAAAAAAAATCGATTGATCGATCGCTCGCCAAAAGAAATAAGATAAGCCGGCTCTCAAAAGCAGCCGACAGCGTTATACAAGACACAACCCGATTGTTTACGCTATGCGTCGATATTCGCGCTGCAGCCGCTCGATCTCAGTTTGGAGGGATATCTCTCGAAGAGTGACTTTTGCGCCGCGGCTCGTAAATCGCTTCCGAGAAAGGCCTGCACAGCTGATATAGCATACAGTGGAGCGTCAACCGATCGTGGCATAATTGATCGAACAAAGTCCCGATGCCAAGTGACTGCTCGGCTGAGAAGAGATGGAGAAAGAGAGGAGAAAAGCACCGATGCACGTATTTATATATATAGTATACGAACTCGAGTTCTAAACTGTGAAGTTATTATTATTACTGCACGATATGACGAGAGAGGAGAAACAAGTTTCGGTCGTCGCTTTTTTCGAAAGCGAGAGTTGTGGGTTATCTCGCGCGAAAGATCAGTCCTTTTTTTTTCTCGGATACGCTGCGCTTTAATTCGATTTAATTTTTTGGCGAGATAAGGAGCACCGTTATTGAATGTGAAGCGAGTGTGTGGAAAGTGAAGCGTGAAAAAAAATCGTTCGTTTTTTTCAATCGAAAACCAAGCGTATATAACATCGTGTAATCCCGTACTTTCCGACAGTCGTCAATAAAACAACAACAGAGAGCGATGATTAATTAATATTCCCAGAGACGCTCGTAAAAAGCATGGCAGCAAAATTTCCTCCATAAACCTTGTCTCTCACTCTCTCTACTCGCCGCAACAAACTTTGCACTTTGGCACAATTAGCTCTCGGACTAATCAGAAGCTTCTACAGCGGCAGCATCTCTCTCTCTCTCTCTCTCTCTTTCTCTTCAAAAAGTTCCACTTTAATTAGCTGCTGCAGCGGCACACTCGGTTAGCCGCAATCGCGTACAAGCTGGAATTCGGAAAAATCCTCGGCAATTCATTACCACTACTCCGATGATGACTTGCGTTGCAGCTTCTCCTATAATAGATAACACGGCGCGCGCGCGAGAAACGTGCAATATGTGCTTATATACATGTGTCGAGAGAAGCGCGCGCATATTTGTTAAGTGATTCAGCAGCAAGGAGGTCGTTGTGTCGTTGTGTTATTACAACCCGAGGGCGGGTCACACGGGCTTTCGCGCGTTATACAAGAGTATTAATCTATATACGTATGTATTGGACGATCAATGGCTAAACTCTCCAGCCGATAATAGCTCTTCGTATTAATCAAACGCGTTTTTTCACCTGCAGCTATAGCAAACGTTCGTTTTCATCGACTGCGCCCTTGAGAGCCGTTGTTTTTTTTTCATTTATTTCTGTGATATGCAGGCGCATAGCGTGAAATTCGCTTTCAGTAGTTTTATATTGAAATATTAGCGGCGCAGTTGCGCTTGATCGAGCTTTTTTTCGCTGAGAGAAAGTTGGTGCAACGTTTCACTGCCGAATGAATAGAGAAAAATTTGCATTAAAGCTGCTGGATTCTGTATTATATGCAACGCCATGAATATTATGTATGGAGGGATTTTCGAATAATAAGATTTACCGGGAGTTTACGTAACGGTCGAGCGTGTAAGTTGTTATTTGCCGCAGCTAAGCCGAAGACACACCTCTCGAGTGTTAAATTTCGCGCCGTGTGGCGTCATCGTAATATGTTCCGGTGGGAGAATATCAAAACGAGGAGCATCGAAGCAAAGTCATCGAATTTTTCAAAAAGATGTAAAAAAAAAAATTACTCAAGCATATCTTTAACATTAATGAAGCAAAGCACAGAGCGTTCGTTTGTAAAAGCTTATCAACGATGCAGCTCTTCAGCGAAGTCGTAAATCGCGAGGCCAGCAGCGTCTCTACAACGCAGTGTCGCGCTTATTTCCCTCGGCAACTTGAGCGAATCGTCATAAAAATGAAGCAGTAAACCGCTTTGGGAGAGAGGAGAGAGAAGATCCTAAAAAGCTCGTGGTTCAACACTCTCGTGAATATATACGGTTATATTCCAAGCGAGAGTTCGTGTCTCTATCCCCGCGTATAATATCCACATTTTATAAAGTATAAGCGCAATCGTCGTCGTCGCTGCATTAGAAACTGTAGGTACAATAATAATAACCGTTCGTTCGGAAGTGCGCTTTCTCCGCATAGGCAACAAAGATCTGTGCGCATACTATATATATAAGCTTCTTTGGAGTTGCGAGTCAATTAACCGCCACCGTGAAACAAAACTGCCTGGCGACCGTAAAACTGCTGTTCCCAAAACCGGATGCATTATATATATACGTAAGCGCAGCGGCGGCAACGGCGATCGTATATTTATATGTGTGTGGTTTACGGTTAGCGCGTATGCTGCTGCTGCTGCTACAAGTGCGTATGTTTACACTGGAGAGCAGTTGGAAAATTTCCGAGAGTGAGGATTTCTGCGGAGGATCGTGACGATTAGTCGATTAATTATAACGTCAATGCCAGCCCAGCTTGCGGTAATTAATTGAATTTCCATGTCGTCAGAGCTGCTCTGTATATATATAATACAGAGCGCCCGGCTCTCTTATTCCTCGCGCATTGTTTACTCGCGACGAGATCTCCCTATTGTCGAGGGGATTTTACGTAACGATCGCCCGCGAGTGTATACGGGTAACGAGTTTTATTGTCTTTTGGAGAACCAAGCGCGAATCGATTACAAAGTATAGCTTTTAATCACTCGCGGTGTAAAAAGCGTTAGGTCGAATCAATGTCGTGACGGAGACAATTAGCGATTCGTCATCAGGTAGTGGTCGACTTTATCCGAATCGAATTTTTGTGAGTGTTATAAACAAGATGCGCGAGAGAGTATACATTAACCGCTCGAAAGTAACACGAGATACGCACCGGAATGCGAAGAAAATTACGAGCGATCGATCAAAATAAGCGCCGTTATGAGCGTCGCTAATTGAACTCTCGTGTCAAAATATGGGGAATATTATGTATATATGAATACACATATATGCGCGCGCGCAGGCTGATATTTGGATCACGAATAGAGAGATCTGCATAGGAGGATAATAAGGTATCCATCCAGAGACGATGAATTCGAATATGAAATAGCATGAGCGACCCAAGCGGGCCTAACAAGGCTGCTTTAATTAGCATAGTCGGTTCAAGGCTATGTATGCACTCTGCGCACCCTAAAGTTATACAGGAATTGAAAAAGTACCTATTACGCCACCTATCGCCGTTATCCAGAGACTAGAGAGAGAGAGAGTGCGTGACCAGAGCCAGTCCAAAAATGCTCGCGGCTTTAAAGTCCATCACAGTCTAATGACATCGAGTTTCGGTTCACTTTTCAACGAATCAAAAAATGCAGCGGCATCAGAAGCTTAAATTTTTTATTTCAAACTATCCGAAACCACTTTTCCCTTGCTCTATATTTTTAGATAGTCGCGAGAGCTCTCGCGCGGCGAAGAAGTTATAGAAGTATAGCCACTCGTAATCGATCATCTCGATCGCGCTGTATAATATACGAATATAACGGTACATAGCAAGCTCGTATAGTATAGCAACATAACTGGACCGGCAGGTTCCTCTCTTTCGGCATTTTTTTCCCCGACAATCAATTTGTGTGAGCGCAGACTTTTGATCGATGGCCCGCGCGACTAACGAGACGGATGACCGAATTATGCATTAATTGTCAAGATATCCATCGGGAGAGAGTACCGCGATTAAAAGCCGGAGACTTTTTGCAATACCGTGAAATTTGCATGATGATGCGATAGCGCAAAGTTGTATTGGTTTTCGGCAAAAGAAAATGAAATTTGGGCTTCGCCACCTGTAGTCGAGTACCGCCCGCTGTGCGAGAGAGGGAAGACTCTCGCGTGTATAGTATACAAAGACGCGTGAAATTTCCCGAGCCCACTTGAAACTAGCCGCGACAAATCACAGGCTTCCTCGAAGGCCGTGTCTCGGTTTTCCAGCTCTCGGTCGTAAATTAAAGCGCGCGGTAATTACAAACGAGCCTTCGAAAACGGACTCTCTCTCTCTCTCTCTCTCTCTCTCTCTCTCTCTCTCTCTCAACTCTGTGGCGCTGTGCGCTCTTGAAAATTATTCGATGCCTCTTGATATTCCCCATCTAATAAAGTTTGATTTTCTCGCGCGTACCGTAAAGCTCTCGTATAATTGAGCGCATAGAGAGAGAGAGAGAGAGAGGGAGAGAGACAGTTATTATTACGAGTCATATTAGTAGAAAGTTTTTAATGCGAGAGGTACGTGCGCTTTGCGTGCATAAATAATTCAATTGACCCGTTGACATTATTACAGAACATGACTCCTTATCGTCGATGAGATGATTTCTTATACCAATCAAGGCCTTATAAGAAGATCAGTACGAGCTGCATCTGTGCTCAGTATCAACACTGCAGCTAATAATTATAAAGACGAATTGAATTTGCGCTCGAGCAAAATAGAAGCAAATAATCAATCGCGAACGCGTATCATCGCGTCCATTACTCTTGTATGATGCCGCACGCACGGAAACCGTGCCCTCGCGTTACGATATCACGCCAGCTCAGCTGCACAAACATTCCCCGCTCTTTCGTCGTCGTCGTCGTCGTCGTCGACACATGTGTGCGCGAGCGAGCCTTTCAACAAAGTCCACCGATAAAGCCGCTGGCGACGCGCTGTCTCGCGTTATACACGCACCTATAGAACAGCAGTCGCGTGTCTTCGCTTGTAAAATTGCATTTTTCTACGAAGAACGACACCGTGACGTCGATATCGATGACGATAATCCCCACGTGAGTCGCCGTACGATCGACAGCCCACGCGTGTGGCTGTTTTTTTTTTCGATTTTCTTTGCTGATAAGAGAGAGAGAGAGTGTTTTCGCACACGAGTCGAGGGAAGAACATAATTGCGGTGGTATTTTTTCGGGACACGCGAAAAAGCGCGCGATAAACTTTTATCGATGAATCATTCGAATGTACAGCCGGAAGAGACCACTTCAATCGGACTTTAATCGTTTTGTGTATATCTCTGGAATTGTTGCGGTTGCACAATCTAATTAGAAGAGTCGATTTTTTTACTTATTTCTTCTATCGGACGTAAAGCATTCTACAAATGTCCGATGAGAAAGTGTTTCGGTACGAGAGTAGTATTCCAGAGTCCATTAAAAGATTCCCAAATGCAGCGTACAGTACGTTCGACGTTTTCTCAATTCTACACTGTCTGTCGAGCAAACAGAAAGCCTTCACACATCAGCCGCGCGTGAAAAGATCGTATAGGAAAAAGGGACACCGACACGAACGTCTAATTTATACGTTCCTCTCGCTCCCGCTCACGAACTCGCACACACACACTCTCTCTCTCTCTCTCCCACCTCATTAAGTCCTGGCAAACAATAAAAACTTATGCGCTCGCACGTAGAGTCGTTTACATTTCGGCGGAATCCTGTTGGCCGCGATGCTGCACAAAGGGACGCATTGAGCCGTCGAGAGACCAACCATATAACTTCCAAGCCGTTGATAATCGGAGTTTAAGAGGAGAGGGATCTCGTCGAGTATAATTTTGGAAAGTCTCATACAGTTCGAAAGGTGATAAGAGAGCGCTGCGCAACTATTGAGACATTTTATGATTTTCGGTGAATCCTGCGCACGAGTAAAGTGCTGGGTGGATTTCAGGGAATTACGGTTTCTCCAGGAAAGAAAAATTTCCCGAAGCGTCGTTAAATTGCGCGCTCGAGCGAGAGACGGAGAGCAATTATGCTTTCCGAGTACCTACACCTATTAGTTAGCAGTGCGCGCAGTTTGGCAATTTCGCGTCGTTTGCTAATCACCCGTCAATTAAAACGACATTACCCACTATATACTCAATATACAGTTCGACGATTCGAGCCTTGGCTGTAAAGTTTTTCTCGCAACGTCCTGTCGACGAAAGGAAAATAGGCCTATACACCCGAAGACCTCCCAGAGGACCTCGATTTAATAATTCCACTAAGCTGGAAAATCGATCCGGACGAGTTAATACGCTTTCTATTTTGGTTGCCGGGCAGTATGTTTATATCGATTCGATATAGCGTATCGAACCGATATATACTTTCGAGCCAGTGAATTTTAAGGATACCAGGTACATGAGCGCTCTAAAGGTGATTTACGTTTTCTTAATCTCCGAGCGGAACGTACGTATACGTATATATACTTTGTCCGCGTCACACATAAGTTCTCCTAATGGCTACGCCGCGGTTGTAATTTTCGCTTAATTATATCTCGAAAACAAATATTCCGTGAGTTTCTAATCAGCGATCATTGTAATGAATCACGCAGTAAAAAGCCCATTTTGCGCGCGCAGTTTTAAAAGAATCATTTAGAATCCCGAGTGTGTATAGAAAGTAACTTTCTTCCTTGCTCGCGAGTATATGCACTCGATTTATAGACATATCGAGAGATTCGATCGATTCAATAAATTTCGCATCGAGCAACAATCGGGAGAAAAAGTTGAATAACCCAAGCATATGGAACAGCTTCTAACTAAGCATAAGCACGATCATAGCCAAGCCCATTTGAAAATCATCGAAAGTTCGATCTGCTGTACACACTGCAGCCTCGGTATCAATGCCGGGCCGCTTCACGGTTCGTCGAACGTATATATACGTGCATATATGGGCGAGGTTTCTCGTACAATTGGACTCGATCTCGATTCGATTGTCGCGAGCATATATAACAGGTGGGAGTATTATACGCTTGTGCTTTGACCGATTTTTACGAGCGTCACGTTTTAATACCACTGCAGTGTGATGCGATAGGATACGACTGAAGCTTTCCAAGAGGGAGATGCCGTCAGCTGTATTATTGATAGCCGTCGATTGAGATTGCGCAAGTGAAACGATAGCGCGGGGATATTTAATTGTCGAGATTGTTGATTATTTTATTTCTGTTGATTACGCAAGCTTGATGGGAAATTCGAATCGTACGTTTTTTTGCGACAGTGTATATAGATAAGTTGAATTTACGTAAGCACGTGTATGAGTTTTTAGGGTTCATAAGCCGAAGATCGAAGTAATAATTAATTGTTTACCACACAGTTCTCACATTGCGCGATTCACTGATAAAAGCTGTTTATCATCGCCGGACTTTTTGCAGTCGACTTCCTGGAAAAATCACGTCACGGCTATATAACATTATCTCTATGCAATTTCCGACGTTAACCGACGCGTAAAAGTTCATTTGCTACGAAAAACACTCGATGAATTTTTACCAGTCAATGTTGTTTGTATAAAAATGCCGAGAGATAAAAAAAACCTTGAAAACGCCCTCGAAAACGCCAGACGCTGATGCCTATTAATACTGCCTCGAATACTGCAGATAAAAAAAAGAGCGCGTATTATATAATAGTCGACAGAGTTTGCTCAAGTGCAGTCGCTGAACAAAGATTCACCTCTCCCTCTCGATGAAAGTCGAGTCGTCGAATTTCCAAAACAAAGCGTCCAGAAAAAGCACTCCAGAGTTGATGAAATTAACTCCGAAGAATAAGACGAATCACAGAGACATGCATCACTCTGCCAAGCGAGAGAAGAAAAAAAAAACAAGGAGGGGACGGTCTCTCCCCATAACAGGCCACCAACACGTGGTCCGTGTAAGTCTGAGGGTAAGAGGGACAGGGGAATCCCAGCGAATTTCCCTTCAGATTAGTGTCGTTCGTCAAGAGCGACGACGCAACGGCTTTTCCGGACCACCGGAGCTCTCTCTCTCTCTCTCTCTCTCTCTCGCAAACTAATCCCAAGTCGCGGTTAGCCTGAGAGTATGTATACGTGTACGGCTGAGGTGCCGACGGTCATTAGTCAGTCCCGCCGTCCGCAAGAGTTATACATCTACGCAAAGCCAGAGGAGAGGACTTCGATGCTGGTTTAATTTTCGACTGCGGTGTATAATTGCGCAAATAAATGCTCAGGATGTAATTATTAGAATTAAACGTCCGCCTTTTTTCGACGTCAGGATGATGATGAGCGCGAAAAAGGATTAGGACCTTCGAGTCGGTGTGTAAGACACAGTGGGAGAGTGTCAAGGGACAAAGAGTCGCAGGCTGGCTTTTCCATTATACGGAAAACGGCCTAAATGACGAATTAGTTTCACAAAGCGGGAACTTTTGCCTTCTACTTCGCAGAAGGCGAAAAGAAGAAGAAAAGCGACCTTTTTATCTCTATACGATCGAGCCTTTCTTCCAAAACCTCAGCTATAGCCCTTCGTTAACTTTTCACTCCCGTAGAAAATCACAGCAAACGCAACGATTCCGTATATAATACCTATAGCTACCAGTCCGTAAATCAGAAACCTTTTTTTCCGCCGGCAACTCGTCGGACACGACGTTATTCCCGTATCTCTCGCACTGCGACAAGTAGCCAGAAAAGACACTCGAGAGAGAGAGAGCTCTATATACACTCTGCGACTCGCGCTAATATCGCTGCAGCAGAAAACGCGATCGCCGTGTTCATCTACATACCGGCTGCTGCTGCCTTGCCGCAGGCGAGAAAGTCCGCGCACATACACGCGCTACAATAAAACGAGAGCTGCTGCAGCTCTATACTGCTACTCGTAACGCCGCCACCTATGTCCGTATATATATATACTCGAGCGATATACTCGTCGAGATATCCACGGTGTATAAGGGAGAGATTTAACGACGACGAGCTTTTTATACGAATATATAGACCTACCTACTCGGCGGTCCTTTTTTCCTTCTTATTTATAGGATAGCTCGAAAAGGACTTAATCGCAAGCGGCGCGCGGAAAATTGGATTTTAACGACGATACAATCCAAGAAGCCGCAGTTGTATTCGACGGAGTAAAATTGATTCTTTTTTTTTTTGCGCTGCCGCGTGCGGGTCCGTTTTTTTTCGCTATACATTTATCCTGCCGCCGTCATAAAGCCATAGATTGTAATTCTATAGATAAACTGAAGATGAGATCGTCGGTGTTTACGAGGTGAGATACATCAAAAGGTACTCCGCGTCGCTTAGGCTTGATTACCCACTCGCTCGTGTGTAAAGGCGGTCCTTTCGTTGTGATAAAATTCAAGAGAGAAAAATAAATTTCGCCCGATTATACCGCGTGTGCGGAAACATTCTTCTCCACAGGGCTGTAATGAATTCCGACGAGCCACGGCCTCGGTCCTGACAAATACAAGGCGCGTGTGCAGCAACGGCGGCGGTTTCGTAAAGAGGTATAGCCCATAAAAAAAAAGGAGAAGAAAAAAATGAAGAGACGGCACTGGCACATACGCACCACGTGCTAACGCGTTCGGTTCCGCTTTCTTTCTGCCCTTAGATGAGCGACGCTTCTTGTCTCTCGAAATTGCGTACAGATGCCGGGCACGTGTCTCACATTACCTTCTTTTTTTTTTTTGCTCGCTTGCAGTGAAGTCTCTGAAATCTGGCGAGTGTATGTATAGGTATACGCGCAAGAGAGAGCAAATAAACGGGAAGCTTCACTGGGGCGTGTTATGCGCGCGCTTTTTGAAAATTGATGTTTTTTTAAGCAGCCCGTGATGTACTCTGCGGAGTTCCGAGTATTATTCGATCTTTTTTTCTCTCACAAAGTTTACGAACGAAGTCGTAAATCAGGATTATGTTATTTCCCCGGGCGTATACGGGCAAGGATTCAAATGCGTGTACAATCGCGTTCGAGAAATCAAAATTTCGTATATTATATCCGTTATATGCATTACAGAAAGGAGCACTCACGACATCCCCATAAAAAGGCTTCGCGACCGGTGAGCAAACTTTCTCGCTATGCTCCCGCGCGCAAGCCCGCTGGACACAAACGTATCAACGCGTAAAAATCGCGAGCGTTTAGCGCTGCTCTAACAAGCCGAGAAGGGAGAGAGAGAAAAAATAATAAAAAGGACGTCCGAAAAATAAAGGATTCGACGAGTGTGTATAGAGGTGATATTCCGGAACGGAGAATATACGTGGCACACACGTGTGTGCGAGCGGCAGGGAGGCAACGACGAATATAGCTCCTGGGCGTGGGTGAGCAGAGTCTCTCGCTCTGTACCGTGTATACACTACCTATACTGCGAGAAAGAGAGAGAGAGAGAGAGAGAGAAGCTGTAAAACTGGTTTTCCCCGTTCGTCGTTTCTCTCTCCTTCTTCTTCTTCTCCTGCTTCCTCGAGAAGGCCGCTCTCGTGCGAGATGGAGCGATATAATACGCTCAGCGCAGGTATACGCGTAGACTGCAGGGGCCTCCTTATACATACACGGACTTACACGCACGAATGGAGAACGAGGGTATTTTCTGTGAGTCTGTGTGTATATAGAGGTTTTGAACGATAAGGCGACGGAAAAGAAAATCGAGATAATATCCGCGATAGCAAAAGAACGTATCTTTGAGGTTGATTCCACTTATGCGTACGTGCAGTTGGACTGTGTACAAATATATATTTATAAACGCGTGAGTCTTTGAAGATCGATCGATGAACGTTATTGATCTCGATGATCGCGGATTGATTTGCGCTGCTTTTTTCCTCTACTCGATTTATTGACTGTGCATGAGATCGTAAACATAACGAGGTCTGTCTCTAGACTCGTCTTTTCTTTTTTAGTCGACAAGCCCGCGTATATACGTTCGCGGTGTGAAGAGGTCTTTTTTTTTTTAATAGGGGGTCTTGTGTACGGTCGAGAACTTTCTATTTTTTTCTGTTGTTGTACACCGGCGAGAAAGGTGCTTCAGAGAGATAGTCGATACGACTGATAAAGAGCGATGGCTTTCAACGTCGCTTCTTATACCTTGATGTGTGTTTTCGTAGGTAAAAAGAGACTTATAATTTTGGGCGATGCACTTGTGGGTATATACATGGTCGTTAAAATCACTTTAGTCCCTCGAGTATGTAATATCACATCCTTGTAGGATGTGAGCTCGTCTGAGTTTTTATTTTCGGTTCTATGAAATCCGAAAGGGTTCGAACACATATATTTTTTCGTGGCAAAAAATCAACAGAGACCCCGAGAATTACATTTCAAAGCCAACGCAAATCAAACAACGGATCGATTCTTCATGTGGACTATGCATTCCTAGCTCCCGAAATTCCAATCCAAACAAACGAAGAGCGAGCGGAAAGGCTCGAAAAAGCGCAAAAATCGGCTTTGTATACATATACCTATAGGTATATGTCGAGCGGGACCCACTGCACTGCTGTGTCCCGGCCAGTATCAAAAGTCACTGTTTTGGCGGTCCTCGACGCTATATTATACAGGCAGGCCTGGCTTATGTCTCCGCGCGAACAATGGGAACGGGCCAAGGCCCACGGGGACCTATACGTGCAAGCGGACCCCTAGAGAGTCGAGGGCCCATTTTTTTCCAGCTCTCGAGGAGTGAGACGGCAGAAGAATAGAAAAAGCGGCGGGAAATGTGGGGGAAGGAAACGCTCGGCAGTAGAGAGGAGAGAGCGAAGGGAGTGGAAGCATTAGTGAGATTCGAGTTCAAGAGGGAATGGAATTATTGTTGTTGTTTATCGTTCTCGATCTGTGTGAGATATTTGTTCGCCAGTCGCGCTGCATTGACGTGTAATTTTTCTCGAAGCGTAATTGGAACAGACGTAAAAAAGGATAATGAGTGAGAAAGAGAGAGAGAGAAGAGAGTCGAAAACGCGCACAGAAACGAAGGAGAAAAGGAAAGGGTACAGTACAGGAGAGAGAAGAAAAAATCGAGCTTTTGAAGAAACATAAAAAGAGGACTAGGACGAAGGGGAAAAAGAAAGAAACATAGTCGGTACAAGAGCGAGAGAGAAATGAGTTTGGAAGAGAATCAGCACGTAGAGAAAGAGAGAGAGCTGAATAAAAACAGAGCGACACGAAACTGGTTAAAGACGAGCTCCTCCTTACGAGCCAGAGTTATGTCTCTCTTATTCTGGGCTCGGCCATCCTAATTCTAATGTTATGCATAGAGTCCCACGTTGTACATGACAAACGGCCGAGCGATTTTTCAAAAAAAGTATGGGGTATACTCCACTGAACAATCAGACGCGTATAGAAAAAAGATAGTCTCGTCCAGACGACAACAACAATATAAATCCACGCAGCCGTATACGAACCGTATACACAATATAAGGGCAATTAAACGAGAGCAAAACAACGCGGCGACAAAGAAACAGAACAACGTGTACGGCAAGATTCAAGCGAGAGCGAAGAAGACGATCTCGTTGCCTCGTGTCTATATAGCAGTAACAACTTGGGGCCCGACAATGGCAGCGGCCGAGGGTCCGACCTATACCTGTGTGTCGTGCACATTATTGCCGTATATGCGCGCGCATGTGTATACGTATAGCCATATAGGCAGATGATTATCTGCGCGCGGGAATCCCGGGAAAGCGATCCATTTCCCATCTCTCTAGCTCTCTCTAGCTCTGCGCCGTTTATGCGCTCACCTCTATTGAGCCTCACGTCTATATAGGTGCGCGGGCACATCTACTACTATTGAACCATTCGGAGAAAGGACTTTATTCGATTGCCGGCGCCCGGCCGGTAATGAGGTCTTTGCTCCGCTCCGAGAATACCTTGTATATTATAGCCGCTTTTAAGGTGTTGCGACGTCCGGCTTATCGATGGGACATAGACGTATATATAAGTGTTGGAACGAGAGAAGGAGAGAGAATTTACGGGGTTTATTCCCGTTTTTTATCACGCTGGGTGTTGTAACGATCGACGACGCTGTATAATCTCTCGGTAGATAAGGAATTTTGATTTTTATTCCATTCCATCTATTCTCTCTCGCGGTTGGGAATCTCTATGCATCGAGAAAAAAAAAAAGACGCATTGTGCGGCGCGTTGAAGGGAATTGATTTTATTATTCAAATGCGTAACCTTATCTCTTTCTATATTCTTTCTATATTTACGAGGGACGTAGATTTTTAATTTAAACCGCGACGTACACTACACACTATACGAGTGACTTATAGGACGCGCTCATAGTGTTATTTTTAGAGTCCGAGCATGTTTAGAAAATAAGACGCATACATACATACATATATATATACATAGTGCGCGCAGGTGAGCTGACAGGTTGCACACAAAAGATTCTTTCAAATCGAAGCGTGAATTAAAAATGATGAAATTTCTTTCGAGCGCCTAACACACGCAAGCACACGTATATAGGTAAGTATAATATCCACCGCAAATGAAATTTTCAAAAGAGTTAGCCGATCGCTATCGGTCCCGTGGTGTATTGCCCGTAGTCGGCACAATGAAATTCACTCATTCAAATTCGGCTCCTCATCGCGTCCATTAAACTCCACGGCGATTATATCATGCGCGCACGGACCTCTCACAATATATACGGGAGGTAATATGTGCAGCATCACGTGTTCTTTAAAAAGAAGCGGCTCGAAGCTCTATAAGGTAAAATGAAAAAGAAGCTAAGAGAGAGATAGTATGGAGTATAAATGATTACACCGGCCGCACACGAATCTCTCGGAGCTGTGAAAAAGAGCGCGAAGAAGAAGCTCTAATCTTTGATGAGCCGAGCGATAAGAGAGCGTTTGCGTAACTCGACGAAACACACAGACATAAACACGAGACGAGAGCCGCGAGAAGAGTACGGTGACATGCACCGAGACTCCGAAAGAGATAATATTCCGAGCTCTCCGCGACATAATACTTTCGAAACATTTAGATAAGCGAGAGCTTTTTCTCGGGACACATAACCGATTTTTTTTTTCTTCTTCCTTTTCGTCGCGAAGCATTATAATAATATATATATTTGCATTTTTCTCTTTGCGAGCGCGGGCCGCCTCGAGATTTCGATAAAGCAAGTGTGCGCGATATTTATAAATATATGTATATACAGCCCGCAGTAAATCGATACACACAGGGGAGCGCTTATCAGTGAAACGCCAGTCGCACTTGCGCTTTCTTCGCGCGTCTGTGCAAACAGTTTCGGTTTTTTATCCGTGAAAGCCGCTGCTGCGCGGGAAGGTGAGATCTGCTTCAACCCTATATATACTTACGAATCTATTATACCGGTGTATATATACGGATGCGGGTTGAAAACATCGGTGCATATAGCAGCGAGCAACCCTCTCTCAAGAAGACTTGGAAATTCGGAAACACGCCAGCAGCGCGCGGCGCATCGCAATCGGCATCGCTGCTAAATAATTCATGCGGCGTTTTTCGCCTCTCCGTTATAGTGTATACGCGGGTGCCAGAATCGCCGCGTTTCCGCTCGTTGTTGTAAGTATACGATGTTGTTCGGTAGCTCTACTCCGACGATTTCTTCTTTTACTATACTCTTTTTTTTTCGACCGAGGGTTACGTACGTGTATTACAGAGGAGGAATTGATCGACGTGCGGGGCTATTGTTTTTACCAAGCGATCGTCGGCGCGTTTGGAGATTTTTTTTGTGCTGTCTTTTTCGCGACGGAATCGTGTACTCGTACGAACTCTTACGGAATTGTAATGAGAGTTATACACGAGGGTTTGATTTTTATTATAATGTGCGCACGTCGATCGGTAGGTTGTGTTTATAGGCATAACGGTTATGTTGTTCCTCGTATAGATGTGTAGAAAGTTTGGTACTATGATATATTGTAACGAAAGTGGCCTGCATAGATTAAAAAACACGTTTCGAGCTATAGAAGTCTCCTACTTTTAGTGTGACAAGATCGTATGTGTATCGCGTGTCCGGTGCTGTATAATTTATTCGATTTCATTCAAGTAGCTAATACATCTCATTCTATGCAGATTCCTCGACTAAGCGACATAATCGTTGAGAAAAATCCCGGCCATTTGTCGATATAAATTATCGAGCAGTCAAAACGGTATATACACACGTGCGCAACTGTAATATATCTTTCTTGTTGGCAGCCGTACCGAGAAGAGCTATACACAATAAAAATACATCTTTGCACAACTCTGTGAAAAAAAAAATGAATATAAAAAAGGTACTCACAGTGTGTAAACGCGTGTAAGAAGAATCCTTGGCTATTCAAGCTGACGCTTCGGAAGTTCCGAGCAGCCGCGGCCGAACAGGTTCTTCGTGGGCCAGCTATTCATCCTGTGCTATCACAAAAGCATCGTCGTCATCAGCAGTGGTGTCATACCGATCTCCGGTGTGTCCACACAAAAAAACTCACTTATCGGTAACGATAGGGTGCACAGATGATTTTCCACAGGGAATCGGCTCGAATAACCGATCTCTCGCGAAAGCAGGACAAAGTTTGTTTATAGTCGAAGAAATCGGAGCGAAGGTGCTGCCAGCTACAAACAGGAGACACAACGCGCACGAGCAGAGAAAGAGAGAGAGAGAGAGAGCGAGAGCAGTGGCCGGGTAGCGGCGCAGTTGGGTACTGAGTGCGCGCGGCTTCGAGTAGAGTCGAAGAACTCTCTGCGATGGCGGGACCGACGAGAACGCGGAGGAGGAGGTGGAGGCCGTTTGTTGGCGCTGTGGTAGTATACTACGCGAAGAGAAAGAGAGAGACAGCAGAGTGTAGCGTATAGTATATAGTAGAGTGCGGAGAGAGAGAGAGAGAAGGGGAACTGTGTGGAGTGCAACGTGCAAGAGAGCCGCTTCTGTATATAGTACGGCGCTGCTTGATGGGCATACCTGTATACCTGCGTTAGGATAGGATGTATAGTTATATGTATAGAGGAATTGGTACAAGTGTAGGGATGATGGCCCGGAGCACCTGACTTACTTGTGCGCTTGAGGCTTTTTCAGAGAAGCACCGCTGACGCTTTCCATTGTGATGTAACGGCGCATCCTTATTTTGGCGCTTCGTTTCTTTTTTCATTATTATAAATTGCGTTACGTGATGCGTCTGCGAGCGAGTGATGAATCGTTTATCGTCTAAAAAGTTTTTAATAAATAAAAATAATCAAGTCGAGTTATTATTGGATGTATAATAAACGCGACGAATGAGCACTCGTGACTTACATTACGAATTGTTATCAATCAATTTCAATTGCCGTGGCATTGTTTTTAATTGAATATTCATCGATGCAATAATCCGCGCTCCCGATATCCCTCGCGTATATAAATACGATTTCGTTATATTATTTTAATCCGTTGCGCGCTTACCGAGCAAACAGCACACGATTATATTCGCGCAAAATCATAAACAAAAAAAGAAAAATAACATCTTATAATTGTCAAAAATTGATTTATCGCGAGAGCGCAATGCAATAATCAACAATGTTATATACAATTTATGTTTTCCCTCCCAAATTAAATTTGCGCAAAACCATCTATATGTTTGTATAGGTGGAAATTCAACGACGATTAGCCGCAAAGCAAATAACAAAACAGTCGATTCTCGCGGGACAACGTTTCATTAGTCGTCGCGAAGCGCACAGAGCACGAGGTAAATTTGCGTCAAGTATATACCGAATGAAATTCGGCTCCGGGGGATTTATACGCAGTCGGCTGTCGTCCGATACACCGTTATACTGTCGATACACATACACGTATACTACACGCATCGTCGAGAAGCAAATAAATCGTCAATTGACCTCCACTCGCATACTTCTATTTCGTCGTTGCTGCTGCTGTGCGTGTATTATACGAAAACGAGAAAGAGAGAGAGAGAGAGAGAGAGAGAGCGCATGTGACGGTCGGCGGTCCAATTACGCGTCGAATTAACCGCAACATTACACGCTTCGTTTCGGTGATGGACTCTCTCGGTCGATTTCAATGACGAATTCAGGTTGCGACTGCCGGAATTTCAAGAGAATATTACTTTCGACAGACCATTACCCGCAGAATTATGGATATTTTGACAACGTAGTTGCGACTATTTTACGTAATTCTTGGGCTGGTAGACACAAGCAGTGTAACTGATGGTGAAGTAACCCGCGCGTATTATATGTACACTGCACGCGAGCACAGATTAGCGAATATCAAAATACATATGTAAATGCGCGGTAATTACCATCGATTAAATGTTTTTCAAATAAAAGCCGCGTTATATACACTTGCGCAAGGGAACCCGCGAGAGAGCGGCGGCGATGATTTATTCCCTACAGCTCGCCGGTTCATTTGCCGCGTGATATATACAGGTTCGCGCTTTTAATTGAATTGATGTGCTGCAGCGCATATCCTGTATATACAAAACGGAAAAATTGATAAACCCTTTTAATGCGCGTTAAACTACGCGATAAGCTCGTGAAAACGTAATAACATTTCATGTAAAATATAAAATACGTACGTTGAATTAAACTCGGAGTATTACAGTCTATACAACGTGACCCCTGTGTAATGCGATAATGCGATATTTATAAAATCGTAAGTTTCTGAGCGTGCGAGTGTGTGGCACCACGAGTAATTGCGAGCTGGGGTTCAGAGATTAACAAGCCGCGAAGGACCTTATAGCTGTATGTTCCTTAGAATTACGTAAAGTATAGATGTATGGGTACACCGAGTATTAGTGGGGCATTGAAAATTTCTCCCATTTTCTAATGTGTAATTTCGAATCAATCCAATCTTTAGACAGTATATACACAAACCGCGATGAGATGTGCACACATACGCGCGAACTTTCACTTCAAACCGCGTGCGCGAGTGCAGAGAATTCCGCGAAACTGTGATAAAAGTTCAAGCAAATTTCAGCGCTCCTATTGTTTTTACTCGGCCAATTTGCGAGTCTCTCCCAGCATTATTATCATTGTTTCTCTATACGCGCATAAAACGAGATGGAAAACGCCGTAGATCATACCCAACATCTGAAATGGTGCCACCCATAAACGATATTTTTCCCCTTGCAGAAAACGCGGGTAATCAGAAAGAGAGAAATATTATGGAGAGCAACGGCCAGTATAATCAGCGAAGCTTAGGTGTTAATCAGGCGGCGGTTTGCATCAATCAAGCCGCGAGCCCTTAATCAAGACGCGCGGGCGCATTCGACCCTGACAAGGACATTATAAATAATACGCCTCGGACGATCGAAGCGCGTTCGGCGATTATTCACGCGCACCGGCGAGGCCCCAAATTTCCGAAAGCTACTACCTGCTGCTGCAGATCCCGAGGGGGTATATATATATATATATATATATATATATATATATATCGATGTAGTCCACACTGCAGGCGGATATGCTCTGGGCCAAGGGCGACTGAGCTATATAGAGAAAGAGAGCACAGGAGGTGGAGCCTTAACTCTTTTGGGGATCTTTGGGTTCCTGCTGCGCTTGCTCGAATTTTGGTTCTGCTGTATATATGAAGCGATTTTTTTTCGTCCGTTGTATTATTAATCCTCAATGTTACGTAATTTTCATTGTTGCGATAGGCGCGCGGATGTATAATACCTTTGGGTTGTAAATTATTTGTTCCATACAACGAAATACAAGACACTACACTACGGCGCAATGAAAGTCAGACGCGAATGCATAAACACGACGCATAAACTAGCTCGTTCATTTCGATAAGTAGCCCAACTTTTTTAACAGCCAATTTTCACAAAGCCGCATTACCATAATCATTAAATGCTAGTACACGTCTGTTTTGCGACTGACGCAGTGTATTTCTCGCGGTACACGTAATGCTGCTGATTTTTGCTTCGACTAATTTCTATTTTGCACAATGAGTATTACCCGTGTGTATATACATGCATGACAAAATGTACGGTGTGTTTCAGCGACTATAAATTTTTTTTTCGAATCACTGCGCAAAATGAGAAATTCATCTCTTACGTTGCAGTATTTTGATGAAATATTAATTTCGGTTAATTAAATTATGCTCGGCATCACTGCGGGCGAAATAGTTTGGGTAATTTAAATTCCGTCGAAACCGCGCGCGTTGTTGTGTATATATAGTTTCCTGGCATACTCCGCAGTTCGACTGGTTGCGATTTCTCAAGGGGATATTATTATATACGTATATACATCGGCACGTCGTGCGCGGCGGTGACAACGTTCGCGCGACGATAAAATCCAAGGAACTAAATTTCGATAATTGTCCTCCCGGAAATTTTCATAATAGCCGCTTATTGCTCGACGTTTCCTCGAAACTTTTACAATAAACTCGTGAATAAGTTCGCTCCACAGCAAAGAGAAAACGTATCCTCTGTGTTGCGGCCGTCGAGTGAAGAAAGTTTCGGCCTCCGTATACTATATACAGCGGCGGTGGACTTTTTTAACAACCCTTTTGTTTCACTCGCATAATATAATAAATTAATTCTGCCGCGATGGACCCGCTAAACTATTTTCCCGCCACGGTAGTTTTAAAACTTTTCCGTGCGCGCATTCTGAAGTTTCGCGAGCACCAATTAAACTTCGAGTGGGTATATAGGTTTCGCTGATTTACTAACAACGCCGTCGTAAATATTTTACAAACTTGTGTGTTTTGCCGGAATTATAATTGACCATCAGCGCAAAAAAGAAGGAAAGGCGCGCGACAATCGAACGCTGTCCATTTAACTATCGCTATGTAACACACACGACAATGTTACAATCTCGTGGAATGTTAACGATTCGCCGCCCACTCGAAAAATCATCTGACACACTTTTTAGCTTTACTATACTGGCTAATGCGAAATCTTGCCAAGCTCATTTTCATAAAGCGGTTTATTGTTACGCCCGACATCCTCTTTCTAGTATCCCGTGCGAATCGATACTTATTTTCCCGCATAAATTCTCAAACGGCTTCCCTTTTCTAGGTACTGAAAGAGAGAGAGAGAGAGAGAGAGAGAGAGAGAGAGAGAGAGAGAGAGAGAGAGAGAACGGAGGCGCGCAAGAAATAAAACAGACGTTGATATGAATTATACGAGAAGGAGAGAGAACACGGAGAGGAGAAAGAAAAGAATCGGAATATAAGAGAGCGAAACACAGGTAAAAAAGGAGGAGGATAAGAGAAAAGGGGTAGAGAGAAAGAGAGCTAAGAAGAAGGAGAATAAGAGCTTCGAAACCTGTTTTCGCTGTTCTCTGCCCAGCACGACAATATACTCGCGTGTATATATATATATAAGAACGCGAGCGGATCCTTCGGCGAAAAAACTAGAGTCGATTATGTCGATTTGACGTGGGGATGACAGATATATTTTTATCGCCAGTGCCTTTGCCCTTTCTTTTGCGCTATTTGTAATTATTACATGCCGTACGTATAATTAAATTTATGTCCTGCGCGTATCGACGGACACGTACGTGATTGAATTTCTCATGAACGCGCGGGCTCTCCACTTTATTTATCGCTATTTCGACGTTACAATTATTATTGCTCGATATACGATTGTTACCAAGAAATCTCAAAAGTGCTGTCTTTTATTTTCGGCAAATTAATCAATTGCTCTATACCGAAGTCACGATTGGAAAACCCATTAAAAAGCGATATGTCCAGCATCCAAAAGAAAATAGAAGAATCGAATTCCGACGTTTGTCATAGCCTCGAATGTATCAATCACTTGCCGCGTGTGTGTATGCAAATGGAGCCTAATAAACTTTTAAATAAAATTTAATATTTCTCCGGATAATTGATGACCACGGACTGAGAAGAATATCTATTCCGCGCATCCAGATAAATAGATACCCTGTCAGCACTAAAAACGAAACCGTTAAAGAATCTCATCTCTTCTCCCTGCACGCATAGGGAGAATCTCTGCGGTCGATTTTTCGCCGAAAAGCCCCAGCCGAATGTTATTCAAACACATAATAAAACACGGCAAAAAAGCTGTAATAAAAAGTAGGCACGGAGCAAGAGGATCGTTCGATGGGAGATAAGCCTCAGCTCTCTCGCGCATATAGCCACAGAAGAGAGAAAACTAGTTCTGCAGCAGCAGCCGCGCGCGCGAGAGAGAGAGAGAGAGAGAGAGAGAGAGAGAGTGGCCTTGCCAAAGTCGAGGGACTTTGTGTCCCGTCGCAAGATGTATACTTATATATAAAAAGGACTGGACTATATATATATAGAAAATAGAAAGAGACGAAGCGAGTAAAGGACTTGTATAACACACGGGCTTCTCTGTTATGCCAGAGTCGCTGCGCGGCATAGTTGACGTTTCTACGTCGGACGAGAGAATGCGTATTGGGCGAATCACAATCCGCGAATTTTAACACCTACTCGGCTTTATTGTGCATATATGCACGCGACCGGTATCCCGTAGATATGAATACACAATTTATCACCGGTAGCCGGGATATTTTTCATGGCTTTCGCGTCTTCCGAGAATTTGCTCACGTAATTATTGCTCGTAAGAATCTTAAAGACAAGCCTAAGGATCAAGCTCATGTGTGTGTGTGTGTGTATAGGAAAAAAAATCACTCGTTGCGCAATTGACCAAGACGGCTTTGACCCCAGCTTCACGCGAGAGAAACGCAAAGCCAAGGAATTCCACTTCTCTTGCGCTCTGAGCGCGCAGCGGTATATTATAAATAATAGAGCGAGAGAGAGAGAGCGCGCGCGCGTTAATAATAGAGCAGCTCCCTTCGAAATTGGATATGCCTTTATAGTACTACTGCGCATGGATAAAAACAATGGACGCGTTCGTGTAGGGTAATTGCTCGCACTACCGCTGTACTTTTCATTTGCGAGCACGAGGTGTGAACGCGCAAGACTTTTTCGCCCGACAAAACAATAAGTACATAGTATACCGCAAACTCAACCCTGTATGTGTATACGAGAGTAATAAATTCGTTGGTTAAATTTTAATTGCACTGTGCGAGTGTATTGATACATCGTCGATCCATCGAACGAATTATTTATATATACTTGCTGCTCGGATCCTCCCACATACACACGCTGCGTATCCGTTTTCTAATCGGAAACGTCGGGAGAGAAAGAGAGGGAGAGAAAAAAAAAATTGCGCAACAGTGAGAAGAGGAAAAAAAAACAGCTTGGCAAAACTAATCGAGCGATTCTCGCGCTTATACAATAGGCGTTATACTCGTGCGATCGGAGATACAAATAATAAACGAAGGAGCAGCGCAGCGCAGGCAAAGAGAGCTCGGATCAGATAATCCCGACTATAATCCGATCGGGAAACAATATAATTATCCTCTGGAATTATTTCGACACGGTTTACGGCGCATGTATACTGCTGGTTTTAGTAGTGAGCTTGTACTTTTTTTTCCACCGCTGGTTAATAGAATATGGAATTTTCATTTTCGAATATTTCGCATAATTATTATTTGTCAGAAAATTAATTTACAAGCTTAAAGTATACAAAAAAACGTCCAAGCAATTCAGAACGAAGCTATTATACAGCTTGCTCTCCTCGACATCTCTCACACTCGCTCAAGAGCCTACCTCTCTCTCTCTCTCTCTATCTTCCCCAAGTCTCGTCACGATGAATATATTAATACCGTCGGAGTCACGTTTCAGGATGATGCTCTCGTAGTAAGTCCTCTCGCGGCTCAGTTCCTGACATCCTGCAACCGATCGACTGCTGTATATATACACGTGTGTAAATAGATCTCTTTCTCTCTCTCTCTCTCTCTCTCTCTCTCTCTCTCCCCTCCTCGGCTCTCTCCGGCCTCTCTCTCTCTCTCTCTCTCTCTCTCTCTCTCTCTCTCTGTAGCTTGGCACATCGTGCAGCGACTTAATCGTTGACGCGGATCGTCGTGTCTCGTAGGAGCCCTGGGAAAAATACGAAGCAAATATCACAGGAGATTGCGCAAATTTCGCGACGTAGGTCGCGATCGGTTATACCTGATGGACGGGATAATAAGCGGATCTGTGGGACCGCTTTGATAGATGAGCGTGCGGGGGAGCAAGAAGGCTTGTGCGGAAATTTGCGTAATACTCGCCGGGAGAATTTGGCAATCCATCTGGTGTATACGGTGATCTATTACGGAACTCTCTCTCTCTCTCTCTCTCTCTCTCTCTCTCTCTCTCTATCTCGCTCGAGATATATATAACTTGTCGAAATTATTATCGCGCGATAATTAAGGAAAAAAACAAACAAAAATCGAGTGTCGACTTGAAAGCAAAAAAATAAGCACTACTTTCCATCGGTATATATACAAGCAGTTATTCTTTCCTCGCTCGTTTCCGTCAAACTCGTTCTTCTCTTGATTTCCGTGTTTATACGAAATTTTACGTAACGACCCCCACTCTCACCTTATACACGTATACACATCCCAATCCGAGAAAGAAAGATAAACAGATCATTAAGCAGTCAGCGCATAAAGCGAGTAAAACATCGGGAGAGAGAATTACGTCGCATACGCGACACACAATGCTCCCCGGCGATTATCCATGTATACACTTGCGAATGAACATACGTGTTATATACTGCGCGAGGCGCTAGTGTGCAAAAGCTGTTTTAACACAAGCGACCGCTCGCTTAGACAGTTAACGATCGGCCACGCGCCGAGCTGGACTTTTCTCGAGCAAACGAACGTTTTTCCCCAGTATAAGAGTTTTCCTCCTTATTCGAGAGCTGTTTACCGGCAGATAAGGCAACGACGTCCACTGCTGCTGTGTTTGCTGAGATAGAGAGTGAGAATCAAAGGAGATACAGCTGGTACAGGATGAGGTCGATCTCCGGGATCCTGTTTGCTGCATTTCTCCTTGCGTAAGCTGATTCTTTTCCCGATTTGGCGCGCTAGCTTGCTTTTTTTTGGGGGGCTTTTATTTTTG
The DNA here is from genome assembly GCA_012977825.3 of Pteromalus puparum. Classification (NCBI taxonomy): domain Eukaryota; kingdom Metazoa; phylum Arthropoda; class Insecta; order Hymenoptera; family Pteromalidae; genus Pteromalus; species Pteromalus puparum. The sequence continues at coordinate 5,382,644 of CM053169.1, forward strand.
GCAACGTTTGCTGACGTTGGATAGACGCTGCAGTGAGAATCGTATATTATATAAAATTAATTAAAGTTAAATAGTAATAACCTCGTCGGAGATTACAGAAATGCATTCCTTTATACACTCTCTCATGTGTGGCGAAACTATATTTAATATTTACTCCAATCATCGGCATTGCATCTCGTAATTCACTCGCCGCGATTTTACCGCGCGATAATAAACAATCGCTTTTTGCCATTAGCCTGCCATATACATATGTATATGAGTCCGAGCGCTTATGTAGAAGATAAAAAACTTTCAAACGTACATCGCGCTGTGTGTATCACGAACAATTTTAATTGAGAAAGTCTCTCGGTTAACTATTATACGAGCACAGATGATTCATAAAGGCAACGTTCAATTTGCATTTTATATGCGCCAGACAATCTGTATACACATACACCGAGTGAGCAAATAACAAACGATTACACACTGCAGGTTTTTTTCCAGTTTAATTATTTCGTGCAACGCTGGAAATCGCGTACAATCACATAATTTTCGGCGACGGTCTTTTTTTTTTCATTCTGTGCTCGCACACCCGCATGTTTACGTCGCCGCGAGCACAATGGCCGTATTGTTTTCGCAGACAAATGTGCGCGTATGTATATGTATATGTATATATATATATGAAATGTACCTCTAGACCCATATACTTGTCGTCGTGTGGCCCTGAAAGTTCGCGCTTTTTTTTTAAATTAATCTGTGGCGGATTCTTGCTTTTGACAGCTTTTGTATTAGCGAGTTTTTTATAATAAAACTTCGCCTCGAGTTGAGAAGCCAATTTTACAGAATGTCGCTCGCAGTTACGTTGTATATTCTAAAAAAAAAAAAAAAGAAATAAGCTGCGATACAAACTTCTCGAGGCCGTTCTTGCAAAAATAGATAACGATAAAAATGTCTCATCGGCTACGCGCTCTTATAACTTCTTATTTTTGCGCAGCTGTTACGAGGGACAAATGGCCGGCGCACAAGACTGGCTAAACGATCTGCTATCGGGCGTCAACGCCCAGGTTGCACAGATCAACAGGGACGTTCATCAGCAGGTGTCTCGCATCAACCAGGACGTTCAAGCTCAGGTGACTAAGGTCAACCAGGACGTCCAAGCTCAAGTGGCTCGTGCCCAGGAGGCAGCAAAAAACGCTAAGCCAGGTCTGTGAATTATCTTTTTGTCTCTTATTCTTCGTATACGTTTTAGATTGGAATAGGATAGGTGTGATGGTAATTAATGCGCATTGGCGTCGGTGCATTCGCGGACGTGTATTACGCTAGATTAGAAGTAAATATATACCGCGATAAGAAAGCAAGTCTCAGAATCAGGAGAGAGACAGAAAGCGAGAAAAGCATGACCAGAATAGATACGGTATCATTTTCCTTGAAGCTGCATAAGGTAAGAAAAAAAAAATCGTCATTGAGTTAACATTGAGCCTCTCGTATTTACGCACAGATACAGTTATGAGCGCTCGTATACTCAGGCGCATTAGACGACGTACCACTTGTACAGTACGATAAAAGAAACGATGATTACGAATACCAATCAATCTTAAACAAAGACATGTTTTTCTCTCACCTCCAGGTGACTTTTTATCATCGGTGAACCAGGGCAACACGGTAATAATCAACGGTAACCGAGGCTACTATCGAACGGTGAATTCAGGCGTCGATTCCGAGGGTCGTCCTTACTCCATTGAAATCGAGGACCGCATAAAGGATGGCGTGCTGCGTCACACCGAGCGCATCTACAACTCAACGACCAAACGTTATCAGACCTACGTTAGCGAGCGTAAGCTGTCCGACCCCCAGGCCGAGCCAATCTTCAACAACTTCACCACTACGAGCCAGTCCTGAGGAGTATGCGTCACGACGCATACCGGAAGAGGGATGTGTATATGCCGGCCGGGTACTTTGGGGGTATAGATACGACAGCATTGTTGGAATTTTCGAGAGGCTGCAAGGCTATGCCGCGCATTCTTTGGAAGATTACGCGAGTCGTATGACGTTGTCGTGATTTTTTTTTTTACCTGCGGAGTACTCGACTGGGAGATGGTTACCGTTTGCTTGTATTATGCTATGATTGTTTTCAAAATGTGAAACTCGTTGATCGAGCTGTATGCTATATCTTATAATATATTCTGAATAAAATTTCATGGAAAATTGAAACGAGACAAAAGCGAAATATACCTTCCAGAGAAACAAAAAGGGACTGAAAGACTTATGTACATCGAAGCGAAGAAGATCTCCGTAAGGTAAGTTACACTCTCGAATCGCGGAATCTCTGCAGTGATAAGCTTCTTTCGTTGGAACGTCGCACTGGCACACATGTGTATATATAGACCCGGTTCAAGGAACTCAATAAACCAGAGATAATAGTCGTCTCGGCTCTCGCTATCATCTCATGACGATAAAGATTTGTATGCGCTCTGCGACAAAGGGTTATAAGCTGTCTCTCTCTCACACACACATTACCGCAAAATAATAGTTTCACATCGTGCGGTGCGCTGTGCAGGCATAGCGCATTTTATTAATTTTTTTTCTCCGTCACGCGAGCACCGACATTTGCGGGGCTTTGCGTTTACTCAGCGGTTTACCACGAGCGCGTTCACCTGCTTGCACAATGTGTACAGATACGCGCAATATGCGTTATACATATACCCTCGAACCGCGAGAGGTATAGTAATGCACGCAGCGAATGTTATACGTTAAAAAGAAGGTTACTCTCTCTCTCTCTCTCTTGCTTGTCCGAAAGACCCTCAAGTGCAGGAGAGAAAGAAAGCGAGCGCAGATAAGGAGACAGAGTTCTTAATTTTCGCCCGCTTCGAGTTACCTGATGCGTCTTGTGCGGTTGCGGCGAGAAACTTACTTTTCACGTTTACAGGTATGAACGAAAAATACCACTGTTATACTTTCGTCGAAAAGTAATACAACGCGCAGCTCTTGGCGGCATTTAAAGACTCGAAATACCCTCCGCGTATACAAAAACACACGGATTTTCCAATTGACCCGCCCTTGCTTAATAACCGTAATTACGGATCCGAGCCAGCTCTACAATCGTGTTTATTTCTCCCCTTCGCTTAATACGAGTGTGCACTCTTCGCCTAAAACGAATTACGCGTGCGAGGCACTTCCAGAGAGAGATCAGTGCCTGAGATTTCGGCTGGCCAGGTATACGGACCCTGGCGCCAGGCTCTCATTAACGGATGCGTTTCGTTCTGACGTCTCTCTCTCTCTCTCTCTCTCTCCCTCTAATTGTGCCGTAAATACTCGGAAGCTTGTCAAAGATTATTTTTTTCACTATCGCGTATAGGATCGCAGGGGAGTTGAGTGACTTTCTCCTATCTCTCCAAGATCCTTCGGGCCAAAAGGAAAAAAAAATATACGACCCGAACGATATGATGAGTAACTCTAACGGATTTCAGGGCGGAGTGTTGTGGCAGTATAGTTTTCGAACGATGCCAAAGTGATTTTCGAGGTGAGTGCGCGGAATTTCTTTTCCCCCAGTGATATTCATCTCCGACACGAGTATAGTTGTAAATCCTCTGCCAAAATTCGCTCGGATCTCGAGTATAATATCCTAGAGCGAGATACTACATATCCCATGCCCTTTGTCTTCGGTGACATACGCTTATGAATAATGCATGTAAACCGACGACATATTCGCGAATGTATATACACCGGCGCGGCCCCTGAAGTTACGGCAACCAGACAGCCGCTGATGCCAAGCCTCGAGATCTCGACACAGGCGCTCAAGACTGTATCCTTCCTCTCCCGTATTTTTAGTGACTATGTTATATAGCGCTGGCGTATGGTAGTCTAGTCTAGTCTCGTCTCATCTGCCGAGCAGCAAACAGGTTCAGTGTGATAGTGGGGACTAAACGTGGAGGACCAAGTGTTTTCGAAGATGATGACGACGACGACGAGGAAGCTGTTGCTCGTCGTCTTGGCGGTGAGCGTTTTCGCAGAGGCCGGCAGAATCACGAGTGAGTACATTATTAGGTTTTTCACTTAATTTGAGGGCAGATGTTTCGGGAAGGGATATAATTTACAGACGAGGCGTGTTTTATAAATTGCTGATGGTATTTATAATTAATTAAAACAACGAATTTTACAGAACGAACGCCGCTTAATTATCGCGAGAGGGTGCTTTATGGGATGTATTAATCGTTCCGTAAATTCGGCTTTAATATCGTTGGGTAAATTTGTGTTAAAAATAGCTAATTAATAGTGAGTTTGGATAACCGCTAATTGAGAGAGATGTAATTTTTTAACGTACTCCTGCTAGTACAATATTCATGGTTAATTATTCGAGAGAATTTCCAAGCGCTTATAATCAAAGTGGTTGTTATTGCTGTGGAACTCTGGAAAAGCGATATGTAAATTGAGGTTTCGACAACGCCCGTATGTTTTCAAAGTTTCGAAAATGCCAGAACTAGTAATAGCAAACGTCTGACGGGCATTTACTTTGTTATTAACAAAAACCGTAATTTAAAAAATGAACTTCCTATACGATTATCTTTTATTAAAAAAAGAAAGGAAGCGTTCGCCTACCACCCAGCGATAAGCCTTTATCTCTCTCGTTCTGTGCTTCTATCTAATGTAATTTGAAAGGCTGCGTTAACAGAGCAGCGTTGTTTTTTTTCCTCATTATACTAATGCCTTATCTCGTTCTTACAGATTCACAAACCGTCTCATGGGTTCGTACGAAGTCGTCCGAAACCGCATCCTCCCACATCCGAAACAGGCGTTACGCCGCCAATGTCCCGGGAAAACCCGTGCAAGCGGTGAGCTGATCCACTAAGAATCTTATATTTTTTGAAAACGTTGACCAATCAACAGCCAATCATGTCCATTTAAAAGTATAGGATATAATATTAACTTTTGAAAAAAAAATATACGACCGACTCTCTCAAGGAAGCTGCGCCGAAACAGGTTCTTTCAGCTCGTTAACTCTAGCGCGATTTTTATCTCCGCGAGATTCACGAAAACACTCGGCATATCATCCATATACCATTATAATATTTCCTTCGAACACGTCCATCCAAATATTTACAGTGAGAGTGAAAAAAAAAACGTTACCCGAGAAACTCAAGGATAAACTCACACGACCAACAAACTTTTTTCCCCGAAAACGGAATTCCGCCGTCACGTATAACGGACAAAGACATTTTCACTCGCGGCATGTGTATACAAGCCGTAGCGTCCGACGAGAATAAACAAATGAAAACTTTTGTTCTGTGTACAGCCGAGCAAAGCGTACCAGGCGTGCATAGCACCGGGTAGCAAGCCCGGACACTGCAGGCACCTGTCCAGCTGCGGGGATGCAGTTTTCCGCTCGAATTTGCCCCGCATGATGGAGTACATGTGTGTGATCGAGAAAGAGTACGTGTCCACTTTAATATGGCAGGCGAGCCTTTTTTTTTATCGTCACGGAGTTTTTAAAATTTAATATAATAACACTTCTCTCTGTGTCAAATAGATTCATAGGGGTCTGCTGTCCGGACGACCTGTCGGCCGGCTCTAGCCAGAATAGCGCCATGCCCGTTGGTGGCCTCGCTGGATCTCTACCAGCTGTCGCAAGTGAGGAGAAACCCGAACTGTGTTTTTTTTTTCAATTTTATCGCTCTCGAGAATCTCTATTTTTGTCCCAGTATCGCGTAATAATGATAATTTTAAATCAATAAATCGTATTCATTAGCCGAAGGCGACGACGCGGTGGTGATGCCGGACGACGAGAACGCGGGCGACAGAGGAGGTCGAGCATCTCGAGGTTGTGGCCTAAGCACAAGAGACCAGAGCCGGGTGACCGGTGGTCGGCCTACCAGCTCTCGCGAGTGGCCCTGGATCGCCACGATCCTCCGCGATAGCGAGCAGTTCTGCGGCGGTGTCCTCATCACCGATCGACACATTCTCACCGCGGCTCACTGCGTCCACAAGTGAGTGTGTTCTTATATACTCGAAACTCGACACACATATTTAAATTTGAAATCGGAAGAATTTATACGAGGTTTTCGTGTACAGATTGAAGCCGAGAGATCTAACGATACGACTGGGTGAATACGATCTGCGCTTCCCGAACGAGACCCGTGCGCTGGACTTCAAGGTCGTCGAGATTCGTATCCATAACGGCTACGTGGCGTCGACGTACAAGAACGATATCGCCATCCTTAAGATCCACCGGCCCACGATCTTCAATACCTACATCTGGCCGGTCTGTTTGCCACCCGTAGGCGCTGTATTCGAGAACAAACAGGCCACCGTTATCGGTGAGATTGAATTTTTCCCACTCTCTGTTTGCGGCTCGACTTTCCTTTATAATACGGCCAAGTCTCTGTATTTTCAATGGATTTATTTCGAGTGGCCTATCGTACCACGATCGAGAATTAACGTTCGAAATTCATCCGATAAAAACGCAAGCTAGAAAAATAGTGTACCTGCGTTTCTGTGTTTACATTGGAGATTGCTAATTTCAGGATGGGGCACGACGTCGTACGGCGGCGCTCCCAGTTGGATTCTCAAAGAAGTAACTGTGCCCGTTTGGCCACAAGAGAAGTGTGTTACTAAATTCACCCAGGAAATAACCGCGAAGCATATCTGCGCTGGTGATTACGCTGGCAACGGCGACGCCTGTCAGGTACGTTCATAGGAAAATTCATTGCAAAAATAAAATTGATAAAAAAAAATAAATAATAATAATAATAAAAAACTAACTAAATCTACGCAGGGAGATTCCGGTGGTCCATTGATGCATCAGCTGGGCAACGGTCGATGGGTGAACATCGGTGTCGTGTCCTGGGGAATCGGCTGTGGCAATGCTGACAAGCCCGGCATTTACACTCGGGTAAACGCTTACCTCGACTGGATCTTCGCCAACACTATCTTCTAAGCTGCTCCTAGATTATTATTTTTTATCATATGCATGCCTTGAAAACAAAAAAGAAGTCAACGACGTTAAACCAAACAAAAAAAAAAAAATACATCAAATTAAAATAATGTACCGAATTCAGGTGTGTGCATATTTACATAATTGCAGAAGCCTCTTAAAATCGAAGATCGAAGGTTACACACACAAATAGGTAGACTTTTTTTTCGAAAACGATGGAACTTTATTTCCGTAATATCGATAGGCTTACACCTCTTTCCTCCCACTCCTCCTCGATCCTCCGTCATTCGAGAGCATTTTTATATCTCACCGCGCATTTTCATACGCTCGAACGCGCACGTATACGACAATAATTACACTTAAACCTTATATACTTAGAGCTTTCTTTATCATCATCATCATCAATATCCAGTTTTTTAATCTTCGCTTGCAACTCTATACAGACAAAGAGTTTTTTTTCGTCGCGAAGCTGCGTATTATGTATGTATAACATATCTCTCAGGTCAATCGTTGCGCTATATATCTATATATCACGTATACTCGTCGATCGCGTAATAACTCACTAGCATGTATTATTCGCGCAACACATGTCACACTCGCACTCCTTCGTAGAACGATTTTTCATCACATTCGCACTCGTCACACTATGCGTTTATTATAGTACTGGCATTATTTTTATTTTTGTTCTTGTTGTTGTATCTTGAGTAGAAGAAATGAAAAAAAAAGAAAGAACAGTATTTCCTAATTACATATGCCGCGACAAAGGCCCAGCCTCCGCGACTTAATATTTCTTATCTATAGCAATAGTCTATACATCGATTCTATAAATTTTATTCTTTCTCACTTCGTTCGCTCTAACTATAATAATACGATGCGCAAATCTCTTATCCTTCTCTTCGTGCCGCGCAGTAAACGACTCGTATGTTTATTTACGTTGTATGTGATTCTTCGTTACGAGATAGGTAAAATCTTAATTCTACATAACGCGATCTTCGCATACGGAAATCGAGAATAACACACGCAACGGATCCGCTACCCTTTTATTTGTGTACAATCGTGAGATCTAAGCTGAAAACGAATTCTCGCGATATCGCGAACGACAGAAGAAGAAGCGGCGATAAGAAAACGTGATCCAAAAAGAGTACAAGAGTGTATAGTTATACTCGAGCAAACTATATCCGCTCTGTAACGTCGAAAGTCGCGTAATAATACTATCGTTCGAGTATAGCATAACGGTTCGAAAAATTACGCCAATGCGGCTTGTATGTATGTGTAACGGTAAAAGTCGGGCTCTCTGATGCTACTGCGGGTAATTTAAGAAGCTGATATAAAAAAAAAATGTAAGCACCGCACGTGCGCGCGCGCTCGCGACTAAACATCCGAAAGAAAGTTGAATTTTTCTACTTTAATACTGTGCCAGTGCGCGCTTGTCGAGTCTCTTCCTTTTCTGCGTCATTCTCTTTGTGCTGAGTTTCGAGGTAAAAGTTGCGCGATCCGACGTTTTATTACTACTATTTTGCAGCGGCAAAGCCCTATAGCGATGCGTCATATCTCGCTTTAGCCGTTTTATTTTTCAAAGTTATAAAGAATAAAAGGTGCAAGAACGCGGTGGCTTTTGCTCGACGTTTCTTTGACTCTTTTCCGCGTTAATCACCGCGCGTTCGTTCTTCAGAGTCGAGCGATGGTGAAAGAAACGTATCTTTTTAAATGCTGCCGTAAACATTGTGTTCGTAGACTTTCAGATTTTGTACTACTGCTCGATTGATTCGTCGTCCGATGATAAACGGCTTTTTAATCACAAATTGAGAATTCATTATAGACATCATAATTATCATCATGGTCCACTTAAACGGATGGTGCTTTTGATTTCATTTCCGTACATCTCGCATTATATAATATTTAAATTCAATCTGCTCTTTAAAGATCTCCTTGGTCAAAAAGAATGCTATATAGTATTAACAATCAATATTCTTCAGAACAATAACAAATTGGTAATAATCAGTGTCAACTGGTATTCATTCGTTAAAACTCTTCATCGACTACATGCTTCTTTAGACTGAACGGAAGTGACAATTATCACCGCTTTATAGTTTAAAATGATGATATTTACTTCAGTAATACATTTATGATTATCCCATTTAGTTAATTCTTATCACTTCCATTTTGGCTCTGAAAATCTGCATGCAAAAACATTGAAGTAAAATTTCGTATAATACTAAGCGGCTGTTGCGGAAAAGACTTTGCAACGCCAAAAAAACTCGAGTATTCAGCGTATACTTTATACAAAATTAATATCTTCATTTTCAATTATTGCTTATCGAAACCTCATACCTCTACCCCTCGCACATTAAGCTTTCTGCTCGAGATGACAGTCAACTTGAATAATACGTCGCTCTAATATATCAACAAATACAATATAATATTAAAGTTATACTCGAGAGTTTCAACGCGTGAACTACTTAAAAACTTTACACCGCGACAGTATGGCTCGTATATTATATGCAGCGACTCCCTCGTAAATTCCCCGCTCTTTCCTATTTTTATACTTTGCGCATGTATAATGTACGCGTGCGATTAAAATCAAGTTTTCGTTCGAGTAAAAAATCGTCCGGTAACGTCAACGAGCGATCGATGCTCGAAATTTCATCCATCACTGCAAAACTATCGAGCGATACAATCCACGGCGAGCTAAATGCAATGTCAATTCCTAATTCAAAGAAATGCATACAATAGACAATATACCCGCGCAATATCGTTTAAATAAATAATTAAAATAGCTAATACGCACAGCACCTCGTGAATTCCTGGCATCGCCCGATCATTTCCAGCCGCTCAGTTATCTCACAACACATCAGTCATCTTTACGCAGCCAACGACACTCACACTCACACACACATCGAAGACGACGACGACGACGACGCGGTCCGGCCTATACGAGACAGATCAGAAGAACAAACTTGTCAATATGCGCGTGAGCAGCCGCAGTATACGAAGCCGAGGAGCTGCAATCAATCAGCTCATCTCTCGGCGGAATTGCTCGTGGAAACCGATCTCCAGGTGGACGACTCGCCTCAAGGTACGGAACCGACGGGCAGCAGGAGTGGCGCATTAGCGCCACTTTCCACGTTGTGGTTGGGCAGACTCTCGCTAGTCACCTGCTGCTGCTGTTGAGTAGAGTTGCTAGTGGTGTTGTTGCTGCGATGATGAGACGGTGAGAGAGCTGGAGGTGCACCATTGCCGGTCACGAGACTCGTTTGAGTCTGAGCCGATTGCTGCTGCTGTTGGCCGTAGATGGAGTGTCGTGGCGTCGAGATAGCCGGGATTTGGTCGTTGCTCGTCACGCTCGTACGAACCTGCTGGACATTGTTGTTCTCCAACTGCGGCAGAGGCTTCTCGCCTATCAGCCAGTACGTTGTCATCTTGCCTTTGCCCTGTTTTTTTTTTCGGAAGGACAGAAAAGTTGAATAGTCGAGGGGTGATTCGAGAGTTTTTCTTCTTCTTTGATAATGGGCTATATAATTCTTATATGAATATGATTGATCTAAAGAGCGAATGATAAGGGAAGAAAAAAGTTTTAATCTTGTATAACGAATCGGATCAACGCGAACATTTGATTTTCTCGCATAAGTAACTTGACTCTCCAATTTTCACGTTAATCTGACCCATTTTCGGAATTAAATTTCGCAACAACGAGCCGCGAGGCTTTTAAAAGCTTCTGACACACCAAAACGCGCAGCAATCGCCAAGAGTTCGGGAAAATCTTGATAGCAAGCTAAGAAAAAGTTTTCGAAATTGAGCTCAGAGTCAGCTATCTCGGTTCGTCGACAATTATTACTTTCTCGAGATATCGCCAGTATAATAGAGCTTTCGGCGAAAAGGACTTTGAAAAATTACGAGGAGAAAATTGAGAGCAAGAGAGAGAAACGTGAGGTAGCACAAAACGCGATTGTTTTCTCGATTAAGGCCAATGAGAGAGAGAGAGAGAGAGAGAGAGAGAGAGAGAGAGAGAGAGAGAGAGAGAGAGAGAGAGAGAGAGAGAGAGAAAGAAAAAGAGAGAGAGAGAGAGAGAGAGAGAGAGAGAGAGAGAGAGAGAGAGAGAGAGAGAGAGCTTTGAACGCGAATCAAAACACAGAACTTTATTCCATACGTTATTCCGGGAAGCTCATTCGCCGTATTCGTCAAAAGCCCGTTGACAAGCTTAAAAGCTCCTGTCGATAGGTACACGTGCTTGCATCGGAGCATTGAAAATTCACATCGACAATTTGTCACTCGAGCCTCTCTCCATACACCCCCGAAGCTGAAATTAACCGAAATACTGCGCGACGAGCGTGTTGATGCGCCAAGCTGGTGTTATTATCGGCCCAGCCGTGCGCGTCATGTGCAGGCGACTCGCAAAGCGCGTAAGCTCGCAAAACGTCACACCTCGAAAAAGAACCCGCAATAATTTCGATGGGATTTACCGCGATCACTCCGTTTTCTTCTGATGTGTACGTGTGACTGTCCTGATTGAAAAAGCTTACCTTGAGTGTCACCTCCCCCCGACAGAGCAAATCGAATGTCCCGAAGGTGTCCAGGATCTCCTTCGTTTTCGGGCTCACGTGTATTTTCAAAGCTGAGAAAAAACAAGCAAACAAACTTTATTACATAAGTATATAAGTGGCAACACTCGCATTATACGTGCATGAAACTAGTCTGCGCAATCGGCAACTTTGGCAGAGACCGCAATCGCGAAACCCACGTTCCCCTCGAAAAAGCATCAGAAACTCCGAGAGACAGCTGCTATAGTATAATGCACTTTCTCCAACTGCCACGATTAATTCGTAACGCGTACAGAAGCGCGACACGCAGTCCTGCACTTTATGCACCATCCAACTTCGGACCATATACTAGATTCAATTTGGTGAAACTTCTCTGCACTATTTACTCGGAGAAGAAAGCCGTGCGAATTTTTCATGCGCGCGTAGACAAGTTTTTCTCCCTCAATCGCATTGATACATAGAACACTCCACGATAAATCTTCGGCCTGTGTACGTGACGTAAATAAAGCAAGCGAGAAAAAACTCAAGCATATTTTCTTTTAAAACTCCGACGAAAAAAAAAACACCTACCCACGGCTCGAAACTTTGGTTGCTTGCTGCTCTGATATCCAGTAGCCTCTTTCACATTGAGCTTTTTTCACCCGACTTTCATTTTCCTCCCGGCTAAGCAGCAACAGTCAGGAAAAATCGATCGGAGCAAAAGGGCAATATCACCCACGCACGAGGCTCACACGGAGAGCGCGTCTTAAATAACTCTGCTCGAGAGACGCTTTTTCTTTGTTTTGCAGTTACAGCTACAGCTGAGACTCGTGATTGTTTTTCTTATTCTGGCTGTAGCTTTTTTAGTTTTTTACGATTTATTCGATTCTCTTTACACGTGCATCAGGCTTCTGGATACTTTTCTGCATCGATCGGAAAAGTTGTCTTCCGCTCATTAAAATCCCCAGAAAAAAAAGCTCTAAGGATGATAAAGTACGAAACTCTCGCGCGTGTCGTTAAGTAGAACAAGTCGAGGGTGCTGCGCGTCGCGACAGGCGAAAGCAGCCAGCCGACAAAAGTTATACTTACGCGACCCATTAATCAAGGGGTGAGAGAGCAGCAAAAAACACTTGGCGCAGCCCCGTCAAAAACTTGCCGTCAGCCAAGTGCGCGTCGGCCGAAAACTTGGTCAAAGTGTCGCCCACGCGCGCTAAAGATCCAACTGTATCTTTACACAAGAGCGAACCTGTGGCTCCCGTATCGACTGGTCGGAAAATGAAAAAAAAAGAGGGAAAGAGAAAAGCTATTCGTTCGCGGTTGGCGGCTCAAGGTTAACGAAGAGGTTGTTATTTCATTTGTTCGGTCCTCACTGACGCTTCTGTTTTAGGGGGGGGGGGGGGGGGGGGGGGCACAAAAAAAGTTCGGGAAACGAGTTACGCGCTTTTTTGTTCGGAGCCAAATTCGATACAGTGGCTGATTCGATTCTGCGAGGTATAGAAACACCCTTTACACCAGCAATTCTGTGTGGAAAAAGCTTGTGTTATTTTGAGCATTAAAAAAATCGTAACTAGCCGCGAGCGCACATATTCACTTACGCAGGAGTTATTAGCCGAGCTCGTCAGAATATTTAACCCGCAAAAAATAACGAGCGAGTTATATTCCGCAAGAGAGCCTATACTACACGCAAAATTACCCAGCCACTCAGTCGCCGAAAAAAAAAGAGAAGCCCCTTCTTTTCCTCTCGAGCGCTTCCAATAATTTCCTTTCTTCTCTCGACCAGGCTAAAAGCGCGCGCCGGAAAGTCGTTGTCGTCATCGTCGTCTCACAGCAGTGCTTCGAGAGAAAGCGGATACTAGTAGGTAGTTTCAGCTCTGCTGCGGACGCATACACGGCTTTCGTCTGACTCGACCTATTTAGCTTCAGTCGCTCTCGTCGAGATAGCGGAGAAAAAAAATCCGGGCTCCGAGATTTTTTTTTTCCTCCAAGACTGCAGTTTCTGCGCCACTTCTCGTCCGCGACTGGCATTCTCACTTCGTCATTTCAAAATTGCGAGGAGAGGAGATCGATGAAAAAAAAAAAAACCAGTCCGGTTCAATGCCTAGGTAATTGGAGCAGCAACCTCGATGGGCGGCAATATCAATTAGAATGAAGCCTGCGCGCGGCGAGCGCGTTTAACGAGAAAATTACACTCTTTAGCCGCGTTGCCATGACGCGCGCCGCTGCTGAATCAGAGCTTCCGCGGCATAGGTGTGCGGAGCTAATAGCTACTCGCGTTATAATTTCGTTCTATGCGGGGCACACGTATATACGCGTCGCGAAATAATTTTCCGATGTCAGCTCGGTCACGCTGCGATGGATGGACGCAGCTTCACTTGATTGGTTTCAGAATTTTTCTTTTTCGATCGTCGATGATGGGCTGATCGAGTTTCGGAGAGAAATTGACGTGAATATTATAGGAGAACTAAAATTTGCATTTTCGAAGAGGCACGACGTAGATAATAATTTGCGTCGTGTTCTATGAATTTAGATAATCGTTTTTCCACCATAAAAATAAGCGTATTCTCATCTCGTCGGACTTGACCATTCCAGCACCGCTTATATTTTAAAAGCTCATTAAAAGCCAGAAAACTTACACCAGCAGCAGTACGAAGGCGATTCCCAGAGCTTTTCACACTGCGGAACGCAAACTCTAGTCTCAAAGCCGTGGCTTATAAAGAAAGAGAATAAAGGAGAAAACTCATCCTGCGCAAGCTCGTTCGCGCACTTTTTCGGGGTTTGTTTTCCCAGCGCAAACATGCCGAGGCGCATCATCAAAACCCTCGAGGGAACTATCCGTACGTTCTCTTTCTCTCCTGCACACACACACACACACACGTACATATAAGAATGAAATTTTCAACGAGCCACGCGCTCACCTTCGCCGTTGCTCTCCATCCTCGAAGCCGTGTTTACCGTGTCGCCAAACAGACAGTACCTCGGCATCTTCAGACCAACTACACCCGCGACGCATGGACCTGAAACACAGAGAGATTAATAATTTAGCGCTGCTTATATTATGCGGCGGGACAATGCGTGTAATAGGTGAACATCCACCGGCGGCTGCTTTCCTCCTTTCATCAAACATTCAGTGAAAGCGTTTGGAAACTCGGTCGAGTTGCGTTTGAGTGGAGGTCAGTGAAAGAGCGCTCGAGGGTTTTTTCTCTATATTTTCACAGTCGCTGTCGTCGTCGTTGCGGTTCCTTTATTCCGAGAGGGATTATGTAGGTGGTGTGTATGCATCGGTACACGTGGATTAAAAATTTAAAGCTTCGAGTCGCATCACGATGTCATGAACCCCTGATGCGTAAAATTCAATACCGCGTCATGAAATTTTCGAAGGATCGATAAACCGCGTACAAGTTTGATGAAGGCTATTAGACGCGGAACGAGGTCGCCTGTATTTTTCCTGCACATTAATTCAGTCGCGCGCGAAATTATTGAGAAAATACGTTCCCCTACGTAAGCGATATTCGGCTTTAGATAGATTTTATACTGCATCCACATCGCGCTAGCGAATTCTTTGATGAAGCATTCCCTCGGGCGCTATTATATGGAAGTCTTCGCGTCGATCGACGCATCATTTTTAAAGCGCTTCCGTACACACGGAAAGGAACCACTCTGAATAAAGTGCATTTTTTGACTTTGATCAAGCGCTAGCCAGAAAGTTGCGAGAATAAATGAAAAATTTTCTTGCTCCATTATTTCAAGTCCATAAAAAAAAAAAAAAACGCTTACTGCTGGAAATGAATCACCGTATAAAGAGCCGGCTTTTGAATAAAGAAACAGCGCGCAGTACAATAAAATCTCATTATACACACGAAGCAACAGGCGAAATAATTTTTCCACCAGCTGAAAATTAATTAATCCGTTTGTGCTTAGTCTCACCGGCCTTTTTTTATTTTCCCTCCGCAGTTTCACGGAACAAAAGCAACGCGTATATCTGCGATTCGCAGGCGCGAAATAAGCGATACAGTAACCCGGAAAGAGAGAGACAAAAAAAGTTTTCACCGGAGAAAAATCGATCGCAGCCATCCGTCGTCGAAAAGATTAACGAGCCACGTACGATAGATGTCATCAATCGGCTGCTGCAGCGCGACAAACTGCCCAAGCCGAGTTTGTAATATTTCAAGCCAAGCTCCCCTCCTCGTCCATGTGTACACTTCCTGGAGGATTTTAGGGAAGAGGAAGAGAGTTATCAAAGAAAACGCTCGAAAGTTACGGATGGACTTGGCGACGAGAGAAAAAAAAAGCGAGTCAACGTTTTTTTCCTTCCGGAGAACTATTATTGGCGGAAAGAGAGCGAATGAATCATCTTGAGCATCGGCTACTCGTTTACTAGAACTTTATGTGTGTGTACGAGTGGCGTGTGTTTCTTATATCGATGCGAAACTCGTCGAGGTAAATAATCCAGCCGAGTGAAGGATGGCTGGGCTTTTCTTTCTGTCTCAGCCCCCGAGAAAAAAGCTCTCTCATCACACGGGCTATTGTTTAGAGCCTGAAAGGGCTGATACATGGAAACTCGGGGAAAAAAGCGTCGAAACTTTCTTACGTAATTAGAAAAGTGTATTGAATTTCTTTTTTTTTGTATCCCCAGCTGGGTTATATACACGGTGAGAAGGAAAAATTAAAAGTTCGCTCTGAGGATGCCCTTTGGTCACGTTCTTTCACTCGACGAGATTCTTCGTAGAGCTCGAAGTTTAATTTGATAAAAGCAAAAAAAATCTGTGGTTGTACTCTTGAAAGACAGAATAATTGTAATAGCGCGCTCAATCATTCATTGGATCTCAGAAGAAATCTCATGCACGCGTGTGTGCTCCAGAAGATTGATCAGCAAGAAATTTGGCCTCCACGCATGTCTTGAATGATTCTAGCTGAGTCATTATCGTCAATAACATCTGGTTAATGAGAGATATGAAAAGCCGAGGGGTGATACAGAAGATAATGGCATAACTGAGTCGACTTACCGCTGTGCATGCCAATTCGAAGCTTGAGCTGCTCATTAGGCCTGTGGCGAATACTGAACGTCATGACTGTATCCCTCAGGGCCAGACTCATCCTGGCTATTTCCCTTGCATGGTTCATGCCATTTCTCACCGGCAGACCAGACACCACCATGTAAGCGTCGCCGATTGTTTCCACCTGAAAACATATTAAAGATCATTTGTTATTAAACTGAAAAATCAAATAAGAGAAAGCTCTTTCGAAAAGCCGAACTCGACCCTCCTCATGCTCGAGGACTTCATTCTCTATTCCACATAGAAATAAGGGGAGATGAGCCATCTAACAGAGAGGCATTAGTTGCGTCGAGAGGATATATTTCTCGAGTAAGCTCCCCTATTCAGCCTAAGAGTATACGACGGCGTTGAATTTCACGAGACGTTTGCCGCCGGTCGCGATCGTCTCGCGCTGTTTTTGAATAGAACCACTTCTGATTTAATGGCTGCGTCCGCCTGAAGGCTTGATTGGATCCTGACGACGTACTTACGAAAACTGAAAACTCATGTACAGTCTTTTCTATTTACTTCGTCGAAAGCTCGATCGATCGGCACCCCTTATTTTCCTCGAAAAATCGAGGCGCAAATCTTGTTTGCCTCCCCTATTCTCTATACACACACGTGCACAAAAACATGCGAAAATCCTTGGCACCTCTATTAGGTCTCCACCTGTATATATATATATATATATATATATAGACAAGCAATTCCAGAAACAACGACTCGCCCTACATTCTCCCGAGGCGCGCGGATATGCGGATTAATTCAAAACAGCATTGTGAATAACACGCTATAGCGTTATCCCAACACCTCTTGGCATCTTTGACGCGCGACAGAATGAACCCGCGTTGCAATCACCGATGCAATACGTCGCGCTGTATGCATTGAAGTGTACTGTTTACTCGGCGGCAAACAATCAAACACGATAGAGCAGAAACGAAATGAGCAGTACAAGTGAATTCGTCAACGCGTGCGTTCATCAACATTCGTAGGGCGTGTTTACGTTGTACGGCAAGTGTGAAGAACGACTAAATAAAAGCTCGTACATCACTGGCTAGAGAAGAGCTTTTTTTTTTCAGCGTCTGACTGTCAGGTTGGGCCGAAAAAAAAATTAACCAGCCATTTCTCTCGAGGAGCAGAGCGGGCGCGTGTAGCCCATCCGTCTTTCTGCTCGTTGGCTTATTACGTCCGGGCAAACGCGAAATCCAATCAGAAGCATTGAACGTCGTGCGTCGAAAGCAGCAGCAGCTGCTGCAGTGGCCGTATATAGAGCCTAGAGAGGCCGGCCACCGCAATATCGTACTAATGGATTGCCAATGAGGACGAGGACTGGTTAGAGACGCGTATGCTTGTATAGTCGCACCGTGAGAGGGTACATAGCAAGAGAGAATAAGGAGCTTTGAATGGCCATTCAGGTTGGACTTTATGACGGGCACAAATGGCGTGCAAGTCGATGAATCGCTCGAAAGTCTCCGTGAGGGTGTGCGAGGCATCTACAGCTGCAGAGAGCTTTTGACGATCGCGCTGCCCCGAATTCGGCTGCTCTGATATTGCCGTGGAGAACGCGATGACTGCTTTGAATTGGAAATTAGAAAGAGGCGGCTTTGAATTTTAAAGCAGATTTGCGCGTATGTGCAGCTCGGACCAAGCTCTGCCAGCTTCTTTATGCGCTTTGACGAACAGCGGATGAGGCGAGCGCGCGGCAACTTGTTGCGAGAGCTTTCCGTAGAGGTATTAGCGCGTTGATTGACTCGCGCACTGATGGCATTGAATAATCTAATCGGATGAGAAAATCGCGTTAAAAAGCGCGTGAGAGCTTCGATAAGAGCCGACAGCTCTCTCTATCTCTCTGGATATTCTCAAGGCTAATCGTACAAAGAGGGAACAAGTTAATTGCAGCGGGATTCGATTACCATCGTCTGCAGTGACGCGCGAATTTCATTTACCTCCTGACGCAACAACGCGACTATGTATGGTGTACATTTACGCGTCCGCTTCTTGTCTTCAATTTCGCGCGTCGTCTTCATTCTTCCTCGCTTGTGTCCAAGGGACTCGTTCCTTTCAATTCGTTCCCTCGTACCAAGCACACACACACACACACACCCACCCACACACACACACACACACACACACACACACACACACACACACGAGGGGCGAAGATAAAAAAGAGCGAGAGTGGGAGACGTTACGCGAAAAACTTTCGTGATTTGCGAGACGTGAGATATTTAAGCTCTCAAAGCCGCGTCGAGCGAGAGAAAACTTTTTTCTCTGGGCCCGCACGTGACGTGGGCGCTAAACTCGTGGCTTTTTTCCGCTTCTTCTCGTCCTCGTTTTCTCTCACTCCTGTTGTGCCGCTGCGCTTTCTTCTCCGGCGTTGCGAGAAAATTATTCTTGGCAGCGAGCCCGGAAACGCGTATAGAGGCGCATGATTCTTTGACTCGTGCGCCAGGCTCGTTGTTGTTCTTGTTGTTGTTGTTGTACTGCTTTTTAATCCGAAAGTCGCTGGGTTATTCAAAAGTGGATTTTTCTTTGGTTCTGGCGTTGTTGATTGTTAAAATTTTAGTAAAGATTCTTATTTAGCGGCGGTGGGAGTTGTAGGTCAGGAGGCAATATGTACCCAGAAAGAAAATAAAGCGCGACCAAGTCATAGGAGATATTTAATCGAAACTTAACATGATAAAGGCACGATAAATCGTCCAATTTATTAAGGAAGAAGATATTCCGAATCGCATGAATACAGAACAACCTCTGCGACTTACCTTGTAAACGTCGAAGTTTTCAATAATCGAGTCAAAGCACGTGTAAAGATCGTTGAGCAGATCGACGACCTGGAGGGGTGTGCTCTCGGCGGAGAGGCTCGTAAAGCCGACGATGTCGCTGAAATAAATCGTCACCTGATCGTACGTCTCGGCGATTACGCTCCTGCCCAGGATCAGCTGCGACGCCACAGACCTGCGAACAGACAAAAGACGCCGAGAACAATGAGCTACAAAATATAGGATTCGACTCGTTTGCTCACAGAGCGCGTCTCTCCCACAATATATCTCACGGAATTTCATGGAAGCTTATCTCCTTTGTAAGCTTCGTTTCTCGATCCGATGAGAGCGCGATAAAAAGGTTAATCGACAGCGCCCCGAAAAATTAGCTTGCTCGCGTGCATTACAGCAAAAACTTTAACGATCGCTCGTTCGCGTATTTATCTTCGACTTTTAATTTGCAAACGAGTGTAAAAAAACTGGTGAGTCGGTGTACGTTGTATGGAAGAACACTTTGATTAAACGTTCGTACGAGCTCGACCGTAGGACTTTAATTCACTCGTGGTCTGTGAATAATCCTCTTTGCACGTCTCGGGAATATGTCTTTGATGCCAACGCCGTTGAATTTCCCGAACGAGAGAAACTCAGGGGAGTCGGAGAGAAAGTGAAAGAGGATCGAGGACAATTAAGGAGAACCGAGCCGCAAGAAGAATAGGACAGAAGTGCTTTGATCGAGTTCGATTACTGTGACGGAATGAGATTATCCATTCTCCCTTTGGAAGACGCTCATGGCTGTCGGAAATTTAAATTGAAAAAAAGTATTTCTCTCGCGCGTCACGTGTCCAATTCGAGCTTGATACTAACTACTGCGGCCGTGGAAACCGCATCCTGAAACTCACATTTCAACGGCAACGAGGTGAAACAAGGGGACAATTATACGCAGCCGACAGTCCGCAACGTGAAAAACATCGGACACGACGTGTATCCGAAAAGACGGACAGTCCGCGCGGAATTCGAGTTGCTCGTACACTCGTTAAAAACAGTACGCGGTAATTGCACGTTCTCCATTTTGTAACAACGTAGCCGTGAACTACTGCTGCCGACGGTCATTTAGCGAGGAATCAGTTTTCTCCGCGAACGCGACTATACCAGACACTAGCTTTCGAGATAGAGCTTTGTCGCTGACGCGCTACTCGGGGCTTAATTAGCGATGCGAATTTCCGCGGTGTGCGGTATAATAGCAGCGCGATGCTTATCCCGCGAAGGTAAACGACGAATAATAACGATGGTAATATTGTTATTAAAATTTGAACGTCGCGAGCGCTTAATGTAAAGTTTGTTTTTAATTAGCCGTTGAGTTCGAGGGATCAAAATTGCGCGTAGGTTCGCGTTTCGAAAGGGTAAAACGGGTGTTTTTACGCTCATCTTTAGACATCCGCGGACTAATTAAAGCCGCTGCGCAATTAGACGGTTTTCGAAGAGAAAAACGAGAGACTTCAGCCAGAAGAGTTAAGCCAACAATAATTAACAAAGCTAAAGCTCCGCGTCGAGTTCTCTACATAGTAGCGAGAAAAAAAAAGTGTACACTGGAGCGACAAAACCGATCATCAATATCGCGCCGTATATTTTCATTTTGTCGAGGACAGCTGTGAGATTTCCTCGGGGGGCCGCTTCTTAATACGAGCGGCGACGAAGGAGGCATCGGAAGTCGTTTTATCGGAAGAGGAAACTCACTTTGGCAACAATTGATAGAGCAGCTCCTCACACTTTCGCTTCTCTTCGAGATAGTCAGCTGTGCGCTCGGCCACGAGGTTCTCCAAGTTGTCCGCGTAATGTTCCATACGCGACAGCAGATTGTCCAGCAGGTTGTTGATGCGGCTGTCCCTGGAAGAAGTTTTAATTGAAATCCTGAGTGTTGCCATGAATTTTTAATCCTGCATCATCGTGAGTGTGGATGGTGAGAGTATTCGCCTGACACGAGCGCGGATTTTACTACTGGACATTTCGTCAGAGGGGAAAATTGTATTTTTTCGAAAAGCTCGTTTCATTATTTACAATACAGCGAGCTTCGCTTCATTTTTTGTTTTATCCTTCTAATAGAACAGCTCGGATCACGTCCTCTTATCGCTTGGGGCAATATCCATGATATAAGCAGGTCAGAATACTTTCTCAATTAACTTTCAGCTATTTTTTTTTCCATATACGTCGAAACACAACATTGATTTACACAATAATATACTCGAACTTCCTCTATTAACTCCTACGCAGAAAATAATAAATGTATACCGTAAACATAAAACTCATTTTACGAGCGTTTTGTTATATATAACAAAACGCTCATAAAATGATATATATATATATATATATATATATACCCCTCGACCTTCGTTAAAAAATACTACTGGCGGCGTGGTTTTATTGTCATTGTTGTTTCCTGAAACTAGTACACGCAAATTAAAATTTTTATTCGCAATAAAATTAGTTTCACCGTGTGGATTTCAAATTAGATTAAAAATATGTACATATAAGAGAAGAAACGCCAAGAATGTACGTAAATTACTGACTCTCGATCACAATGTGAATGAGACAACGTTAATCTTGCCCGAGGAGAATAGAAGAAAAAGAAAAAGCCCGATGTATTACACGCTAGAATATAATGAGTCGAGGAGAGAATAAAACTCGGATGTAGTATAAGTGTGTCGCGTAAAAAAGATTAATACCGGTCGTACGCTGTCAATTAACGAAAGCCAAACGACGTATTAATTCTGTCTTGGATAATTATTCTTGAAAATGTTCGCGTTGGCGTCTAAGGAATAAAACGTGAAAGGTTCAGCAATGAATATTTTTCTTCTTAGTTAAACATACTCTTCATTAGTGTAATTGAGTTCAACTGTCTAACGATTACTTCCGTTATGCTCATTATGATTTCAGAGAGTACCGTGTGAAAAGCTCCAAGTGCACTCGCTTATACTTAATTAAGAATTTTCTGGCTTTTTCGCGGAAAAAAAGCAGCGAAATTTTTCAAAGTGCTTCCAGCAGCGTATTTCACAACGGATTATCGCCAATTTCCGGCACCAGTACTTCTGACCTATACCGCATTCTACACGACGTCCGAAAATAATGACCTCGAACGCGATTCGCCTTCTCTCCCTCTCGACGAATGGGCCAATAAAGCCACACGCGCGATGCGAAATAAAACCGCGCGGTGTATTGGCGCGATTATCGAACTGACCGGTTATCCATTTGCTATGTAGGCAGTTGGCGATGGCATCAAGTAATCGACCGGATTATGTTCGAGATTATTATCAAAACTCCGCCGATATCGCTGTCGGTATATATAGTGGCATAGTTTTAGGTGGACACATTTTTCGCAACTTGATTGATGGATTTGTCGTCGCCACAAGGCCACACATGCTAATCGCCGGTCCGAAACAAAAATGACAAATGAGCCTGGCGATTAAAAGAAAATTAGCGATTTGCAGAGTTTTGTATGCGCAGAGTTACTTTTCGCATCGACTCGAGTAGAAAAACTTTACGATTATCGGTCTCGACTCAAGGTTATATGCGTTGGTCAATTTTTTCATCAAACTCCGCGATCTCCAATGCAAATCTGCACGCTGAGATTGAGTTTACGAGGAAAGTTCATTCAAACTATATAATTTTCTCATTTTCCAATTTGCGGCGCATATCAATGGAATAACAAGGTCAATTTTTCGTCAAAAAATAAACCCATTATGTACGAGCACTGCATCGAAATAAAGGCTAGAGGCATTCGTTGCAGCTTTTCGATTAAAAGGGGCTCTAGCGGTTCGTGCCCTCGACTGAAGGAAAGAATCCGATCGCGATGACCTACTGCAGGAGAGCGGCTTTATGCTAATTCTGGAAACGTGACCGAAGCGATATATAAGCTTTGAAAAAAAGGAACGAAAATGTGCAGCGGTCTCGAGGGGAAGGGAAATCGAAATTCGCTCGACGTACAACCGCAGAGAGAATGCGGAAAATTGCCTCCTGCAGTCAAAGGCTTTTTGTCATATAAAAAGCCTTTGACTCTATGGAACGGATTATTTTTCATGAATTTTATTAAACGCAGGTAACTACAGCTGCAAGCTCGAAAGCTCAGAAGCTGAAATAACAATCCAGCGAACACACATGGGGAGAGAGAGAGAGAGATGTGGGTCGTATTAGTTTTCCGTTCTCATTAAAAAGCCACACATCCCTTCGGCTAATTGAATATCGACGGGTCTACAACGAGAGCGAGCGAATTTACTTATATGTCTCCGGGTGTACGTAAGCAGGAGCTTGCAACCCTCGTCGAGCTGCGGTGTGCTCTTGATTACGCGCTACAACTGACTCTCTTCTCTCACAGCGTAGAATCCCATATTTTAAGAATACACGCGTGACATATTACCAAGTGGGTTGAGCGGCGACTCGTGAATCTTTTGTAGCTGAGCGTGAAATCCGATCCGAGGAGGCCTTTAACGATGTCATACTGGCTCATAACGTTGTTGCCCCCTATACGACACAGCTTGCGCATCATAGTACGGAGGATAAATCGATATACGTATATGTATATGCGGAGAGAAAGCTGCATGGCTACTGTGGTAATAAATCCGCATAACAAACTCGTAAATTTAACGATGAGGTATTTTATTAATACTGGCGCCCGCGACGTTTAGTATTGCGGGAGATGCAGCCCCGCGGGTTATTGTTATTGCCGCGTGTATATATATAACGGCGCGATGAGATGCCATGCTTTGTCCGTTCTTATTCGCACGGATTTATACGCACGTTGTGTGTTTCGATGCGACCGATGAAACAGTAGCTATACACTGTTGTAATCCAATTCACGTTTCGATAGAGAAATTCACGATTGTCCGGGCAATATTCATAAAACGTCGAGTGTAATACATTTTTACTAGGACTCTATAGCAGTTTTCGAATCAGTTTCCGAAGAGCAGTAATATCAATACCGAGTCCAATCGCGAAAAAATGCCGATGCTTTTATACAACAGTATATAACCCTTCGAGCGAGCGATTCGTTTTATCATCACCGGGACGATTGAGCGTATACGCGCAAACAACGAGAAGAAAAGAACTAGTCATCGATCTCGAGCCATTATAATAATACTGCAGCTAGCTTGCTTGCATGTGATACCTCGGGACATTTTTGCGTGCCGCGGTGATAATAATCGCGGCCGATGTATATATATATGCGCCGATTCTAAGCCAGGAGAAACGAGGTTATACCGCGTAAGTGGAGCAAAGTAGGTAGCACACGTTATACACGCACGAGCCGTTGGCTTGAAATTGCAGAGGACGCTATCACAGCGGGGTGATGCTGCGAGTGGCTCGAAAAAAAAAGGATAGCGGCTTTGTCGGATTTTTGCGGAATTAAGATTCTTTCTTTCTGCGGGGTTAAAAAGTGCGAGACACGCGCTCGGCTGTAAAAGCCAGCGGCAGGCAAACATTTTTCTTAATGAGAGAGGAGGGTATATGGGGAGAAAAGGGAGCTCTCTTGCTCGAGGAAATATTAGCTTGCATTCGAGCTAGGAGGAGGGCGAAACGAGGTCTCCAGATAATACATAAGAGCTTCTCTCTCTCTCTCTCTCTCTCTCTCTCTCTCTCTCTCTCTCTCTCTCTCCCGGACTTTTAATATCTCGGACTTGCTTCGCGCACACATTCTTTTCGCGCTTCGTAGTTTATAAACAAGCCCCCTACGCTCGAACTGGGCTGATCGGAAAGAGATTGCTTTGAATCTCTTTAAACGGTGTATAAAACTCGCGTATATATACTTCCTCTCTTTTATTAAACTCCACTGGCTTATCTCTAATTAACTGCTTTCCTCGCGACGGTGGAAGTAAAAACATTTCATCTTTATCTACGTTATATAACGGCAATTCATCCAGTCAGTCGTAAAAGTGCATTAAGCCGTGAATTTCTCGTTCTATTATTCTTTCCGCGCGAGAGAAAGAGAGCTTTCCTGCATGTAAATACTCGCGCGCGTGATATGTAGAGATAATATTTTCTAATATTCTTACTTCACTCGTGTATATATTTCTGTGTATAGGACGAGGGTATAACGTCGAGTTATTTTTCATCAGTCAGCCTATATATTACTCCGCACAGCACCGAAATCGTCGTCGTTTCGCAAGAACGACACGACTCCTCCTGGTTGATGAATTCACCGAATCACAGACGTATACGAAGTGAGCTCGTTCTCGGTAATACAAAAACTTCCCGATGAATAATTTACAGCTCGATACTCCCGGCAGGTGAAAAATGTTAAACAGTCGGCGGCCTGGAAACTGAGCCTAACAAGGCGAAGTGAATTTTCAAGCGCATTTTGTGTGTAACCCGAATAAAAGAAAAATGTGAGCTTATTATATACGAGAGATGTAATTTCTGCGTGTGGTTGCGGCTAATTAAATTAAAAAGCTATACGCGTAATTGCCCTGATACGCGTAAATTTCGATCGAGTGAATAAATTTGCGTCGAGCGCTCGAGCATTTAATTCCGCGACATAGTTACAGAGAATTATCATACGCACACACACTTCGACTATATTTTCCAAAGAAGGACGAGACAAGTCAAAAGAGCCGCGAAATCTTCGCGACCCTCTGGCAGCAAGTTGTTAACCCGTCAAATATTAGCTTCTCTGACGAAATTCCCTAAAGTATCGGGTGGAACTTGGAATCGAGCTTCATAGTCGACTTGACACTTCGAATTAGGCAGGCTTTAAGGACTCATTAAATTAAATTACATCCCGGCGACCGGGTCAATCAGTTGGATCGTCCTTCGAGACGTATATCAAGTACACATAAGAAAGTTTCGAGCAAATATTCGAGGGCGCATAGCTTTTAACGAACGTTTACTCGGAAAAACGACGTGTAGAGGATTCGAAAGTTCCCGGGCGAAGAGCTTGCACGGTTATTTCAAAGTTTGCATACAGCAGCGAGCTTTTCATAATTTCTTCACAGAAATATGCTCGGCCATTCACTTAATGCGATTCTTCAATTTAGTAATGCACCTATTACGCGGCCGCTCGTTCATAATTAACCGAGTTGAGCTTAATTGCTTCTTAACAATGCGCGCATATTTCCTACTATAGCGCCAAGACACTTCATCAGAATTCGCGGATCTAGTCTTTCGTGTAGGCGTTACATATATACGTATCGGACATATTGAAGTAGTGGCATCTTTTCGCGTTTTTCAGCTTTATTTATATACGTTCGCGAGCTTGAATTATTTATCGGACTACTCTTGTGCTTTCCGGTGTACACATCGATTCCAAACTGCTCCGACTTTATTTTTCGACATCGACGGAGTCGAGAATGTGGAGATGAAATTTTTGCCGGTGACCTCGGGTCGCAATATCGCAGGATGGACACCTAAAACTCGTAAAGTGTAAAGAAAGAAAGTGTGTGTGTGTGTGTGTGTGTGTGTGTACATAACCCGAGGCAGACGAGTTTTTGCGGTCGACGCTTTATGAGGCGTGTCATTGGCGGATGACGAGCCGCCATTGGTCAAGCGCAAGGCTACGTTTACATTGACACGGTACAGTGTTTACTCGCGGACGTAGCTTTTACAGGCGAATGCGAGGCACATTGATTCCAAGCTTTTTTTACAGCTTGATGCTTTCGCAAGTTTTTTATGCGCCTCGTTATCTTGGATAACAGTAAAAAGCTCTGATATTCCATCGAAAAAAAAAGATTATTGTTCCGTCGTGAAAGAACACGAAAGACGTGGCGTCGAGAGTCAGCAGTGGAGGCTCGGATCGATGCAAAACTCGGGAAGTATGCCAATATCAGAGGTGACTGACCCGTCGACGCCTCTCTCAACCCCTCGCTATACACATAGCCGTGCAAGAGGGAAGACGGAGGCCCAGTCACACAGAGCTACTCGACCACGTAGCGGCACTTGCGCCCCGGGGACTTTTCTTTGTGATACAATGTTTTCCCGGCCACGTAGCCTCCCATCGTCCACACACGTAGTCTTTATTTTCGTTGGCGCTGAGCCACCCTCTCCCGCCATGCAGCTCGTAGAGAGCCCAGGTGAATCTACGACTTGCTCGTTTTTCTAAGTGTTTTTGATGGCTTGATGGTTGGCTCTGTTCTTTGCTTCTCTTGGCTCGGAAATAGGATAGTACGTTCCTTATTGTGTAATTTAATCCAAGCGAAACGAAATTTGCTTTATACTCTACTGGGACGTAATAGTGTTTCGCGAGCTTTTTCGCGAATCCAGTAGTAAACCCTGTATATCTCTATTTCTCATTATTTTTTGAAGCTCCTCGGCGCTCGCGCGAAATATCCGATTCCCGGGCTTTTTACTGCAGCCGGAGATTCGGATCCTTTAAAAATGAATAAAATCCGAAAATCATTGAGACCAGCGAGCGAGCAACATATTGCAGCGCACGAGGTTTATGACTCTGGAGAGCCAACAAGTTCGAATCTGGGTCAGCGACCAAGTGAAAAAAACTGACTTTGATAGCAAAGCTCGGTATGCTTTTTATGAACTCGAGATTATAGAGCGATGTTGCGCGAACACGGCTTTCGTCAACTCTCTAAGTGTATAATGGATGGTATTAAGTTTTGTGTAATATAAAGGGACGAAAGCTTACTTGTTGATTTTGCGAACGATTTCTTTGAGCCCAGCAAAATCTGGTCGACCGGCAGGATCCTCGGCCCAACATCGGTCCATCAACGATGCAACCTACACAGAAGAGAAAATTGGAATGTTAATTACCAGAGACTATGCCAAGTTGAAATTGATGAACTTACTTCTTCGTCGACAGAAGTTTCATCTAGGAAAGGCCTCAAAGGGGATCCGCCACCCCTTCGAACTCCCTCTATGATCTCTGCAACAGAAGAAAAAATTCATTCAAAACTCATTAAGATCACTCGCTGTAATTACCTCGTAGTTTGCAAATTCATTGCAGACCTTCAAGCTTTTCGTCTTGTTTTTCTCCGGGAAACTTTGGATCCGTTTCGCTCATGCGGAATCCCAACGTACGAGTTTATAATGAAAACACGTAACGTGTACAGTCGACGTAAACAACAACAACCCCAGTCAAAGAGATGAGAAAAAAAATGTAATATATTCGACTCGCAAAAATTGTGGAAGCTCAAGGTCGCTTGAAAAAAAGCACACAAAAGGAGACTTGATAAAATTTTTCGCGAATAAGACAAACTCGATGCATGAAAGTGCGCTGCATGATACAATGTCGCAAACCACGAATTTAACGCGCATTAATATTTAAACCAACTCATGCCGTACAGTAGAGTGCTTTCCATACAGAGCGAACTCGCGCGGAAACTCGCCTAATGTGAGTTTATATATACGCGTGTCGACTGTCGGGCAAAAGTTACAGAAACTAAGATGTATATTTCAGACCACCTCAGGCGCTCTTACCTCGTTATAACCTGAAATTGCTCTGCGACTCTCATTCATCCAGCCGGAGAAAAATCGTTCTTTTTTTTTTCCTCCCCGCAAGATGGATCCAGAGCACGCAAACGAAGTCCGCAGGGAAGAAACCGGAGAATACGCGTCGTTCTTGAAAGTTAGATTATATACTATACGCAGGTCCCTTTTACGTCAGCAAACTCGATTCATGCGGAAACATCGTCAGATTGAATTTTACACGCGTCATTTCGATGGAAGGAGGATCAATGCTTTGTAAATTGGCGAGCAATTAATTTTCGCACAAAGCCCGAATCGTTTGCCACGATTTTCACGCTCGGGGGTGAAAAGAAGCAGTTCGAGCGTGTGTCAATTACCATGTGCTAATTAAACTGAAAACCAACATAGCGAGCTGCAGCGCAGTTTCGGGAAAGCGTATACGTGACTCTGCTGGCAACGTAATTTTCGAGCTTTCTCTCTTTCAACGCCAATTATCCAGCTGGCTGAGCCTGTGTTAACTTTCAATCCACCTGCTCGCTTCGTTTTTTCTCAAAAGTGAAAGATCGAAAAGGATATAACGTGTCTTGACTGCGAGTTAGATCGAAGCTTCGGCGATGAAAAAAGTTGGCGCGACGTATGAAATATTGTCTTTTTATCTCGCTAACGCTAACAGGGAAATATTTCTTCGGATATGCGAGTGTCGTCCGCCGTAAATTTATCTTTTATCTCGGCTGATTTAGCGAGAGAAGGAAAGCTTGCATGTACACGTACGCGTAAAACTGCAGACGATCGGACTCGCAATAAAGTTTGCCACACTAGTGATGCGACCGAGAGAAGTTTCTCGTTGGCTGCAGTCTGGGAATCCAATGGTTTTCCTCAAGTGACGCGACGAGAGACACTCGAAGACGGAAATGCAGCCAGCGTATTGATTGCTCGAGGTGAGAGCCCCGTCGCGTCTCAAAGGTGTGGTGCACTAGTCCCGGTATTCGTGTTGCGCTAATTTTTTTATTTTTTTATATTTTTTTTTAATTTCTGTGATACTTGTTGAAGCGGAGAGAATTTTCTGGACGCTTGCACGATCGATTGGGTCGAATGAATAAAACAGTCCTGAGAATCCGTATGCGCTATAAATCGATAGTTGCAAGCTCGAGTATACAAATATAACACACTGTTCGCGAGTAATAACAGAGTGAAACTAAATTAATCCGATGTAACACACTGCAGGACAAATATCAAAAGCAATTGACCAAAACCTTCGCACAAGCAGTCATCGTAATTATAACGCAATCACCGCGAAATATTCTCCGAACAATAGAGGGCATGAGAACCCGATAAACAAAACGCGACCGGACAATACCCATACTATCGGGGCCACCCATTGACTCGACCATCCACTTCATTAACTTTCCACACACGTATACATACGAACACGAATGATTTAGCTGGGGCGTCTCTATCATCTCGCGTTTCGCTCGTGACACGCATTGTTCATAGCTCGGTCGAGTGCGCTCGCGTGCAATTGGCATCGACAGCCAACGTCGCGTCGTCGTTAAACTTCCTGACGTTTAGATTTCCCGCACCGAATAAATATACTCGCCTGGTCACTCTGTCACTTATTGGGCAAACACTTGGACACCGCTGCTGCAGTGTTTCAAGGTTCGACTACACTGGGTCTTCCTTCTCCCGCAGATGATAATAATAATAATAATAATAATGATAATAACGCGCGCACCATCTGTGCGAGATATCGCTTTTTCGCGTCCATATCTCGCGGACTTTTAATTAAGAGTGAATTGGAGTTTTCGACGCGGGAAAGTTGCTCGAGATTTCGCTTCTCCGAAGGATTGTTCTCTCGAATGAAAATTCAACCCCCCACGCAAGGCAAACAAACGAAGCTGCATAAGGGAGAGAATGCATAATGTTTGAGGAAAAGAAATCACGTCGTATTGATCAATCCGGTCGTTATACCGAGAGAGAAAGCAGTAAAATAACTCAACGTGCGATCGAACTTACAGCCGGCGTCTGACCATTCGTGGATACCACCACTGAAATATTCATAGCCCTACGGCATTGCACGCACGAGGGTGTCGCGCTTTTACTTTGATTACACGCTCATTAATTGTAATGCGTAAAAGGGCATCTCCCTTCCTTGATTTTGCAATAAAAAAAGGGACATAAAACCGCGGGATTGACCGAAAATCTCTTCGCGCGCAGAGTTGTGCACTGGGTTGGTATAAAACAAGAATTTAACGCTACTGTTTTATGAGTATAGCAGCGCGAAAATTCATCGCTGCGATCATAGGGTCTCTAAAAAAAATAGCCCGTTTACGACGGTTTGCTTTTAATTAACCCGCTTCTATTTTCAGCCTCGTAACCACCCATCGAGTTATATATTACACCCTTTAATTGTAGATTTGGTAGATGGTATTATGCAGTAAACACAGCGCAAACAGTCTCTCGAATAACCTACTGTGCTTGTATAGATCCTCGAGGTATCCGCTGCAATGGTCGCAGTTGAGGGTACAGTGAGGCCTGCGCACCTCGAGCAGTGGACTGACAGCTCTGCGGGGACTGGCCCCGCCTTCGGGACTCGTTCCAGGAATCGAGGGTAGCGCCAGACTACTCGTACTCGAGGCGTTGCTTCTTTCGCCCATTTTGTCACTATCCGACTCCGATTTGCTGCTGGTGTTATCCGTGTTCGAAGCGATTTTTCCGGATTTATTTTTCTGTTCTCTTGTGTATGTAAACTATGTCACGCGTATAATACTACTGTAGCGAGTGTGGACGCATCAAAGGAGTAGCTGCGAAATAAAGTTCGTTTTTTGTTTCGTCCGCTGCCGTGTGGGAGTGGTTGAAACCGAATTTTCAAGCTTTTGTAAAAGTTGAATATCCGACTTTTATGAGCGCCCGCACAATGCGCGGAGGACACGTTTGCGATTTTGCGTTTCATGCAAATCCAAGATACTCGGTTCGTTAAAATGAATTATTCCATTTATTCGGATTTCCCGTATATAAACACGCGGAGGAAGAAGAATGGGATATGCCATCGCCGTCGAGTTGGACATGTATTTTAATACCGCGATTCTTCCGATACTCTGATTTTTTTGTTCTTATTTTCAGATGAATAGCAACGTATATTCAAAGATTCTTTGCGCATTTTTAAACATGTTTTAACGGGCTATAAATAAACTCTGTAAAGCCCTCGTTCATATGCGCATTAATTTTACGTAAAATACGCACATCCCAAAACTCATAAACAGCATATACCTAAGCTTGCATGAAAATTATTCGACGCGACAACTACTAAATATTCCACTATATACACTCTTCATTAACGTCTTGCATTGAAAACAATATAGCCTGTAAACATGTTGGTTGCATTTGTGAACTGCTTGAATATTCCAAAGTGCTTGAATATTTCACGAGCCAACATTAAATGCGCCGCAGATTCCAACATGTTCACAGCGAGCGAGCCAAAATGAACGCGGTAACCTCGAGGAATGTTCAAACTTCAATATCCACCATCACGTCTGACCATATCCGATCCTTTCTCCTTTCACCTCTCTTTACAATTTCATCTCACTCTATTACGGCAGCAGCAGAGAGGCAAGTCAAATTTCTCATAAAATCAAATAGAGCTTTAACTTTATCAGCAACGCCCCCTTTTCCAGCTGACGCCGCTGTAAAAGCATCGTGGCACGTCGTGTGGAACCCCTGCGGCTCGGCAGCTAAATTTCACTTATAACACGCGCGTGCTAATGCGAATTAGATTTAGGCGTTGCGATAAAAGCCTGCACGTTGCCGATTAATTGGGCCGTGCACACGTCACATAGGATGATGACGGCGACGATTATAGAATGCACAGGCATTCATATAGATGTCGATGCTGGAATCACTATAGGAAAGTTATCTCCAAGTGTTACGGAGCTTGATGAAGGTATTAGTTCGACGAATGTGGGACAGAGTTTGATAATTACTTGAATATCCAGTTATCACATAACGACGATTTTGGGATGAGAACTGAGTATCCTTTTAGAATACTATCCAATGCATTTTTTAAAGGAAAGACCGCGCAAGCTTTTAGAAGATCAATATCCGGCAACTTCTAATAGTTCTCGATTCCGAAAATCAAGAATAATCTCGCGTCGTTAAGCACAGCATATCCACGTATAACTCAGCGCAACTGCGGCCACGCAGTATAAACCAAACGACGCAGTCGGGATACAATTTCCGGAATATCGATTGTACACTACGCTTAGCCGCGGCTGTAGAAATGGCAGTGCACACTGTGTCTCGCAATACAGACTGCGGTAGAAGAAAGGTATATAGAAGCCTGCGTTAGCGTAATCCACCCGGAGAGAAATTTATGCGAATTTTGCACCCAGAAGTAGAGAGATTGATACACTTTCGGAGTTTTTCGAAAGTTCAATTTGTAAAAGCTTTATCTCCCTTCGATCAAAATGACGCCGC
Source organism: Pteromalus puparum (assembly GCA_012977825.3). Taxonomy (NCBI): domain Eukaryota; kingdom Metazoa; phylum Arthropoda; class Insecta; order Hymenoptera; family Pteromalidae; genus Pteromalus; species Pteromalus puparum. The sequence continues at coordinate 5,415,726 of CM053169.1, forward strand.
GCTTCAAAAAGTAAACAAAAACAAGCCACGTTATTTTTCTCCTCTTCCGGCCCATTAACTTCGGCCACACGACACACGAGAGCGCACGGGAAATCAGCTAGCTGCGATATTTCATTATCGCCGAGCCGCTATGCGGCCATAAATAACATTAACGATCCATGATTTAAGGCCTCGGAATTTCATTCCACTGTATACGCTACTCTGATCCGTCCTCTCTCACGAGCTTTTGCGAAGCGACTTTTCTCCCTCGTCGTGTGTTTATACCGAATCGGGGGAATTTCAGGCAAGTCGAGCCCGTATCCGATCGCATCTAAATGAGCTCGAAGACGAGAGCGAGACTCTCGTCAATAGGACACATCATTCGGCTTTCGTTTTCCCCGCAGTGCCTCGAAATCCCTAATTCGTATAGCTTCAAGAGGCTATTTCGAGAGTTGATAATCGATGCTCCGATATTATCGAGACGCTCGTTTTCGTAGTGTTTGCTTACGTATTGAATAATACTAACGATGAATATAAGTGGAATCATAGTTTTAGTTTCATTCGAGTTATTAAATATCGATTACACGACAACGGATCTGAAATAGCATCCGGCTATATTTACGTTCCGATAGCAATTTCTCTACGTCAGCTGTAAACTTTTTTTTAAACGCCCGTCCAGCTTATACAGCCTCGATTTAATTGTTGGAGAGTTTATTACCCGCAACGCCCACGATACACTGCATGATGAATGAATGACTTATTTCGAATCGCGCACAGTTTGACGTTTCCATTTACGGCCGCTATTTTGATAACGGAAAATCGATCGCACATGCAAAGCCGTCTCGCACCGAGTAGGAGACGACCCTCGTGAAATAAAAGTATATGCATCACCAAGCAAATCGCTCACCAAAAGACCAACAACTTTAAGGTCCCTCTGAAATTCAATCGGCTGTACTGAAATTCTCAACGGTACCCTCATGTCAACTCCTTATCACCGTTGCGAGAAGCACATTGTGTTCTTTTCTCGTGTATAGCCGCGCGGGACAAGCAGTCGCTTTGACGTTGCAGTAGCAGCTGAGCCTTTGTGACGCGACCCACATTGCGTAAGCGAGAAAAATGTGTCTCCTCTCGACCGGACTATTACGGTATATCGCTACGCACACACACACACACACACACCTAAGCGAGCCTTGGAGAATCGATATATAACGCACTGGCACTATACTGCTCACTTTGGATTCTGCTCTCGCGATATCGCGTTTCTCGCATTCCAGTTGGCAGAGAGCTTTAATAAAGAGTGCAGTCGACATTTTTGTTTCTTGTCCGATCTCGCGATGCGCGTTTTAAATGAGGAAGCCCGAGTTATCTTGACGTCAGGGAAATCGTGTGTACTTGCATGCATAATTATATGTAAGTTCGCACATTCAGCTTTCTTTGCGCTGGAATTCGATCGAGGTTGTTCGGGAAATTTAGAAGGGTATATGCACGGTAATACTCGCCGGTATTTGGATCTCTAAAGAGGCTTTTCAGCTCCTAATGGAAGATTATAAACTTGGGAAACTGCATTGCAGCCAAGTCAGATATATTCCACGCAAGCGAGCTTAACCGTATTAACCTTTATTATAATCTCGCGCCGAGCGCGTATAGTATAGCTCAGCCCGATGAGCTTGCGAAAACAATGGTGAAACCAGCGTAGTATATAACACAAGCGCGCGTTTTTTAGACTTTCAAATGGGAAAAAATCGTCATCGCACTCTCTGTTTATTCAGACAAAAGGCAAAGCGAGACGAGATATACCTGGCGGCTGCGGGATTTACACAGAAATTGACTTTCCGACTCGAGCTAAATAAGATCTGCAGTAGCGCAGCGACAGCCGACAGTAAAATAAGACTACCAGATCCGCGCAAGCAGGATAAACGAGGGGAATGCCAAGAGGGAAAAAAAAAACACTTCAGCTCCTCGTATGTAACGCCACTGAGGAAACACACGCAGCCGTAAACACAAACATATAGACACACGCGCGCATGAGAGAACGAGGGAAGTAAACAGTAGACTCTCGGGAGGTAAACAAAAGGATAAGAGACGGAAAATAAGGGACGATAAAGAGGAAAAGCGTCTTTTCCACAAGGCGTCTCGCTCACTTGCGGGTCAACGAACCTATATACTATACGACACACACGGCGCGTACCGAGAGAGAACTCTCCTCTCTCTCTCTCTCTCTCTCGCTCGCTCTTACTCAGCTTATTTGCATTGAAAAGCTCGCAAGTTCTTTCCGGCTTTCGCGCGGATCGATAACCCCGGCGACGGTTATAGCCGCGAGCTTATACGTGTGTGCGTAAGGGAAAATCGCGGCTGTCACTCGCGTTTTCCCTGATCGCTTTATTTACGAGCCGAGAGCGAGTGGAGCTTTTCGTTTCGAAGCTGTCGATGGGGATTAGACGCGATCCGACACTGACGCGTATACATCGATGCCAGTTGAAGAATCGGCTTGCCTATACAGAAAGAACAACGTTTTGAGATCGATGAAAAATTGTTGCTATAGTCAGAAGTGTCATCGAGATCGGATGACATTTTCGGTGTGAAAAACATTTTCTCACGTTTCATTGCAACGCAATATTTTAATGAAAAATCAGAGTATCGTAGAACCATGCTTGTTTACATTCCCCCCTCAACTCGACAGTGGCATCCACGCTTACAATCACCTTCTCTTCCTTACAAATCCAAGAAAACACATGTGTCCTCCGCAATTCCCTCTCTCAAACAAAGTCCCACAAACCTAGAGCAAGCCTTTCAAGGCACTCTCTTATAATTTCACGCGCAACTCGTGTAAACAAACAAACGATTTAACCGGGCGGTTTTTCACGTGTCGACGGATAAAAGCGCGGACGCAACACTGCCGGCGTGTGCGTACCGCTAGGCGCGAGAGCTTCGACTGACGGAGAGCTTTTCCACGACAAATGCCATGTGTGCAGTGTACAACCCCCCGGCAACCACGAGCTTGCGCCTAGCGGGGTTGCAACGGTAGTCGGTAAGGCAGGGGGGTGAGAAGCTGGGGTTGGTCATCTTACCGACCAGGAAAAAGCTCTACGAGCGACGGTAAGAAGGGTCGCAAGCTTTGCTACTACTGTGCGAGAGCTTTCGTTATCTCGAGAGGACGTCGACGTCGGTATCGCGCTGGGGTAAGGTAGAGAACTTTCGGTGGTTGATGGTTTATCAAGTTATGGTAATCCTGTCACTCATTTTAAATGATTTTTTGGAAAATAGATTATCGAGCTGTAATGCACGTAGCGCGGTTAACGACGGAAATTCGGTCCGAAGCGAGCTTTACCACTATTTGAAACATTCAGGAGGAACAGAGCTTTTACGACGCTGTTTTTTTCAATACCTATAGCTCTTTGAAATTTAATTAGTTCCCACAGGAACGGTCATTAAGTGAAATAAGTTTTCTTTAATTCTCCTTCTGCGCGTTACTTTTTACAGAATTTCGATTAACTCGGACTATTTTTCATAAGCCATTCCCGCCGCGGCGTTGAGGGTAAATTCAATTTGCACAGTAATTTGTATGAATCAGTGAGAAAAAAAATAGCAGACCGATGATCACAGGAAATGAACGGACGCTTCCGTGAAAACCTCCTGAAAGGCAGCTAAAATGACCTAGATTCTTTGCTGCTATGAATATTAAGTTGAAATATTGATAAAAGTAGACCACACGTTGGTACATTTTCAAAGGCTGGCGAACGCGTGAAGAAAATCAAGTAACTCTGAAACGTACGATGTTTCAACGGATTCGATGAATAATCTATAATCAAAATAAACCGAAAGAGCTGCCTGAAAAAACTGTATTTGGTCAGCATAATGTCAACAATTATATACCCAAGAATTTTCGATTTTATTGAACTGCCAGCGATTTCCCAATCCCGAGCATTTTCGTTTAATATTATCGCTTAAATCTGCCGAGAGGATAAATTTGGTATGTTATATAAATGCGCAGTAGGCAGCATTAATTGCGTGCTTGGCAATTAACTATTAAATGCAGTGAATACATGAATGTATTTCGGAGAACAGTTATCATTACAAGATTCTCTCATTGTCGTGCAAAATCAATATACAGCTCGCTGCATGGCTTTTATTAAAAGCCGCACACACGTAACGCTATGACAACAATGAAAAGCGTTATTATTGGATTTCCTTTATATAAACGATACACCCTCATTACGTAGAATTCGTTAAAAATGGAAACCTGAACTCAATATCCAACGAGAGAGTTAGAGAGAGAGAGAGAAAGACTCGATATCGAAAGCCGTAAGCGTTGGGTCAAAAAGAGAATAGAAAAAAGCACAATATCCTTTATCAGTGATGCAGCAACGCGTTTCAGTGCAAATCCTCTCCCTTTACACGAACGACTCATATGTGCACGGTAGAAGTTTTGCTTTTTAACGTCACTTGTGTTCGACCTATTTGATACAAATATTGCTTCCTACAGAAGTTTGTTACTAATACTTTTTTGTAATCTCTATTTTTTTTTATTTTTATCCCTCACCGATATCATTCGAAAACTGATCGGTGTGAATAAATAAATAAATAAATAATAAAATCACACATACTAAACGACATCCATTACTTTTTAATTGAAAATTTATCGTCTAAAAAAAAAGCTGAAATGCTATCATCATCATTCCATCGAGCCAATTTTCAACGGACAATGCGGCTGTTGACGTATAATGTCGCATTGTGTGCGCGACGCCAATAGCTGATCCTTGCGCGCGGCACGATAGAACAAGCCGATGAGAATAGCACGCATTTAGTCGCATTACCGAGGTGAACCGTCAGCTAAGCCCTTTGGTATATTGGCTCTCATCAGCTGGATCGCATAGCACAAGAGGATATGTATGGATAACCGAACCGCATCCGACAACTCTTGAGTGTTCGATTCAAAGACGTGGGTATATTCCTAGATTATATAATTATTATTCGCTGGCAATGTTAAACACCTAATATAGCGAAGAAATCATGAATGTCAAGTGCTTCAGATGATCCTTTAGGTTATACGATGTATGAATGCACAAGATCGAACGATCAAGCGAATCGATCCCCTTTAGCTCGGATAATGCATGAATTCCGTATCAGTTTTTGCTACCGATCGGTCCGACGCACACACGCTAACTGGCCGTGTCTATATAGACGCGGAAAAGCAATTTAGAGGTATAATACGGATTATCGAGGATTTTCGCGTTGACCGGTTTCATTTTCTTCGTCGTGCAGAGGAAAAAAAAATGAAAAATATACGACGTTTTAGACCAAGAGCTTTAACACAGTAGTACAAGATCGAGCACTTTCTACTCTGTGAATATGCATACATCCACGAGCAGCCTAAAGTATTGGCGCGCGTCGTTTTACATACATATTCGGATGGCGGAATTTCAAATTTTCGATGCGACACGCTCGATTGCTATCGGTATCCGCGCTTATACGTGACTGAATGAAAATATTTTCACTGCGGTTCTTCTGCGAAACGCTGCGTCGCAAAAAAACGCGATTGTTTTTCATTGATGGCTCGCAATGAAACGATTTGCCGGATGAGCGTCGCCGTAGAGCATTATATCACCTAGCTGGACTTTGTGTACAGGCTGAAATTAATAAATGCCAGTCATAAGCGCTGTGCTCAGGGCAGCAAACTTGAGACATCAAAGCTTCGCGGCGCAATTTACGATCGATTGAGCCGTTCATCAGCTATCGTCTCGAGCGTAAAACAATGGTTTTACCGCGTATATTTACCTCGCCAACGCAACCGAGCGACATTTTATCGCCTTATTCGCGGCTTTTTATTATACGCTTTCTAAGTACCGAGCCCTCGACGAGGCGTAAAAGATCTTGTAACTGCGTTGACTATATCCTCTCGCAATCATTCAGCACGACGGTAAACAAAATTCCCCCTTTTGACAAAATATTCAGAATATTCATAAAGCAATAAAGTGTCGCTCGCTTTCTCTTGCTACATTTTACACGAAGTAATATTATTAGCGTCGTGAAAGTTTAAATACCCAAGGATCACGCGGCGGAGCAAACGCTCCATCGATTATGAAATTTACGACCTGTCGAAAGAAGCGTATCGACGTCGTATTTCAGAGCTTCGCATGCTTAAAATAGTCCAGCGCAGCCGTAAGCCCCTCGAGTGAGCAAAAGGGAGCGCGCTTTTTCATTAAGCGACGAGTGTCCTGCAGCGCGCATAAAAGGCTTTTGCGCGTCGCGCGGATAACGACCGATCGAGAGCATATCCTCTTCTCTTTCTCGTTCAAAAGTAAGACTATATGGGGATGGACTATTTCACCTTTGTTTTTCTCGCTTGAAAAAAGAAAGGCAAAAAAAGCAAAGCGAAAGTGGCTGAGACGCCTGCAGAGGTTACAATATCGACGGCAAGTATCTACTCGCTTTCCCAGAAAACTGCTCTGCGTGTACGTAACTGTATACACACGTATAGGGGATACTTCCTTCGTCTGAGCATCTGTCCTCTGGCTAGCGGTGGAATTTTTCATCAGAGAGCTCGCAACGCCCGAGGACAGGCCACGCGATGACGTATCACATGAATTTTTCGAGCGAGAGTGAACCGCAACTGGATAAAAAAAGAGGCCGTGTGTGAAAATATTACCACGAGGATACGCTGAGCTTATTTCGCGGTGACTTTGCTCTGTGAATTTTGAATTTGAGGTACTACTTTTACAGTATGAGAAGTCGGTTTTCGAGAAAAGAGAATTTTTTATATACCCGCGAGTCGATTAGCAGTGAAGCACTTACAAATGAATCTAGAGCATGATAATGTTTATCTTTCGAGCATGCCGGCCTTGTTTGCAAGTAGAATGCAGAGATAGAGAGAGAGCTCTTCGAAGAAATGGATCTGCTATCTGTCTTCGGAACTATGATTTCTATAGAGCATCGTCCAGAGGCGTCTCTCAGTCTCGCGGTGTATAATACTCGGAAGCGTGAAAAGTAGATATGCAAATCAGTCGTAGTGTTTGAAATGAATGTTTGGACTTGATATCTGTACACCGAAGGTACGGATACTCCTACGCGGGTCAGTCGGTCTTCACAGCTCGGTTCATTTGCTCCAAACGTACGCGGAGATACGTGTAATCTATAAGCTGCGATCGCTGTCGACAAGCACTATAAGCGACGCATGTTAATTTCCGCTTGGAAGCGCAAATGTGTGTATGCAAGCTTTCGACCTATTTACAGAAATCGCATTATATATCTGGAACACGAAAAGCCGAATGGAAAAGTGGACGAAATGGCAAATGTTTTAGTCTTTTCTTCTGTCGTTCGCAACGATAATTCCAACCATTTTCAAAAACCCTCGACGTTTTCAGCGTCGATCGCGCGGCACTCCTGCAAGTCAGCCACAGGCCAAACCCCCACCCCGCAAATCGTACCCCCTCAGCCTCGAAAACACTCGTCGCATGGATCTCTCGATCGCAGTGACAAAAAGCTTGCTGTAAATCCCTCTGCCATCGGAGATTGCGTATCAACCGGCCGAAAACACAGCTATACCACACACGTGTCTATGCAGAGAGAACACGCACACCAACAAGGAGGGCCAAATTGAAGCCGACTTCCAAGCGATTTATTTCGGCAATGTAGCGTGAAAGTCGCAGGAGAAATTCTCCGCGGAGTAGGTTTTAAGTTTCGAGGCCATTTGTCCTTCCCTCCCTCTTCGCTACCTTTTTTTTCTCTCCGGCATCGCAGTCTCGTTTTCAAATCGTTTAACGAAAGCACAGGCAGGCGCGCGCCCGACATAAATAAAGTCAGGCTTACGCTGCGGTTTGGCAGCGTGAAATATTCAGAGTATTTCTCCCGTCACTGATGGTGGTGAGCTTGACGCAGAGTAAGCTTGCGGATCGTAATAGTGTTTTTTTCCGGATGTCCGGAGTTCTGTGTAAATATTCGTGAGTTTACATGAGTTCGATTCGATATGTTTAACAAAGCTTGTTAATCGCATGTATATATATAGTCGCACGGATTATCGCACACGCAACTGGATGGATCAGCCGTGGGAGGAGTGGATAGCGCGACGATAAACAACACGGAAGCAACGGTCGTATTTACTTAGGTCCGAGAGCGGAATCGATCGCGCAGAAAAACAGAAATAAGAATCCACTCCTAAAATAGACGCCCCGATAGCACAACAATTATCTAAAGCTCATCGACGATGTGTATAAGATTCTAATAATAATACAGTTTGGAGGAAAAAAGTATTAGAAAGAAAGACACGTCCAGGCGATAAAAGCAGCAACTCTGTATTATACGCACTTTGTACGTCTTTCTTGAGAAAAGACGAATTAGCCAACAGCAAAGGCGAAAAAATGGGCTCGTTCGCATTCAGCCGAGCACGTACGAAGACGAGGAAAAAAAATGAGCGATGTACATAAATATAGGAAGGAGTTTACTCACCCCTGGGAGATAGATTGCTCGCGTTTCCCAAGTAGAAGGGCCCCTGGCGCATCTCAATCTCGTGCACGATGATGGCGAAGCTGTAGACGTCGCCCTTCTGCGTACCCTCGGCTGGCCTGCGCTCCATCCTCAGCAACTCCGGTGCCGTCCACAGCAGTTCTGCAAACGAGCACACGCGGACGTACGCATCAGTCATATCTGTCCTCGCTCTGTTTGATGATGATGTCGCGGGGGAGGTATAAGCGACGTGCGAGAGTGTGTATGTGAGACTACTGCAAGCGTTCCAAAAGTTTCTGATTTCAGCCGATCAAAGTAAGTTACACCGAAATTTCGCCTGACAAACTGGCAATCTCGTGAGTTCCCGCATTACAATCACAGGAGTTCTCGCTAGCTGACATTACCGATGATTGCGACCCTTTGTACTGGCTGCAGCAAACTCTATACACGCGAATGGAAACTGTACGACTGCGTCGAATCTAAAGGAAACCTGACAGTTCGATAGTCGCTTTGCCTTGATTAGTCCGAACTCTCAAAAAGACAGACTCACTTCTCCAATAAGCGTAGCTGTTGCGGTCCTCGTTGGGGTCCAGCGGATGAGGCTTTCTGAGCTCGTGCAGTCCAAAGTCCGCGATCTTCAGAACGAACCTCGAGTCTACGAGGCAGTTGGTCGACGTGAGGTTCCCGTGGCTGCGTATGTCCGAAGCGTGCAGGTAGCTCATACCCCGGACGATGTCGTGGATGAGAGAAACCCGGAATACCTTGTCCAGCTTCATCTGCTCGTTCTCCAGGATGTCCTGCAGGCGAAGAGAAAAATAATTAGAACGGCGCGCCAAGAAGGTACTAAGAGCTATAGAGTTGAAAGAGTAGTAAATGAGAAATGTGCGGCGAGATGAAATTTTGAGATTTGATTAGAGCGCAGCTTATATGCTGGTCATTCCGAGACTATTAGCAGCGGGATGGATGCGAAATTGTGTTCTCTCTCTCTCTCTCTCTCTCTCTCTCTCTCTCTCTCTCTCTCTCTCTCTCTCTCTCTCTCTCTTTCTAGAGAAGTGTGCTGTAGTTATCGAAAATGAAGAAAAGCTGCGGCGCGCGAGAACAAAGGTGACCGCCGAGGACAAGGACGCGTCGAAGGGGAAATATCTCTTAATTACGATAACAGGACAGTGCGCGCGCGCGCCGGTTGTTTCTTTCATCACCTTACACGCGCGCTAGCAAGAGTAAATCTCCTGCAGGATATAAAATCCACTGCTTCGGCTTTTCTTTTCCAACTTCTTAAATTGCCTCGCTCTTTCCTCTCGCTAAGCCGGACTTCGACTTGTTATCGTCTCCTTGGCTTATCGTGGATCACTCTAACTTGACATTAAGTCGTTAAGTTGCAGGGGAATCCCTTTTCCACCCGGCGCTTCTCTTTCATAAACGCAACTCTTTCCGTTTTTTTTTCCTTTTTCCTTGCCGTGTAACGTTGAAGAGGCGTCGTCGGGACGTGAAAGCTTCGCCGGAGAAGAGGATTCATTAACGGAAAATTCCAGCACGAAGAAATATACAGTGGTATTTCTAATCTTAACCGAATACCGCTTCGCTGTGCTGAATTTGCGAAAAAAATTGCAGCATCTCAGAGATCCTTTGTGACGTATAACTCGGTTATGTACTCTTGCTCAAAGGATATCTTCGTGGCAAAGTGACGCCGCTAAAATCCATAGTACTGCATCTTCTTTAATTTCAAAAGTATTACTATCCCTCCGAAATTCGCAACGTCTGCGAAAGCTATCACTCGCGATATTCTATTACCGCGTGCCGGAGTAAAAAAATCGTTATTCTCTTCTCTCTCTCTCTCTCTCTCTCTCTCTCTCTCTCTCTCTCTCTCTCTCTCTCTCTCTCTCTTCTCAAATGACGGAATAATGCATGACGCGTGAAAACTAAAAGAATGAAAAAACTAAAAGAGAGGTGTGTCTGTGTATATATAGACATATACTTGGGAAGATTGTGAGTGTTCGGAAGGCAGAAGCTTTATATAGGATTAGGAAAAAAAACTACTGAGAATAAAGCAAACCTGAAGTGAACCTCTCGGACAGTACTCGGTGAGCAGGCAGCAGTGGGGCGGATCGACGCAGGCCCCGTAAAATCTGACCAAGTGATCGTGCTGGAGATCCTTCATCTGCGACAGTCAGCAGTATAGACAATTTTTCATCTCGTTGTCATGCGCATTGTTTATTTTCACAAAGCATCAGTTATTATCATTTCTCGCAGCCAGATTACTATTATTAATATTATTATGTATCGTGTCCAAGCAAGCTGTATGTAGGAAAGTATTAGTCGCGCTGAATTTCCAGAGAAAACTCGATTATTTACTGAATCCTTTGAATTTCGAAGTCTTTTATGGCTGTCGAACTTAACGACTCCCCTCGAGTCGCAGCAGCTCATAATTCAAGGATAGATCGGGTCGTTATTCTTCAAGAGAATGCTACAGACATCCCGATGAGATTGCCGCGACAGAAAGTAATGAAAAGAAAATTATTCGCTATGTACGGGAGGAGAGCGTTAAGATTCCAACAGGATGCCAGGCAGCCAGAGGCGAGCTACAAGAAAAGTTAAAGAGACAAAAGAAGAAGAAAACTGTACTCGGGCGAAATAATCTCAAGTTCATCCTCACCCTTTTCAGTTCCAACAGCAGCGGACGCGAGATTTCCACCTTGTTCCTGGGTATAGGCCTGATGGCTACTTTCGAAGTCTGCAACATAAATGAAACATACACAAATTAATAATAGTGCAACCCAAATGCTTCAACTTTATAATTCGACGACAGCCGCGAAACTTGCAAAACGACTGATTAAAGCTATAGTGGTCACAGCTTCAATCCCCAGGAGTTTCCAGTGCAGTATTGTCGCGCGATCCATCAGAGCGACGCTTTAAATATGGAAGCGCGCGCTATTCCAAATTTATTCAGCCGCATACTCGAAATCGAGCCGGTGTCTCCTCTTTTCTAGGACGTAAAGGGCAAACACACTGCCATGACCCGAGAAGCACGACGCGACGAAGAAGATGGGGCTGCTGGTGTGCGGGGGAGACATAAAAGCAAGAAACGGTAATCGACTTACCTTGTAAATTCCAGTGGGGACGAAGGAGCGCCTGTCCATTCCGCCGGGCAGGCTCACGTTGTCCTCGGAATATATGCTCTGGAACAAACGATGCGAAATCGATGCAGTAGCGACAGTTTTACGGGCGCGGACATGCCGCACGCGCGCACTTAATAAAGTCGTATATAAGAGGGATGCCGTTCTCTGCGCGACAGAAGGGAAAGTAGAAAGAATATACAAGAAGAAGAAGAAGAAGAAGAGCTGAGGAAGGCAGGGAAAAAAGGCTGCTCCTCTAATTCCGATAACTATTATATTCGCGTCTCACGCAGGGAGCGAAAGACATTAAGTCTGCTTTACGAGTCCCTCTCGCTTCTTTTTCTTCTGCCCTCCTCCCCTCATCGCCTCGTCGTCCGAGCGGCTTACAGACGGCGCGCGTCTATATACGTGTAGGTTTATATATATATATATATATATATATATATATATATATACATATACGCGCAGCGTATCCCGGAAACACGTTCTTCGCCATACGTCGAGTCTCGTCGGCAGATTAGAAGAGAACGGCGCGAAGGGAATGAGGAATAGCTCTCCCAGGCGATAATAACGTGAAAAATTATTATCGTCGTACGAAAAACACTTCTCTCGTCGTAGAAACAATTGGTTAATTTTTCCGCGTGTATTATCAGACCACAGAGACGCTGTCGTGCAGACGAACACGAGTAAAGCGAGAACAAGCCGGAGACGCGGGCGGACGCTGAGTGAGGAGGTAATTTTCTTTGTTACGCACGAGAGTGAGTCTACATATTTATGGTGCTTAAAACAGAGTAACTTTTACAGAGTTTGCCGGCGAACAATGAGCTACTCTGCTACTCGGCTCTTTGCGCGCAAACGAATATATAACTTTGCATAATAAATCCGTAGCGTTCATTAAGAATAGTAGTAAATTACCCGCGACTAGCGAGTCAGCCGAGATTTTCATTTTCCCGGTGAATTTAAAATGCTTTCAACGCGCTGGAAAACGTGCCATGGCCCTCGACAAATAAAAAATGAAGAAAATAAAAAGAAACTTGTCTCGTTATTATTCTCCTAATGGCTTGCACGTTTTCGTTAGACCCGATATACCGCGTATATACATGATTCAGCAGCATTTTGGTCCATAACGGATTACATGATCGCGTAAAATTATTATAGCGCGGTGTAAAGTTAAAGCTCTACCAGCTGACTGCCACGTTGCTTGTTGGGCGCTAGGGAGTACAGGGATCCAGCTCTGAACTTCCCAGTCGGCATCACAATAACGTCTTCCCAGTGCACCTTCCACGTCATCGAGGCAATTTCGGCCTCGAGTTTGAAATGCCTGTGGAGAAGAAAAGAAAAAAGATCGTTATAATAGCCAAGCATATAGTCGATGTAATTTATGTTCAAACTTGATGTAATAAACAAAAATTCTTAAATGAAGTACAGCTCCGCGGCTCGAGAGGTAAGAAGAAAACTTGCCGACGTAGTTGCGCAGTTTTATTAATTTCAGACTCGCAATTTTCTTAATTGGCTCGCCGCCGTCGTAAGTCGAAAACTTAATTTCCGAGACCCAAAGCGAGTTAATCGTAAGAAATTCTCGCACACATGCACACTCGGCCAAATTAAAACTAGCGCGTGGTGTCTACTCAAACGAAGAGTCTCGTGCTGCATCAAATTTCGCTCCGAGTAAAATTGTCTGCGGTAAAGCTCGCGCGGCTGAAAAGGAGGAAAAAAAAGAGAAGACAAGGCGCTAATGGCGCGTGAAGCGCGTGCTCTTAAAGACCGTTTACCTGAAAAGAGTTGAAAATCATTCGCCTACCATAAATTCAAGCTCATCCACCGGCAGCCAAGGTATACACGATATGTAAAAATTTTAATTAACTCAGTGCTGTTGAAATCCACAGCATCGGATCTAAATGTCCCGCGGGAAAAAGAAGGTAGAAGACTACTCTCGACTGCAGCGCGGTACTGCAGGAATTATTTCCCAAGTGCAGCTTCTCCTCTTAGCTGGGTTATATACGGAATTACCCTCCGCATGCGGGCAAGCAGAAGAAGAGTCGAGAGGGCGGCTGGGAAAGGAGGAATAAAACACGTCTATTATCCGGCCATTTCCATGAATTTACATAATCCTTATACATGATTCGTGGCCCGAGAGAGTCGCACTTTCCCAAGGATACTTCGATCGTCTCCTCTGCCATGCAGCTGTACACATAAATACGGGGGTTAATGGAATCGCGGAGTGTGTTGTACTATTGGCTTCGGGCGATAAGGCTTGTGTCTCGAGATATTCATTTTTAATATTCCCAAACGGCTACGTCTCCGGTGTACATCGACTTATTTTCTACGACGGGATATGCGCCGCATACATATTTACTGAAAACTAGAGAGAAAACGCGATGCCCTGCCAAGAATGCCTTGCGGAGGCGGTACCGGATTTTTTCGACACCACTGCCAGACAATCGTCGCTCCTTCGGATATATACACACACTGTAGTGGAAAAAGTAATTCACTCGCTCGTAAATCTGAATAGGACGCCTCATAAATCTTGGCTTCTCTGCTACGCCAAGGCGCAAGAACAGCCTGCTGATGCCGTGTGTAAAGTGGTTTTGAGGGAGAGCGAGTAGTGAAGGTCTGGCTGTGGTCAGACACGAGCTCGAATCATCGCGGCAGATTAACTCCGAGCGGTTCACGCTCAAGTTTACGATACGACTGCAACGGCTCTGCCAAAACTCGTCGGTCCGATTCTTAAGCCAAACGAGGGAAACAATTTCGCTCATCGCGTCACCGGATTCTCGGTCCATTTGCAGATTAAGAGAGATGAGATATGATTTGATTCGTGTTCGAAGCGAGCGCATCGATTGGTGGTACAGCAGTCGAGAGACATCGAGATCGGCATTGCGGAATTCCACATCGAATTATTGACGGATTAATGGCAGTGCAGCCGCGTCTGTATTAGCCTAGGATCTACTGTAATAGTGTGCGCAGACTTCGTAATCTTGGAATACATCCCTGGGAAAAATGAACGAGTCCGTACCAGTGGGCTTATGGTATAAATCCAGCTCCGTATATAGGGTTAGCGGCATTATTAGCCGGGGGTATACACGTATACACTGCGCATGAAATTCCGCGTAATACGAGGCTCTTACGCGGGACGTAAAGAGAAGACGGACGGCTTATAACGAGGCCTCTTATTATGGCGCGTAAAGATTTATCGCAAAGCCGTTGCTTATCAACGTTTCATCTTTAACAATTTCGCATCAAGTAAAATACATACAAATAATCTAGTTTGTAAGACTCGAAGCAATTCGAAGAAACTTCTTCGGGATTTCGTTCGTCCTTCCACGTGTTGCTGAACGATACTCGAAAACTGTCGTAAAGTCCAATCATATAGCCCCGCCTTTTTCTCGATAAAATCAGAATCGTCCACTTTCCTCGACACTATCCCATCTTTTCCTATACATAACACTGGAGAGAGAGAGAGAGAGAGAGAGAGAAAGAGCTAGCGCGTATTTGTATCAGTTTCGAGCGCGCGGCAGATGCGGCCAAGTCGATTCCTCGGAATCTAGTTTTGCGCGTAGAATTTCGCAGCTCGTAACTGGGACGACATCCGACGCTGCAACTGCACTGCGGGGAAAGTGAATACATATATACACATACAATACAACTGAAAAGTTTTCGAGTTTCGCAGCGGATGGGCCGAGGCGATTTGATAAAAAGGAAGTTGGACCGGGAAATTTCGCGAGGCCGGAAATTGGCGCGTTCGATTTGAATTAGGCTGTGATTGCTTTGGGAATTCAATGGAATTTCAAGAGGCCAGCTGCTGGCTTTTAATCCCTACTGGTTTACAGTCGCGCGGTAATATACTGCAGCATAACGAGTACGATAAGCGAACTCCTTAACGACCACGAGCCGTTAAAAGTTGGACGAAATTAAAAAGCGCATTAGCTCACCGGTAAATCTTTAGCTCGAGCTCTCGACGGATCGAAAAAGTTACGCAGTCGAGGACTCTCTCATCGGCAATTAACATTCAAAGTCGCTGTAAAATCCGAGTTACGTATGCGCGAGTTCTGGTGGGAGATTAGCCCCGGAAGAAATTAAAACTACTTGCTTCTTTGGCTTTTGATTATTTCGAGACTTGCTTCTCCTTCAAAGTTAGCGAAAGTCGGCGAGAGATTCCGAGGCTCAAAGTCGTCGCTGAAAGAGACGAAAGATCAGGACTTGCATGTTAAATATCGAGAAAGTCGCGCGCCGGGCGTATAATCTTCACAACGCTGTGCCCGCTGAAAATTCCGACTGCTTATTACGGATAATGCGCTTGTACGCGGCAAGCCAGTGTACCAGCGATAAAACTAATTCGCGCAGCGAACTTAGTCGCGCGTGTAAACTTAATTCGAATTTCCGACGATAACGCAACAACGACGAGGATGTAAACTAAGCTTTAAAAAATTTAGCCGGAGGAGATAAAGGACATCGAGTCGATTAGCTGCATAAAGTGCAAAGACACGAGTGCGCTCGTGTCGGATCCTAATTAATGAGCTGTTAAACGCAGCGAACGGTATATAGCAGGTACCAGCGAGAGAGAGAGAGAGAGATTCTATACACGCCAATTTCCCTTCCTCTGCGTACAATAGCTACTCTCGTTTAATCCACCCCCATCTGCAATGCCGTTGGCTATATGTATATAATATACTTGCGTGGATGCCCGGTAGGAGCGAAGCTATCTAGTGTAGAGCAAAGTGCCGGGAAACGACAAGGGAGAGAGAGAGGCTTGATTCGATTAGACCCGTGTGCGAGTCCGCGAGAAATTGCATCGGAGGGAGATAAGTGCCCGCGAGTGTGCGCCAAAGAAGGAGGAAGCCGTCGAGGCGCCAGCGAATTCCGTACGTCGGCCCGAACTATTTTGACGCTCCTATATGGCCATGACGAGATTCCTTCGTTAATTAAAAGACATTGCATGTGGAGGGAGGGATATTACTCATCTCGTATAAATATAGATTGTTGTATATCTTTGCGAGATCTTTTCTCGATGGGAAACGAGAGATGGAGATCGAAAGACGAGTGTGTGTGTGTGTGTGTTTGTATATATAGGGATTCGATCGATGACGTTTAATTTGCTCGGTTATCCGAACCTTCGCCTCTTTCTCTCTCTAGCTTTTTCTCCCTTTTTTATTTCTTATCTCGAGTCAAATGCAGCTGGGCCTTTCAGAGATGAACTAATGAAGGAAGTGCCCGCTCGAGGGCTTCTTTTTCTCGCTATATCTCGATCTGCAAAAAGGAGGCCAGTTATACGCTGTGGTTATTAGATGTCGGACTACTGCTACTCTCTGGTGTAATTTTCGATTTGGAGTAAAACTTTGAAATTATAAGAAATTCGATATCTCACCGGATATTGCGCAGAGGTTTTTTTTTTTTTTTAAACTCGAATAGCTTTGGAGACGGTATAAGCGTACAGAATGCACTTTGCTGAGCGTGGAGAGTACGTGTCGCTTTTATCAGCTTAGCACTAACGAGAGAGCTTTTCCGGTGTATTAAAAATGGTTACCTTTTGGCGTAGTCGGATTTTGCAGAAGATTATGGAAGCATCGCGTTTTCATTGAAAAATAAAACTACCCCAGCTATCTCGCAAAAGAAATGCGACTGCACTCAGAAGGAGAGAAAAAGAGAGGAGTGAAAGAAAAGCGCATCTCCTAGGTGATGATACGCTTCTCACTCTCCGCCGTGTGTCTGGGCATCGTAAAGGCTGGAAAATGTATCAAATTACATCCTCTATATACAGCCACTATATACCCTTTATACTTTGGCTCTCCAGTCACACAATTTTATTATTACGACGAGAGGAGCATCTCGCGAGAGGTGTATACCTACATTTTTAATTTCTGCTCGTTGTTTATCGGAAATCCATCGGCGAGATCGGGGGAAACCAATTAAGCCAAAGATAGGAGGGAAAGTTCTTCCTTCTAACCGGTAGCTATAGATTATTTAAATATGCGAAATATTATGCGCAGCAAAATTGATTCGATACTTCGCTGCTGGCGAGAGAAAACAATTTCTTGGCCGTTCCCGGATATAATTTGTCGAACTAATCGATTTTCTTGGGGCTTCTTGCAAATTAATCAGCACAAGACTCTCGTATTTCTCATCAAGGTGTGAGTTCGAAATTGGCGCGGATGGAATAAGCGACCTTTCCTGCAGTTACAATAATAATTATAATAACAATAATGAGAGAGTAAGAGTGATAAAAAGTACGGACGTGAGCAAGCGTATGAATACAGCTGGTCTCGTCTTATTGCGTGCAGGATGCACAAAAGACCGACCGGAAACTTTACCCATAAATCCAGCGCGCGAAATTGGAAATACGTGCGGTGAGAGGTCTGCGCCCAGACTGCTGCTGCATCCGCTTCGATAAAGCTTCTTCGTGGTGGCTTCGTACATTTTTACGAATTCACGCGGTTCCACAGTGTACACCGCATCACGTCCTTCATTTGTACGGTACACGAGCAGTAGATGCTTCCTGAATCCAGGAAACTCAATCCGAGCGAGAAAAATGCGCAAGTATCCGGTGCTCCCTCTTTGCTCCTCGTACAACGTCGTATCGGAGACTTCAAGGTTGCATAATATCCAAGAGAGCTCGACTATACAAATGGGCATTGATGCTGCACCGGTAAAGAAACCGAATTGCGCGCATCCTTTGGTGCATATGAGCTTCTGCTGCTGCTGCTGCTGCCTGGCGTGTATGTGCGAGATGAAACGGCGAGCTTCGCGAATCGTGTCGCCAGAGTCTCGCGATCCTCTTTGCGGATGTATGCATATGCATGTGCGCGTGCCTCTAGTCCAGTCAAAATGCAAATACGCTTCACAGAGTGTATACGACTATACGTATATACGGAGTTACCGGCTTGTCAAGCAAGACGTGCGGAATTTTGCGAACGTGTTGCGATCATCCTTTCTTTTTTCGAATAATTGCGCTTCTGTTCGATGAGGCACGCGAGAAATAAAATCCGAGTGAAATTTTCCAACTCTGAAACGGGCGGATTTACAGCTGGCTCTGCAGAAAGAAGAGACGAGCTTCGAAAAATAAAGAAAAAATAAGCCAGTAGGAGTCGTCTTGGTATAACCCCCATAGAGCTTGATTCAGTCGGGTCGTAAAAAGAAAAGGAAATAAGTGAGAGACGCGGCTGACAAGAGGAAGAGGAAGAAGTAATGGAAGCAGCTGCGACTCCACGCGGAAAACTCATTTTCGTTCACTTTATTCATTTAGAGCTCGATTGATGACGTCTGCCCTCCATCCAGCCCCTTTTTATACGCATAACTCTCATGTATATAGTATATATAGTATAATATATATCCTCGGGCGGCGATTCCCAAGATTTCGCGTAAAAGAAAATTCACAAACTTTTCTAATGTCCGCGTCGCATAAAACTCCGTATATGTGCGTACGAGGCCGATAAACACGCGTGTGCGGGGGAGAAAGTTTATGTGTGTTTTCCCGCGCGGGGGAGATGAATTCGGGAAACGGACTTTTATGCAGACGCCGTTTTGATAGTGCGCGCTCCGAATATAGTTGGAATATATATCTTTCTCTAGCGTTCAACGATCGGCAACTGTCAGAAGTAGGATCGGTTGTAATAAAAATTTCATGCGGTCAGCGAGTTTCGAAAGATATAAGTGGGTTATACAACAGGTCCATCGATCATCCATCAATCAATTCGAAGGCAGTATGTATACACGAAGAAATATTTTATTCACAGGTTACCGCGATAAGGGCAAACCGTACACACTTACACACACATGACGACGAAACCACGAACAAAGTTCAAGCATATCGCGTTACAGCATATACGTATCAGAGGAATCGCGTGAAACAAACATTAACAAGCGCAGTCAGCTATGTGTATACACTTACCTGTAAATGAAGACCGAGCCCACTACTAGAAACACGACGATCGAGCTGAGCACGATCGAGAGTATGGCGTAGCCTGGCAGAGCTGAAACACGAATCAAACTGTTGTAGAACAGCCACGGCTTTGCATAGAGTCTCGTTATGGAGTTCCGCAGCGCGAGCAGCTTCTCAATTAACCTCCGGCTCGTACCAGAATTTTCACCGCTCACCGAGAGTATCCCATTTCCCGCGTGAAACACCTTTGCGTTTGGGGCCAAAGTTGCGTATGCAACTGCAGCGCGCGTGTGTATTTTTCCTCCGAAAAGACTCGTTAAGCTCGTTAACCGGTACCGAACGGAAGGAAAGCGCTGACTTTGCCCCAACGGCCCCTTTGATGTTTCACGCGCGGGGATGTGAAAAAAAAAAAAATAAAAAGCAGCGATGTCTCACAGTTATCTGGACAGAGGGATCCATCGAAGCCGCAGGTGGGCGTATCAGGCGGTGGTTCCAGCCGGTCACCCGACCAGTGTATCCTCTTGCCCGGTATGTACTCCAAGGTTTTGTTCGCCCCGTAGTAATTGGCCACTATCTGAAATAGCAGAATGCGATGAGCCAAGAAACTTGCAGCCGCTGCTGGCGGCGGAGTGGAATGTTTGATTTCGCTTCTAGTTTAGCCCGACCGAGCCAGGAATTCGCGTATACAGATTATACTTGTCCGATCGCGCGGAATAAATCGAATACATTAGATTCTCGTTGACCGGCGTTTGTTTTTCCGTCTCGCGCACCCTCGATAATTCAGGCAGAATATAAAGTGTGCCCGGCTGGCGCTGAAGTTTATACGTTATTTATAAACCGATATTTTAAGAGCGGTCTAGCCGTACAGCAGTATTCCGTAGCCACAGAACATTGTTGGAGAATGATTTACAAATCATCGATCGGAATACATCATTCCGCTGCATCGGGCGCAGCAACGATCAATCAAAAATAGCCATAGTTCGAACAATACGGCATATCCGCGATGCGATCAATTACCACTCTGCGCAGAGTGCCAGCCGCACACAGAGAGACGTCGATAGAGAGGAGCTCTTTGAAACTTTCGCCTCGATGAATTTCCCATTAAAATTCTTCCCTCTGCCTTTTGGACAGCAGTGAAGTTCGATAACACTCGAGCATAATTAACAACCCGTCATTGTTTCACCGACATCGTCAAACGTTCAATCCAATCTGAAAAGTACACCCGCACGAGAAATTGCCTCTCAACGCGGATTTGGATAATTATCCAGTCGAGGGCATAATTAAATCCGTCCTATACAAGCTCGAATCCGTTTTTTTTTTCTTCCTGGCGGCGAGCAATTTCTCTGGCACAGTCGGCCTTTATTGAGCACACATCGTGCAGTTATCTAGTCGAAAGCACGTTTCCCCACGCTGCCGAGAGAGCTTATTCGAAAATGGTTTCGCTTGCGCTCGACAGCGCTATGCTGGCTTCTCATCGCTGAACTAATAATTACACTTGAAAATTTAACCCGATCTTGACTACTCGATCCTTAATATAAAGTTACGGTGCATGAATATATATGGGAATATGGGAGTGTATTAATACGTGCGGATAAGTGTAATGGACGTACCTCGAACTTGGAAGTTTCGGGATTCATGTCGAGGAGGGAGTAGTCGGCTATGCGATCGCCGTTCTCGTCGATGTTGACGTCCCCCGTTATACCTGCGAATGGATTAACGTTGATGAATTATTATTTCCCTGACTTTTCGATGTACAGTATACTGTGTGTACTGTGCTCGCAAAAACTCGTTGATCAAAATGATTCGCCCCAGGCTTGATTGCAATACGCGCTCTATTTATTTATGCATCGTTTCAGCATTTATTCACGCGTAAATCATAAATCGAGCAAAACTCGGCTGCCGCATGCACCTTTGAAGCTCCTGCCCCACATGCGTCTGGTGAGGTTGCCGCCGTCGAGGTTGACCTCTCCAGGTTTGTCAGGCAAGCTCTCCTTGAGCGCCAGGGCGTAGAGTAGCACCGCGTCGTAGAAGGCGGTGACGAAGGTGGATACCGAGCTGTTGCCGAAGGTGAAGTTGTATCGGCTCTGAGCAAGAGACTTGACCTCGCGCGAGAAGTTCAGGTACTCCACATTGTCCGGGGTCCTTGTTGTCACCGTCAGCAGCGCCTGGTACGCTTTGCGCGCTTTCTCGTTTCGCTCCTGCGTGTCGCCCTCCACTCGCCACGGCTCCTTCGTGTTGTTGTCGCTGTAAGTATAGCAAAGGTCAGGCTTCGGTTGGATACATTTTCACGGGCGAATTTATGCTATTAGAATATTCGATATAGACACATTCATATGCATCGGGAGTCGAAGGGTGCAGTCTTGTCAGTCGGAAAATGACATTTTCTATTCCGGGCGCAGCCAATTTTGATTCCATTCTCTTCTCCTCGAATTCCCGCGCTATTGAAGTGAATATCTATTTTGGGTTCGCGGCGCGACTCCGAATGCGAATTCGAAAGTCCGCGGAGAGTGTGGAACTTGCTTTGAAAATGTATAGTAGAATTTTTTTGTAAATAGAAGGTAAATGTCGTGCGCAACGAATATACTCTGTTCACAGTGTGTGACGCAAACAAAAGTGTGTTGTGTATAATGCTCTGCAGGGAGAAATAATGCTAGAGATGCTCTCCTTCGGAAGCTGAACGTGCATCCTCATTACCATATTCGAATAAAACACAAGAGGTGCATTTTCAAAAGAAACTTTTGCATCGCTTTACCTCGAGGAAAAAACAAAGACGCGCGCGAACGCGCGTACAGTTCCGTCGTTAAGAGTTTCCGTAAGAAAAGCAGGGCGTAGTCGACTTGTTTCTAAATTAATTATAGAAGAAAAATTAACGATGGCTAAAATTTCATGAAAATTTCAACCGGAAAAAGCAGGTTAACCATCTTGTTCTCCGTGCCAAGAACTAACTTTCCGAACTTTGTTAAAATTTCTTATTAAACTGCTGTACCCCCAGTGTAAACATTTTCTTTCTTGCCGCGTTGAGTCGAGAGAAAGTAAGTTCCCGTTGTCGTGGGAAAATTACTTGTCGGCCTTATTCAAAATAAATATAATCTCATTAGAGAGAAAGCTCGAACAGGTTCGCGGAAACTTAAACAAAATCGTCAACCAGCTCTACGGAGCGAAACTTGTCTCGACCAATGTTCAAAATCTCTCATGTATAATCAAAAAAAGTTCTATGCTCGCTCGAACAATCTTACCCCTTTGAGGCGTCGCGACGCCGAGTACTTAAGACATGGAAGAGAGGAAGCGCTTCAATTCAAGAAAGTTAAGCTATATCTCGTAGAATCGACGCTTTCTGTTTTCATCGAACCGAGACATAGAGCTGGCAGTGAGCAAACGCTTTTCTGTTTCCGCGCGTTTTCTATACAAGTGAGTCAAGTTGAAGTACACAGCGAGAGCTAAGCAAGAATCCGGGAGAGATTTCTCAGCAACTCTCGAAATGGCGAGATTTAATTAATTATCGCAGCTTCTCAGGAACAAAGAAAAATACAGCTATTCACTGGCTCGTCAGTCGTCGAAAATGTCTTTCATGATATTCGCATTTCTTGAGTATACGCTTTAGATGCTCGTTATTTTCCACGCCGACCCAATTAATCAAATGCCTTCTTCTCCGCGCCAAATCCACGCAAAACCCTCTCGCCTTTCTTAAACTCATCGAGCGATCGAGCGAGTAATTAAGAGGAGAAAGTCAAGCCCTCGACGAATCCCCTGTGAAAAATCAATCGAGCATCGAGACGCCAATGAAAAATTAATTAATCCGACGCGTAATCCAATACAAGAAAGGCGCAAACCACCTATATAGCATCGGAGCTGCACAGCGCGGTTTGAGGTTTCCAATTTAAGGCTAAGTGCAATTGTCGACCGATGCAGACAAGACCAATATCCAGCCTCAACAGGGTTAATCACGCGCGCGAGCTCGCGGGAACGAGCGATCGATGCTAACGCTACGATATTATAGCGTATATAGTGTGTACACAAACGAGAGGCTAATCGCAACTGGGTGATTCGTCAGAATAAATTTTCAAGGATTGATGCGTTTTACGCGGGGGCTATAATCTATGCAGAAGCAAAGAGGGGAGTGCCTTTGTTTCGTATCGCTCTCGATTTGCATTCGAGGAAGTCGGGGGTGTATCCGTTTCGAAGGCTGAGTGCGGAAGGAGGAGGAATAAAATTCTACGCTATGAGAAATGAGAATCGATACTTGAGCTAATTATGATGGTTTTCTCAGAATATATAGAGCAGCCGTTACCGCTGATCTCTCCACGCTTAGATGGCAAAATTTTTACTTCCTCCGCTCTCTTGTCATTAAATTCTCAATTCGAGCGCAAGCTCTCGCAGCGTTGAACATAGAAAAAGAGACGCGCAAGCGCTGCAGTAAATTTGAGTTACGTAAAGGAGAAAAGCAGCTATAGCTCTGGCTAATATAACGATCCGCCTAATGTAAGTAAAGACTTGGAGCATCGTAAAAGCCATAGGATGTTATTTTTCTTTCTTTCTTCGGTCTTACCTACTCGTCAGCTCGATGGAAAAGAAGACGTACTCTCCGGAATCCACCATACCGAGTTCCTCGGCAGCCAACAGGATCTCACGGATCGTTGTCGCGTTGGCGCACATCACCACGACTGGAACAGAGAAGACAGATCAGGAAGAGTATAGCTATCGTATATAGGTATGTTATTGTCGTTGGATGTTTGGTAGAAGCGGAATTTATATCATTTTCTTTGAGCTTTCACGCAGTACTATAATACATATAGTTATAATGATAATGTCCAGCGCATCGTGATTAAAAATATCGTTCATTCCTTTGAAGATACACACTGCTGTACAGCGCAGGTATATCGCAAGAACAGTCGAGTGCAAGAGCGCCGAATTTAATTAAATTACATTCCCGGCATTTCGGTGCGGTATATCCCTCGCGTAACAACAATAACCCGCAACGGCATCTCTAGAGCCGCCTACTACAGTGACTCACAGTTGTTTCTCGTCCACATCTCGTCTCATCAATCATTCGCACAAACAAACGAGAAGGAACGAGTAAATTTTCGAAAATACCCGTATACTACCTATATACAGAGCGCATCTTCGCAAGGCTTAATTTGTAATTCGAGCCGTGCGTCCGGATCGTGCCCGGAATACCGCAGCGTAAGCTGCAATTGCAGTCGAATCTTATTTCGGTAGCATATATAGGTATATACGCTGAGAGCATGATCGAGTAGTATACAGGTTAGTGCGTTGTGCCAGAGTTACTCGATTTAACTTTCGGCGAAGCTTCTTCCGCTTGGTTTCGCGAACAACCTGATTGACATGCTAATTCCATGTACCTTATATACCTACTCGAGAAGCTTTTTCCTGCCCTCACTTCGGTGGTCTGATAATCGAGCTTGAATACGCCGTCTAATGAGACTGACTACGCGGATTTTATACGACCGAATGGAAACAATTGCTAATCAGGCTTTTGTAGCCTCGATCTGCGCGTGCTCGGTTATATAAAAGCTACGTTACACGCGATGTGTATTTTAGCACTCGCTCGCGTTTAAAAAAAAAAGAGGCAGACCGATGCGTCTTATTTATCAAACGGTCCTTCCGAAAATAACGCGGCTAAAAGCTCCGAAAATACCTCCAGTAAACAGACTCGAAGGAATCTCGAGCGTTGGGGAAAAAAAAAATTAATCGGCCCGTCAAACGCAAAGATTCCGAGAGTGAACGGTCGAACGAGGAGTTTGCGTGTATAACCAATGATGAATTTTCTCGTGGGTGCGATAAGAGAAACTAGGCAACGTTGGTCTTACAAATTTTATTCCTCTCGCGGGACGAGTCTTCGTCGCGTTTCTTACAGACGCGCGCGCAGGTGTAAAATTCAATTTCGCCGCGCGTTCATTGCTTATATTGTTATTATATGTGGACGATTTCTTTTATCGCACGAAGCGAAACTGATTTCGTCTTAGGGCTGGCGTTTTTTTTTTCAGAAAAAACGTATCGAGTAACCAATTTTTTCCCCGTCATACAACGATCTATAATATATCGAGCTTTAAATCGTAATTTATATCGTGGAGATCGAGGAGAAACTTTAACGCGTTTTCGAAATCTTCGCGAGAATAAAGACTGCGGAATGTTATTTACGGGGTTTGCGCGACACGTATACACAGTGTATGTACTGTATAGTGTCTCTCGTCGTTGGGGTTACGAAAGCTGTCTACGAAATTCTCGAGTTTGTCGAATCTGCATCTTATACGCGATTGTTTCGAGGACGAGAGATGAGCGCACTGATAATCCTCTTAAATATTTATCCAATATATCACGTTCTTCTATATAATGGACACTGGAAACTCGATCCAATTTCGCTCCCTTGAAAATCCAGCCGCGCAGGCGCTCGTCGGAAAAAATGTCGGCAGCGAGGAGAGAACAGCTTATAACTTTCGGCATTCGCCGGCCGTATCGACCGCAAAAGGGCGGACACATATATGCTCGAGGATACGTCGTCTGCGGTCGAAAGGCTACACGTATATCTATAAATAGGTGGAGGATCATTTATCAAGCGATGGATAATTGAAAGTGCGTATATAGACTGTCGCGCGCACTTTTTGTACGGAAAAACTGTATAAGCGTCTATGACGGGGAGAATTTATAAAAGCTCATAGGGATAGCTTAATTCATCGTATAAAGCTCATTCTCACGGATACAACAATAACTCTGTACTGAAACGAAAAAAGTAAGACGCAAGACTCATCATCGTCATCTCGAGCAACGATCAAAGTTCACGCGTATAAAATCTTTACTATACAAGCTCATTGTAATTCCGTTTACGCCCTCGAGCAAAGTTCGAAAGACCTGCAGCCTGTTTATACGAGTTCATCTCGTGATAATTTTTCTCCTCTCTCCGACACAATAAAGCAGACCCTTAATCGAGAACCGGTCTCGATAAAAATCCCTCCATCATCTCGCTCATATCATTGTATCCCTCTTTCTTTCTCGCGTTGTATATACGACTTAATGAAACGCCGATAGAATGTCTATCGCGTTATATACGCGTGACGCTGCAAAAAGCTGCAGCGCACGTAACAGAGGCGAAAAACGTGCGCTCGCCCTTATAGCCACAATTGGGGGAGGATATCGAGCGCGAAGAGCTCTGAATTATTCAGACGAAGCATCTTGCGCGTTATACACACTGATCCTAAGATATATATCCGATCGACACGCCACAATATTATCTCGCGAGCGGCGAAATCCGCGTGTGCGTAGACAGCTCTGAATCACAATGCTTTTTGACGAACAAAAAGTAAAAGAGAAGGTTATAGTCTTAAGTCGCGTAATCCTGAGTTTAAGCGCGTCTGCGTGTGCGCCGAACGATATCTCGTCGTGCTTTTTTCTCGAGTACGCGCAGATCCGCTTTGACGAGGGAGAAAATCCTTTCGAGAAACGGACAGTCGCTGTTTGAATTTCGAGAGAGGGATTTTCAGAGGCGGGTAAATACTTTTTAAAGAAGCTCCAGGGAGCTACTTCTGATGCTTCTCTTGCGGTCGAGCAGCGATCACGCGGCCCTTTGTGCAGCGCGAGTTTTCTCGGAATATTGGGAATGAGATTCGAGAGGCTTTGGAAAAATTAATGCCGACGTTTGAAAGAGTACGATTTGGATTTGAAGGCATTTATACACGTGTATACAGATCGAAATCTCGTAGCGAGGGGGGGGGGGGGATACGTAATATCCGGTGTATACGACTGTCGCGAGCGAAAAAAAAAGAGACATGCAGCCGTGAATCGTTTTTTACCCTGTCGGCGAAGCATGAAATTCCTTCCATTATACTCGGGGCGATTAATTCCGCGTTTGAACTTTCACTTATCGCTGAATCTCCCGAGAGCGGCTTTCATATTAGATTCATTTGAATGAAATGAAAAAAGCCGCTCTCTTTTCTCGTCGCGCGACATTATTCCTCTCGCTTTTTTATTTCGCATTCTGCACGGCTTTACGCGAGGGCGCCGGAGATGAGGAATGAGGGAAGGAAGAAAAAAAATAGTAACAATAAAAAAGCTCTCTCCGTGTCCTCGGCCCTACTGGCAATGAAACCACACACTTACTTCTCGCCGACTTGGAAACGAAAGTCAGCAGTTTGCGGTAGTCCTTGGCTGTGCTCGCCTCCTCGTTGAAGCTCTTGTACATGGATGTCTGATTGAGCGCTGTGAAGACAGCCCCAAGGGTGAAATGGCACTTGGAGTTACCCCGACTACTGGCCATGGCGTGATTGTGAAAGAGCAGCGCCGCGACCTTCCAACCGAAGCCCTGAAGAATGTGCTGAAGAGCTTCGCCGACCAGCCGGTGTGAGCCCATCATTCGTGTGAGCGTCGGGTAGTGCTCGTCCTTGTGCCGGAAAGCGTCGGCTTGTCCACCGGCAGTTAGTACTGGGATGCCCCAAGCGCCGGCGTAACGTGCTACAGGCGCCAGCACGTACTCGCACACCGGTCCCAGGAACGCGTCTGTTTGATTTCTCGAGGTTAGTCATCGTCTTTCCTCTTTCTTTTTTCAACGCTTCCCAAAGTTTTCCAATTCAATTGGGTCGTCGACTTTATACACATCGCGAATTACGGGAGGAATCAGAGAGCTCGTGCGCGGACGGCATTAGCATAGCATTAAGGAAGTTTTTTCATTCCGAGTGCGGTGCTAAACTAGCGGGAGGAGAGAGTTTATATAACGCTTCTATACTCTTTTCTATAATGTGCGAGAGAAGTTTCGAGCGCTGGGCTGTAAGTATTCTCGCAATCCAGATAAAATTTCTCGGATCCGGCACAGTTGTATATACATCATACGCCACGTCATCAAGGCTAACGCATATTACCGCATGCACTTGAATAAATCTCTCGACAAAACGCGTCAAACTGCCGATTACCCTAAAAGCCTGAAAATTCACGTTAAAAAAAAAAAAACGCCTCGACAGAAAAAAAAACGCGTATATAAGCTTGGAAAGTTCCTTCGTTTAGCGCAGAGCATTCGCTTATGCATCAATGGATTCTCTCGTATATAATAGCTATTAGACACCGAAGAATCCGACGGATTCAGGTCACTGCGAGTGACGGAAAGCTACGCATGCTCTACTGCTGCTGCAGAGCCAGTCGAGGTGTGTCTATATAGTAAGACGTTACTCCCAAGCGCTGTGCAACCGGAGATAAAAGTGCAGCCGCGCGACGAGCGGTAAAAATAATATCGGGCCTCTTGCTTTCACGAAAGAAAGCGCGTTTATCGGAGGTGCGTATAAAAATACGACGCGTTTTCGATGTTTTTCTTTAATCGTTATTTCACGCGAAGGACTGCGACGCGTGCGACTTTCTCGATAAACGCGCGTTGTGGTTGTGAAAAACATTGGCTTACTGGAAAAACATCAAAAAAACATCAACGTGGGTATTTACGAGCGATATCGTTGTTTATTGATTTGTGTATACCGCGAGCAAATCACAGCGCATTGCGAAAGAATTGGTCTTCGGGAAAAAGTTTACTGTGTCTTGGTAGAGTACCCGAAGCGCCCGAAAAACTAACCCCTGAGAGAGCGTCATTAATCACACGTCCAACTTTTAGATATAGAGCGTCGCGCTGCAAAAACGATACACAGACACTCTGCATCTTTCGACGAAGTGAAGAATGAAGCTAATTGTGCAATCGCGGATCATCCGGTGTAATCACAATCAAGTGGCCCGATTAATTACTTCGTTCACTCGAGCTACTACACTAACTGTATCGTATACCTGTATACTTTGCGTCAGCTGCGGATGACCGATGCGCAGTGGTTCAAGATGCTTTCGACAAGCATTGCAAATTTTGGGATCTTTACGCGTAAAAAAAAAAATTACGTATTATATTAGTATAGCACTGAGGAGCCGTGAAGCAATAGAGTTTTAGACCGACCTTTCCCCCACCACTCAGACTCCTCTGATCTTTGGTCTTTGGCTAGCAACGATAGGTGGCGCACAGGCACTTTTACATCTCCTTTATCGGAATCCGCGCGCAGAATGTATAAATAGGGGTGGGCCAAAACTGTGTCAAAACCTGTGCTCGGGCCACTCATGCTATGTGTATATGAACTCAATAAACTAATGTTATTGCTTTTATTTTCAAGTGCGTAAATTTCATTGCGTGTCGTGAGGTGTATTGTATCTTCGATTTCTCCGCAATATTTTAACTTTTCTTCTCAAAAATAAGAAGCACATTTCTCTCTCCCACTGTCTCGAAGGAATCGCGCTAATCATCTCAAAACTTTTACCCGCGAAGTCATTACCATATAATATAAGTGTACACATTCCGTGCAGAGCGGAAACTCAATTCCCTAATGAAAGTCACATGAAAAATTCAATTGCACAGCCACCGTCAAGTGGAAAGTGTCCGTCAGACGTGTACTATACTCGCTGTGCGCACCCACGCTAAGCTCATTAGCCGTAATCTCGTTTCGAAAACTAAATTCTCTCAAGAAGCGCTAATGCTGGCAAAAATATCCAAACTGTGCTCGGTATTAATTATAATAAACGCCCCGGGAATCACGAAACGCGCACATCATATCGTACTCCGTAACGATGACTCATCTCAAGTGTATTAGACGACGACAGCTGTGCGGCTGCTGCTGCACACGCGTCGTTGAACGCGCGAACGCGAGGCTAATGGGCCGGTGAAATTAGCTGATGCTATGAAGGTGGTTAATGAAATCAGGTGATCACACGCGACTGCGCGAAAGTGTCAGGCGGGAAATTCAGAGAGACTATAATGTACGCTGATTTCAACTGTATGGGGGTTGACGAGTTCATCGTTGATTCGTCGCTTTACGGAGGTAAACAAAGCCTCGTAGTTATCCTGGTTAACGTATCGAGAGCTATTGTGAAATCGCGTTAATGAATTATCGACCGCCAACTCTCGCGACAAGCGCGAAAAGCGTCACACCCATACATCCATTAGAATCCAAGGATCGCATTCCTCTATTATTAGGATCGATCGAACGAAGGCCGGCCAACGACACCAGACACAGTATAGGCCTCTTCATATTCCACGTGATTGCGCACTTGCTCCGACGTTTCGCGCAACAAGTGTGCAGTCGCACAAGCCCTAAACCCCAGCTCACTCTCCATATACCGAACTGATACAAGGAATTCCGCGAACGAGCAAAATCAGCTCTTCCCACAGCTCAAAAGCTTGTACCATATATGCATGCTTGCGCGCGTAAAAGTTCGATATCATACGTTATTAACGGCTGACAGCTCGAAATTCGATTATTCCACGTTGAAAGCAGCACTTGAGAGCGATCCTCCCACACACACATACAGTGAGTGCACGCAGTCTTTCGTAATTTCGTTCGAATCGATTATAGTCGTCCGATATGGCGCGTGAATTTAAATTACAAATGGAATTAAATCAATCTGGCTAAAGCAAACTGCGGGGGCGGAGCTTCGTTGAATCGTTCCCTTCAAAGCTGGGGTGAAACGAAAAAAAAATTGTACGAATGGGGAGGACGCTACGGGACTATTAATAACCGATATCATTCATTTCTCTCTTTTTGTAGTAACTGCTGAATCGTAAAACCTGTAGCGGCGTGCGGAAGCTTCGCTTTCGAGGATTTCAATCAATTAAGCGACGCAGCTGTTGAGTATACGAGTCCACAAATAATTCACGCTCGAACCGAGTACCTTAGCGCGTTTAAAATGCGGACACAATGTGTCACGCGTGTGTTTGGAAAACGGGATAAGTGCGTGGGAATATGCATCACGAATTGTCACTGTTATTGCGAGGATAAGTACTGAGCTGAATTATAACGCACTCGTTGCCTGCCCGTGTACACATCCATATACATGGAATTCATATATTCATGAACGTCAAGCTCACGGCACAAGTACATACAATATTCCGACGTGGTTCGAGGGCTATATCGCTACAAATAAACAATTTTCCCACTCTCGCAGCAATATCGATCGACGGACAGCTATACTTTTTATACAACGCTCTTTCGCATACAAACTTGCCCTTTCCCTCTCTTGAAAAAGCCCGTGTGTACACAGTGCCGCTTGCACACAAAAGGAATATTACTTCCGCGATTATTCCGCGGATGGAAAATCCGAAGCGTTCGAAAATCCGATGTAAAAAGAAGCCGACAATCGGTCTTTCGCATAGTACGCTACATACTATACTACAACAAGGTCCCTTTGAAAATCGCTTGATCGAAGGATTTCATCCGGCAGTCAACGCAATCACACGAGAGCGGAGAGCGAAAAGAAAAAAAACGAACGAACGAACGCTCACTGCTCGATCTTTGTCGACAGGGAGTAAAGGAACAAAAAAAGGTCCGAGCCCTCTTCCAATAAGCGCGCGGCCTATTTGTAAGAATAGGAAATTTCTTCATATAAGGCCAACCATTTTTCACCTCTTCCGCGCGCGGGGGAAAATCGAGTCTGTCGGAAAAAGCGACGGGAACGAAAGAGAGAGAGAGAGAGAGAGAGAGAGAGAGAGAGAGAGAGAGAGAGGGTGATCGAAAAGGAACCGCAACGCGTTGGCTTAATGAGCATCGCGGTCTATGGCTGTATGGCTGTTCACGTAAGCCGTCACCACACACACACGTTGAGGAATCGATGATGCGAATATACGGCCTGTGTATATACATCAACTAACGACGCTGTGGTCCAGTCTGTTTACGTACACTGGGGGTGAGCGGTCAGGGCAGTATCGATTCGGTATAGTAGTGACTTCTTTTTTTTTTATTTTTTTAGGGAGAGGGATGAAAGTATAGCGCACACGATTAGGGGAAGCCGCTGCAGTTTGGGCCAAGGCACGAGTCGTCTAGAATGAATTTTTTATCGCTTCTATATGAATCCGGGACGTATTGTGTGGGAAGCTGATTTTTCGCACCGCTACGAAACAGCTTTTCGGATGGACTCTTCGAGAAGGCATTCTTTCCGATGAATTCTTCATGAGGATAGGGTATGCTGTGCAAAGCGAAGTATATAATCTCGTGTGAAGTCAGCGTTTTGGAGATATGACGGACGTGCTCTTCAGCTCTATAAAATGTATAGAGCCAGGCTTACGTTTCAAGTAGTAACGGGCGAATGTGTTCGGACGTCCCGCGTTATGTTTTTTTATCTTCGAGGAAGATCGAACAATTATAGCCAACGAAAACCAAACAGCTTTGCTTCCCAATCAAAGTTTTTCCAACTGGAAAACTCGGAAAAGAGTCTTGTTTGGTTATTTTTTTTACGCACGGCTTTACCCCGAAAGCAAATTTAATTTACGCACACGACTCGCGCGCACAAAACGAGGAGGAAAGCTCATTTTTACTTTTTGTTAATTTCGTTTTCCAACCTTTTGTCCGGTTCCATTTGTTCGGTCCTTTCGAGCGTGACGAGAAACAGCTGCGCAGCGGCTGACGCGTAATCTATTAACCTTTAAAGGGCAGTCGATTAAGTTTGCAAACTCATATATTGAAGGTTTGTAAAGCTCTGACTTGAAATTTAATTATAGCAGTACAGTGTTTAACTATGCCGATGTAATTATCAATCATTCCCTCGTTACACAATCTGCAATTACTTTTTGCTACTTCAAAGAAGCTTGCAGTTGAATTTTTCATCCGCACGATTTTCAAATATGGGAAAAATATGTTTCGCGTGAAAGTATATTTCTCATAGCTGCGATTGAAAACATGTTTTTTTTTTCATGAGTCGTGCAGAAATGTCACAGTACTAGGAAGCTAGACAAGTTCTTGACGCGCACATGACAACCGTTTACTAAAACGTAGCGCATCGTTTCGCGAACTTTCCTCTGCATATATACCGAGTGCTCCAATTTCTCAGTTCGAGCGATTTCAGGATTGAAAAAAAAATACAATTTGTTATGCTTGAATTTTTAATGTCCCCCATTTAATGGCCCGGCCATTACAATGCATCACTTACCTCGTGTCCAGCTAAACAAGGGGATGACGCGGCTTACTAATTTCCAACTTTTTATGCATCGAGCATTCATTTCCGGCAAACATTACCGCCGTCACGTTGAATAAAATTTATGTCCGCTATTATATCCAACAGCTTTGATATTACGATGATTTATTATACAAATCGCCATGAAAGCCCTCCGCAAACGACTGAACCTTTTTCGCGCGAATATTTCACTCCAGTTGTATAATTCGAGTCATAATTGGACCTAAAACGTATACAAAGGATTCCACGCGCGTTGCAGGTTAATTAGTCGAGAATATATACGTACGCAACAAAGCTGCAAACACGCCGAATGCATTTTTCTCCAATTTAGCATTCCGCCCGCAGAGACTTCGAATTATTTCCAATATACCTATAGTTCATCGCGAACAAACAATTCTCCGCTATTTCAAAACATTCCAAACAAGAGCGTTGCCAACATAACGCCTCTCGATAACAGAACTGCACGCTTGCACGCAAAAAATAACGATCCGTTATAGCTCTATATCATCCGCAGAGTTTGCAAAACAAAGCCCTCGAAAAATCATTACGACGACATATCCCTCGACGCAATCAATGCGACGACAACGAATATACTTTTTCTACGCGCTTGGATTAGATCCTGATGTCTTATATACACATCCCGGTATATAAAGGGCCAAAGCTCTCGCCACCAGCAGGGGAGGAAATCAAGCGCGCTACGGTCTAATTATTCACGCCCACTTGTATTTTTCCGTCTCGAATCTTCGATGTGCTACTGCACTCAGGGGGGATTTACCGAAAGCTTCTGGGGGATCAGCATCTCGCGCAGTTTATGCTCGATCTCGAGTTTCGAGAGCTGCATAGGAATGTGGTTCAATTGACGCTGCGGGTGGTTGCCCGGCTCGATTGTTTACTTTATCGGCGCTTCTTTTTACCGGTGCGGTTGCTCTTTGAATTTTCACTCGTATATATAAGTTTCAAAGTGAATTTCCGTAGCAGCATTGTCTTGTATAACGAGGGAATGAAGACGGGAAGTGCATGTACAGATGACAATTGGTCTTTTGCGCTCGAGACGCTATAAGCGGATTATACGGTATATATAGTATACCCTCATCGTCGTGAATTTCGCAATTTCGAATATTATCGTCTCACGCAAGTATATACGTATAGTATCAGGGTGCTGTTGTAAATCGTCGGAAATATTTTTCTGAAAAACTCGAGCCGTATAAAAGAGATAATGCGAGACGATATGCGACCAAGGTACAAATGTAATTTGCCCAACGACTCTGTCTTTTTTTTCGCGGATACTATCATCTACAGACAGAGATCACGATTCGGATATACACAAGCAGAAAAAGGGCCGTTTCTTGAGGATTCCAACGGCGGAAAGTGTGCGCGTTAGCTTTCATATATGAAGAATAAGTCGACGGGATTCCCGACGAATATATTTTTCAGACTCGACGGAGCTGATTTATGAAATATTTATGGTGACGTCTCGTCCATCAAAAACTCGCCTGCTCTGAGAGAGAGAGAGAGAGAGAAGAAAAAGCGAGAAAGACTCGTCATTATCCCTCCTAACTCGTCGGCGTTCTCGAAAATTGTCTTGTGTATTTCCACGAGTTCTATATCCACCCTCGGAAAATCCTTGGAGAATCAGAAAGTAATAACAGCCGAGTATCATTTGATATTCATGCTTCCGACTACTATGCTCTCTACTGTCTCGCGCAAAAGCACATCAGTCACGCAGGTAATACCGCCTGTTAGACCACGAGACGAACTGCCTCCCGGATGTAGTATGTACATAAAGAAAAGTTCCGGTATACACCTCTAGAGATTAAGAAAAACAATGTAACACGGGCGCATGGGGATAGATTAATACATTGCAGATTGGTAATTTCATCGGGAACTACGTCGCGAACAGAGCGAAGGCGAGAGTAAAACTCGATAAATATAACCCTCCGGTATAGTGGTAGAGAGAGACGAGGAAAGAAAAGCTCCCGGCTCCGGATTCCAGCGCGTTTATCCCTACGTCGTCGGGGGACAGCTGTCACTTCGTATATAGATATATCACGAGCGTATACACACAAGATTCGAGCCTAAGACCGACAAAACAGGAATTCGCACTCCTCTCCGCAAAGGGAGAAAAAGAAGATAATAAAAGTGCGACTCTGCTGTATGCATGCGATCATACGCCCCAGTTGCCTTATTCAAATTACGCGTATATATTATCGCAAAGCGCTCAGCTAATTTATATGATAAAAGCCGTCGACGGCTTGTCAGATGGATTTTTTATTAGAGCACGGCACATCCTTCCGTCTAATTGCTCGGAAGGAAAAGGATGAGCGAAGAAAAATGTGCGCTCGACCCGATGATTAATGCGCCGAGGTCATTCAAATTTTTCGCGCTGCATTGGGCGAAACAAAGACGCGCGTACGCGGCTTCTTCATCGTTGGAATATTATTGATGGCTATACGGTATGGCGAGAGCGATATGGACGGCTTGGAATATCTTTTCGCGGATACGCTATATATACTTTTTCCTCGTGCCGAGAATCAAGGCTGATGCTGAAACGAAGTTAACTAACTCTTGGATGCGGAGCTGCTTTGATTGAATTTTAATTGAATTCAATCGTCTCGACGTCTAAGAAAAAAAAAACGACCGCTCGAAAGTTTCGAGTACGATTCTTTATATCCTGAAGAAACGAGCCAGGGTCGTTCGAAAAAGCGAAAGTTTCTTCAAGAGCGGAGAAAGGAACAGTTACACACGTATACGCACGCATTTCAATCTGTTGCGTTACACAACCGCGCGATGATAGATCGCAAGGAACTCGTGTGCTGCTATATATATGGTAAACGAAAGGGACCGCTTTTTTTCTCTATACACAACCCTCACTTTCCCTATAGGTATGAGTAATACATCACGGATTTCCTTGGGAGCTTGATGCAGAGGAAAAATGAAAAATGAAAGCTCGCACGGGGACTTTTTGGTCTGTCCTCTCTAAACTTATTGCGAAGCGTGAGCGGGAGTCGATAAGTTAACTGGTCTTTCTCGCTTTTTTCGCTCTCGGGAAAAGAAAAGAGGAGGCGCCGTAAAATTCCCAAGCGAGAGGTACCACGTACACACGACGTTTTATACGACATTGCTGTCAGGGAAATTCAATTCAGCTTTAAGAGATTTTAAGAAGTTTCCAGCCGCGTGTTTTACTCCAAGGCAAGTGCGACGATGAGGTTTCAAGATAGAAAGTATATAGTAGCCCACGTCCAAAATGTGATCTATAATCGACACGTCGAGCGCGAATGACATCGCAAGCGAAAGTAGGCCAGGGCGACGGAATCTATCAACACCTAACGATCGCTCACACGTTAATGTACCGCCTATACTACACATCAAGCCGGTGATTGGCCTGTCGGAAAAGAAGCAATCGGATAAGGGTGACACGTGGCTGACTGGTCAGCTCTCGTTGTCTTCTGATGTGTATGTGTAAACTCAAGGCTGTAAAAACCCATTCGATATTTCGTTGACGACAAATACCAGATTTGTTCCGTTCACATCGAAGCTAGAACCGCGTATATATATATATATATACGTGTGGCAGCATCGAGCTCGGAAAAAGGGGGGAAGGAGAGCGCTGCGCACATAAAAGCCCCGCGCCGAAAGCCAAATTCGATTTGAATCGCCGATAGGAAGTTGTACGCAGGTGCGCCTAGATTCGAACTAACGGAGGCTCGATTAGCCGCGCGGTTGTGGCACATGTGCTACGCGATCGAAGTCACCGATAACGATAATAATCCGATCGCACGTGACTTTGCCGTGAAAAATTGCCTCATCGCTCGCGGGTGGGGTAAGAGAAAAAGGGATCTTTTCTGCGCTTGTGACCCCGAGTTGAAAATTAAGCTACTTGACGGATGACGGATTTTATCTCGTAATCGTTGATGTCGTCGTTGTTGTTGCTTCGAAGAGCGAAGTGTATAGAAAATCGCGCAATCCGTAAAACGCTGGCCTTGATACGTCAGCGATACTTTCATTCCCGGATATGGAATATCCTGCACTCTAGTAATTAAAATAGAAATATACTCTCTTTTTCACTGTTACTCGCTCGAAAACACTCGCACACACACACACACACACACACACACACACACACACACACACACACGCTATTGTAGCATATCGAGCTTAAACTTGCATTTCATCTTACGTGTACTGCAGAGCAACGCAAAAATAGAGCGTGTATATATGTGGACTGGATGTATCGAAATAAATTACATCGCGAGTCGTGATCTCGCTGAATTACGAACTGCAGCAATGCCCGCATCTGGTCGTCGCTAAAAGCAATAAACACAGCACGCTCTCGTAGAGCACTGCTATATACTGCTCTGCAGGAGAATTCGCGCGACAGATTGCGCAGTTTGACGTCGCGATTTCGTTTTTAATGCTCACCCGTGCGTACACCTATATATACACATATATACGCCCCGAGTTCAATTTTTTTCCCATTTGTTTCAGGGTCGGTCGAGTTGAAATATGAAACGAAAATTTCGAATGATTAAAGCGTAATGTCGAATTGGCTTGCTTTGCGCGCGACACGCCGCTGTGACAAGTGTAATGTGGGAATTTTTACGAAACCGAAAATTACGCGGCGACGAATCGGCCGAGAGAGAGAGAGAGAGACAGACGAAGCGTCACGCGATGAAAATACACCGCGACTGCAGTATAACGACCGTAAACTCGCGTTAACGATCAAGCGAGACCGACGACCGAATTGAGTTGGCAGATGTTATAAGTTGGATCGGAATATACGGCTGGAATGTACTGCGGCGACGGGACGTTTTTTTCCCTCTCGAGTGTGACGGACGTGTGGCTGAAAGTCGGCTTTTTGCTTTTTCGACGATCGATGACTCTAATCCACACGAATGATGCGCGACTGTACTGTTTCGTATCTATGTTTGATTTAATTTTATCGTCCACACAAGCTGCCGTTCGATTATTCGTTTTATTTCAATTGTATTCCGATGAACTTGTTTTAAATGCTCAGGTTCCTGGTAACGCACAACACCACTTATTATTTACGGCTAAACGAGAGGATTTACGAATTTTTCCGCACCCCCGGTTTCCCAGAATTGAAAAGCACATACTATCAGTTTTCCGCGAAATGAAAATGCGTCGGCGTGCCGTTAGAGCGAAAAAGCAAAATAGTTTAAAGCACTCGAGGATAAGAGTAATGAGCTGGAAAGTTTCATCCGCAAAAGGGGCAGAAATTTTTATCGCGGGTTATTCAAGCACACAAGGGCGTAGAAAGTTTCGCGGATTATTGCGCGCCGAGGATGATAACCGCGCAAACTCGCTCCTTTAACGCTGTCTAACCGCACGACAGCGTTGAGCTTTCGCTCGACTCTATACGTATGTATAATATGTGCTCGAAAATAGCAAAGTAGAAAAGTTTATAAGCGGAACACAGCGGAAGAACCCGTCGATTAATTCCCGACAGATATACGTCCCTTCGATTGTGATTTCTGTCGGGACTATACGCACATTATTACGTACAATCAACAATGTATACATCGTCGTCGAGACGCAGTCCATATATAAAGACATATGTGTATTATGGGGGGGGGGGGGAAGAGGGTCTACGAGATAATATGTATTTGATGATGTAAGCTCGACGAGGGGTGCGTATATACGCAGACCTCGGTCTTATCGATTCCTTCATATCCTCCTCCTCCTCCTCGTTTTGGACGAAGGTTGGCGTTATATGCGCTCTCCGCAGAAAGAGAGAGAGAGAAACATGGACCGTTAAGTCCAGCCAAACATGAAATTCATAACTGCAGTATACATCCACGCCGCGCATCTATCAGAGATATCTCACTCGCGAGTGTATAATTCAAGAAGTCCGAGTGAGCTCGCATACTCAGTGAAATATAGCCTACTAAATCCTCCTGAAAACTTATATTCCAAGGAATATGCTTGCATTTTACACTGATGCGCGGAAAAAAAAGCGTCGCCGTATACAATTGAGCGCGTCGGCCGCGCTGATAATTAGCTACGCGAAGAGAAAGACTTGAAGCGCAGCTGGCTGATGACATCAGAGCCGCAAAAATAGCGAGATCTCCAAGATTATACTCTTCTCGGCTCTCAATTTCATCGTTTCTCTTCTCTTCTCGGGTCCTATACGAGTTTATTGCCGGCGCGGCTTTTAAATTACTCGTTAAATTTAAGAGTCTTGAGAAAACGACGAGACTTATCGGAAATTTAATCAATTGAATTAGGAGAAAGATTCGATACTCTCGTATAGAACAAAAAACAAAAAAAAAAAAAAACACTCGGACGCAATCAGCCCTACAATCCTCCCGCGCGTCCTTTTCATTATATTTCTCCCTCTCGCGGACGCATTCCTGATGGGCGTTATATAGCGCGCAGACGCTCGACCTAACAGCGTCGGCGTATTAATTACGCGGCGAGAGAGCCGCGAATTCATTGTCCGCCTGGTGTAATTCTTGATAAATCGAGTCTCGCGTACGACGAAGGGGATAATTATACAATGAGTGCTACAAGCCTCTCGACGCAGTCGGTGTCAACAGCCTCGTTACATCCATTATTAAAAAAAGTATACTGCTGGTAGGATTTTTTTTCGATTCGATTTTTCGTTTATATATCTTATATGTAGCGAATCCTATATATGCTGTAGGTACGCAACCGTTGAGATTGAGGGTATTATAGGAATAATCGATTCACCGCGGCTCTTCCGGTCCCGCTCGATCTAGGACTACTATTAGTCGTCGTTGCGGCTTTTCGGCCGAGCAGGCTAGTCACGCGTGTTATACGCACCGCGCCGAATTATGACCCGTATACGCTTCACAGTATTATGCCTGTACGATTACGCGCAATATGTGCACGTGTCCCATAAACTTTAAGCCCGGGGATTTCACGCACAAGCTCGGCAGGATCACACCGTCGTTACGTTAAACACTTCGATTAATATGATGCAACTGTGCGAGATCCTGGAAAGGCGATATGGTGAAGAAAAAAATTAAAAAAAAATTAATCCACCACGGACAGAATTCAAGCGCGAGCAAAGAGAAAATAAGGCGTTCCATCGCGCGCACTTGTATACACACAAGTCGACGCGTCGATTTATCATCCGCGTATAGGCAGGAGCAAAAAGCTCCGGGGAAAAGCTATAGCCTCGGAACTGGACACTCTATAATTCACGCGCAATCCTTTTTTTTTCTCTCTCCTCCCTCGACAACTCGCTCACGCTATATAAAGTCGGTACATATAAACGTTAGCCAATTACATAATAATAAAACGCAACAAAACAACCTGCAGTCCTGTTGATGTAGAAGTCGAAAGCGGCAAGCGGACCGTAAGTACTGGAGCACTGGGAGTCTCGATGTTCCACCTTGATAGTCCATCCTGACAAAAGTCCTTTTGGCGAGCTAACGGCTCTCACAGCCATCAACACAGCGGGCAAAAGTCGCGGCAAGCTTTGCTCGTGATGCGGGTCTGCTGGAGCGATCACCGCAAGCTTCACCACGCCAAACTGCTGCTGGCGAAGAGGACTCGGAGCTGGTCCCATCATTACCCAACAGCAGCACGACTGCACGCTCAGCAGCAGCAGGAGCGAGCTACTGACACGCGGCCTCATAGCTATTGCCTTTGAGTGATAGTCGTGTATTATCGTCAGTCGTATATGTTCGTAATTTTTTCGTGCGAGCTTGGAGAGCTTTCCTCGTTATATAGCCTTATGCAGTGCGACTCGCGGGATATTTGAATTAAGATGAAAGCAGGGATGTTAACGCGGCAAAAAAATCTAAATGTAAACAAATTTAAATTGAAAAAGGCATTGACTTTGACTGCTGACCGAACGGAATCGGTATATACACGCGTGCTGGTACACCGTATATAGAAATGTCCTTTTTATCTCGTTTATTAGCTGCAGCAAGATGTGTTTACACGTCGCCTTTCAAAGTCAACTTAGAGACCCGGAGCTGCAAAAAGTACGTCCATGTATCAAATTCCGCTGGGCGAGTCGAGCAGCCGGGGCTGGCAAAAACAACTGCGCGCAAGCTGCTGCAGAACTTTTGGCGCTAGCCAGTGTGTATACACTCCCGGGGACAAATGTATATAACAGTGTAGAATCACGTTCGCTTATCGTCCATTGTGTAATCGTCACGTGATGCACTTAGGTTTGTGTCTCTATACATACAAAAAAAAATCTCTCCAAGCTCGAAAAAAAAAAAAAATAATAATAACGAATAATAAGCTCGTCATGTCACACCTGTGCTAGTCTCTCGTCACTGCGAGCTTCTCCGACTGCGTTTCCTACGTCGTCGCAGTAATAGCCCCGGCGGGTAGCCCTCATCTTCGCCGCGTTTACGGCTTGACGCTCTGCTGCTCATCGAGGCCCCATCCACGAGCTCTCCGCTTGTTTTATATACTCGAAGTCTGACGAATTTTTTTTCACTGTATATCTTATGCGGCCGAGATTCTCGCACTGCTGTTAATGTAATACACTCACTTCACTGAAAAAAAAGCTTGGAGTTGAGAAATCTTCGCGCTAAAGGATCGACGCTGATTATTCGCTTTACGACTGACGAGACTTTTTCCGCAAGGCCCGGCGAGAGCTGGGGAGACGGAAAATTGCGCGCCGCGGGATTAGATAAACGAGCCGCGGACGTATACCGTAATTGCTCGTCGCCGCGGCTATTTTCGCGACGTCTCGGGGATTATATCGCTTGAAAAAAAAAGAGAGCGAGAGAGAGAGAGAGGATCATGTTTTTCCCAAGGAAGTCGCCTCCGGGTAATTGTTGGCGCGAACGCCAAGAGCAATTTGTCGAGTGTGTACAACTCGATGTTTTTTGTTAAGGTAGTTATAAGGTTCTTGCGATTTTCTGGATTTGTACGAATGATCACGGAGGCAGTGAAATATCGGAGGTATATATTACGCGCAGTGACTTGGACGAGATTCAGGATTCCGCGTCCATCCGTTCGATTATGACTTTATTTTTTACAAACTGCCGCGATATCCGTCCTCTGGATAATAATACCCGTGTGGAATTTCGTGAAATATCGTCGCTATGCCTATATGATGCTAAATCAGAATCCGCCGTCGAAAATAACAAAGTCGTTGATAATCGCCGGCCGATGTTCTTGAGATCGGCACGACAAATTCTCACGATGGGCTTTAAAGAGCGTCGCGCGAAACTTTGCCGCGCTTTATCACCGTTTTCTTTCACCCGCTACGGTTGCACACGGCTATAAACTGATGCTCTTTTCATTCGACGAGAGAGAACTTTTGTGCCGGCGAGATTTACGGCGGGTCTTCGGTGATATTGTTTCGGTCATGATCGTCGATGCATACAGGCGAGCTTCTGCAAGCTTGCGAGTGACTAACGAGTGCGTACAGCTCGTTCGTGAGCGATGGCTTTGTTTTAATTCGCAAAAAGCTTGCACGTAAAACGCGTTCCATGTACGTGAGATCGAGATAGCTTGCAATTAAACGATTAAAAAAACGTCGACGCGCAAAACAAGGCGGGGCATCATCCAAAAAGCGGATTAGACTTGCGCGCAAAGGGGAAAACAAGAGCAGGACGATCTCGCTGTTATGCCAGGGAGAGAAGCTCGTTAATTCCGAAGAGTCGGGAATTAGCATGGACACGACGAAGCTACGCGTTGCAACAGCTGCATTACCAGCGGACATACTATTCGCAGCAAAAACTCTGAGCGCTAAGGGGCTGCTGTTGTTCGCGTTGTATTATATACGTGGGTATTATACTCGAAGATGCGATGAAAGCCTTTGGCAAGCTTTAACGGCTTCAAGTGTTTACAGGCGTTTATGCGTTATTAAAATTCAGTAGTGCGATACAAGAGAAATCGCCGGAATCACGGAGAGAAAATTCGGTGAATCTGCCGATGACACACTCCCAGAATCATCCCAGAAAGAAGAGGGTTAATGGGGACAGGAGTGTAATTAGCTAGAGCAACGTATACCTGCAGCACACACGCCCACTACACATCCGTGTTCGTCTCTCTCTTTTTTCCCTTAAACTACGCTGGCTCTTTTTTTGCTGCCGGACGACGAGACGAATAATGAGGGTATACATTCAGGGAAAAACGCAGCTACTAGCCGTATACAGTATGTAACGTATACGCGACAAGAGAATGAACAGCCGACTGTTAAAAAAGCACAAACAGAGAAATCTACCTCGAAAAAAAAAAGTTATTTTCATAGCTCTTCCTTATCGAGTCCAAGTAACTTGTTTACCAATCTCGCACAGCCACGTGCGTATACCTGCGAGACCATCCACTGCTTCCTAAGTAATCAACTTTGCGATAATTCCTAATCGAATCTCGCCCGAAGAAAAACGAATCACTTCCGCGACAATTCCCGGCCAACTTTTCTAGCCCCGAACGGCTGAAACGCGCGCACGCGCAGGAATAATTGAAACAAACTCGTATTATATACCCATATACAAAGCCAACGGACAAAGTTTTATTCTCGAAAGCTGTTTTTTGCGCGCGAGAGATTAGCGCGAGTGCTTGGACATTATCTGGCTACTGCGCGCGGATGCATTTTCCGAGTCGCTGGACGGAAAGGAATTCACAACTGCAGAGAGAGAGAGAGAGAGAGAGAGAGAGAGAGAACTCGACCACGCGCTTCCGGAGTGTCATTAAAAGATAAGTCGCCCCCGCGAAAATAGAAACTGAGAAGTGCCGGCTTGTTTTTTTGCAGGCTGTATACTGTAGTCACTAGGAAATAATAAAAAAAAGTCGTTCCCATGCGACTCTCGGTTATATTTTTCGAGATGAAAATTTCCTTCATTTCAGTGCGGCAGTATAACTCGAGAAAATTTCAAAATAAGCTTGTATAAATTTCTTAACGCCCCGCGCGGCTGCGGTACACAATTAAGGATTGATAGTGTCGTCGAGACTTTAATAATTATAAAAAGCCCAAAGAAAGGCTGTACTTATAAACGCGCGCGAGTCTCGGCGTAAAAATCGCTCTTTAACGCGCATCTTTCCTCGATTTGATGGCCAAAACCGTGGTTCTCGAAACGTCGCACGTATAACTGTTTGCACGCGCGCGACCGTTAACAAATCGTTCTTGCAAGCTCGCTATAGCTATATCTTCCACTTCTTTGTCTTTTTCTAGCTGGGGTTTACGATGCAGCGTTATAATCGCGGGTTTAACGCTCGCTAGTGTTTCTTCGCGTTTACGGGAGGCAATCATCGTCAAA
The DNA here is from genome assembly GCA_012977825.3 of Pteromalus puparum. NCBI lineage: Eukaryota > Metazoa > Arthropoda > Insecta > Hymenoptera > Pteromalidae > Pteromalus > Pteromalus puparum. The sequence continues at coordinate 5,460,314 of CM053169.1, forward strand.
AGGCTTCCGCATACATTGATTCTCGGCAGCTCGTCGTGATATCACTTGCCATTATTGGAACGGCCCGTTTGGAAAAGCGAATTCAAGATTTTGCCTGTGAGTGGCACATCGAGCGCGTATACGCGCGTCGGACAGCGAATGTGGCAATCAGCGCGATTAATCTTATGATAGAGGTTGAATTAATCGCATATATGCGAAGGTGAAAGAGACGGCTGTTTTAACGGGATAAATAGCATCGGCTGACAGGTGACACGTGAGACACGTCTGTTATAGATATGCGATTGTACACACAATTATACGAAATCGACGATCGCGATGTCGTTATGATGAGCGACGTATAATCCGTTCATTTTTAATTGTACGCGGCCCTTGATCATCGGGAAAATCGAAACAATTGCGCCGATAATATACGTTACTTGGCCGAGCCATCAGAAACAAGAATTCGCGGTCGGCGAAGATTGCGATAGCACACGGAGAAACGCCAGATTTATCTGCGAAATATTGCGACCCCCTTGTACATGGCTTCTCTGGTGAAATGACTAATAGCTACGGCATTGCAACAGCCGAGAATACCCAAGCCTTTGGATTTTCCAATTTCTAATCTGTCGCATTTTTACACGTCGTATATTATGAGCTACTGCGAGAAATAAATCCTCAAAGCGGAGATGAGAATCGCGAGAAACAGCACAGCACATCGGGGATGAACAAAAACCAGACATAATCGTCGTACAATAAGCGTCTGTCTGCCGTTACACAGTCTTGTGGATATATCTTGCGATATGACGCGCGAATTTGGAACGCGCAGCTGCGAGCAATTACCACCGCAATATGCTTTATGCAGCGTCTCGGATTAAAGATCCCGAACGACTTGGTGTCTGTTGGAAGCTCGAATTTTCCGAAACTTTGCGAGAAAGTACATATCCGTGCTGTATATGCGTTAGTTTCGCTGAATTTTCGTTGCCAGACTCGGCGGAACGGTGAGTCTCGAGAGGATTACACTTTGCATGAATATAAGCGCGACTGAAAGCTCGGATGCGCTCGTAAAACGGTAAACAAAGACGACGACGCGAACGGTCGCTTTCTTGCGTCGAGAAGTAAACAGCTGACTTGTCATTCCATACAGCCTCGAGGGTAATTCGCCAATCGATCTGTCATTCGATTTTTAACTTTGTGACGCAACGCGTGTATAGTATTTATTATTGCGTAATGCGAGAGACGAGATAAAAAGCCGAATGAAAAGAAAGGTACTACGTGTCGCGTTTCAAGATTTCGACTATCTTACGCAAACTCAGAGAATTTTCAGTTCCAACGATTTCTTTCCAGAGCGAGTGAACGTTACACACATGCAGTGTATGAAGTTACGAAACGAGAATTGAATTTTACCCGCACTATACGTATTCTGTAACGCAAATAATAACTTTTGCAAAGAATTCAATGCTATATGCATATTATACACTCGAGTGTCCACCGTCCCACCTACGATTGCGTTAATGAATTTAACAACGAGAACTAAAGATACACACTAGCGTCGAGTGACTACATGAATTTACAATGCTGGCTTAATTGTGACCGCTCGGAAACTTTATTATATTCCCGCATATGAACACGAGAACAATGCGCGATATAGTCCCTAAAAATTCGATTCAAACGAGAGCGCCATACAGAGAAGAATACGCTTTACCTGCATTTTTTGCGATTAGAGTCTGAATACGAAGAGTCGAAACAAAGGATATGATTCCGCGAAAAAGGTGGCGGCTAGCAGACACATTGTCCACAAGAAAAAAAGGGAGAATTGTGTACTACGGTAGGAACACAATTTCGCTGAAACGACGGAGCAGCAGCTATGTGCACACCACAGTTTCAAGCTGAGCTTTAGTCGGCTGGACGAAATTCTCTATAGACTACAGCGCAGCTAATGCACAGCTGGAATGAGTCTTCTGGGACTGCGCTTTTTTTAATCGACGTCACGAATCCGTATAGCGACACACGGGTATGTACGAGAAGAATATCCAAGGTTTTTTTAGTGGAAAGAAGCTGGATGCATTTTTTACGAGTCGAAATTTCTTTTTCATCGAAAAACACCGCGTTTCTCCGAAAGAATAGAAGAGTTTCCGCGAGCTGCATAACTCCGGGCAGTGTTTATACGAGCTTGCGAGGGAAAAACTTGAAAAGCTCGTCGTGCTTTATCCCCGAACTTGCCGCGCAAATCACGCAAACAGAGGACTAGCGTATAAAACCAGCCAAACTATCCCGATAGTATAATTCAATCCGCGCGACTGCTGAATCCCTTATACACGGCGAGAAGCTTAAAGCGCGGGTTATTTGATAACGTATACAGTATAGCACGTAGCATCTCAATCGAAGTTCACCCGGTAGCTTATAAAATTTCAAATTATTCAACCACGCTAAGGAAAATATACTTGTGACTTCTGGGGTGGATCCAACACTCCTATACATCTTCGTGGTTGTATTATACGATTCGGAGCCGGTTTATCCGAGGGGCGGGAAAACTGTTCTGCGGTCAGTTCAACTGCTGACTAATGGCCAAATTAGGAGCGTTTTGTCGCTAATTTACTGGCCTTCTCCTTCTCCACCCACTCTTGAGGTTACATCGATCATCCGGCAGCGTTATCTCCCGCTGTGGTCTGTATCAGCGCGCGTCTCTCGTTATATATATATACATTCTTATACATTCTCGAGAACTGCCACGAGGGATAATTTAAACGTACATCTGGCGCCTCGAGTACCTGTATATCTAATACATCCTTGACGCCTCGTTTGCATAATTGCATCGCACGAGGAGGCCGGGAAAATCAGCGGGGCATCCGAGGATATAATCCTCTGTAAAACTCTCTCTCTCTCTTTCTCTCGCTCTCTTTTATTATTTCGCGTATACGTTCATTGTTGTGAGAGCTTGATTCCACTTTACAAAAGCGCGCACTTGAGGATATTAATAAAAAACCGGGCGGGACTCTCGCGAATACAAGAATAATACAAAGCTTTCTCTCTCTCTCTCTCTCTCTCTACTCGGGCAACGAAATTACCTCCGCAAAAACACTCGTGTGTACGTATTTATTTTCGACACACTCACGCGGATCATTCAATCGCGCAAACAGATCGGTCCATCACACATACCTATATACACGCACGCGACCACCTGTCGAAAAACCGAAGAGCACAATCCTCTCCCGCGTCAAGGCACACACGCGCGCACAACGATCACTCCCTCTCTCTATTATTACATGTATCTCTTTGTGTGTGTTTTTTTTTTTTCGTTTAACATCCTATACGAATGTTATAACAAGAGACACATGCTGCGTTAACGAAAGCTAACGAAGAGACAGCACAGGATCGTCGCACGGCTCGCGATCCTGGCGCTCGAGCGGAGCGCACGATTGAAACTGACAGCGCTGCCGGCGAAGCGCGCCCCTCGAAGTCGAACGCACGATCTGCCGGCGCTTTCTCTCTCCCACGCGCGTGCCTCAATCGCTACTGCCCCCTCCCCCCTCTCTTTCTCACTCTACGAGTGCTTTCTCTCCCTCTTTGCTTACTCCCTTCCTCTCCCTTTCTCTTTCACGCGTTGTATGGCCGCGCTACTACTGTCACTCCCTAAATTCGGTCTCCACCTCCTTTGCTGACGTTATAATGTGTATACTGTGTACACTTCTCCATTTTCGTTTATACACTCGCCCAGCTTCCCGCGCTTTTCCGCCTGCTGCTGATGTAGCTTACGTCCCTCTGATGAAGCAAAGCAGTTCGATGCGAAAGTACGAAAAATAACACAGTCTATATACTTCTCTATATTTTTATCGACGAGCTCTCTCTCTCTCTCTGATACTGTTTGACATTCGCACATAACTCTATACACGCGAGAACGAGTTATTTAATCCTTATAAAAGTCTCAAAAAAGGGAAATTTCATTCGCTACGTATGCGGCAGAATATAGCACAACGAGCGATAAATAACTCGTACATATATTTGTTTTTTATATTTCTTGCGAATGAATAAAACACGTAGTCACATTTAGTTCTGCGCAGCTGGCCACACCGATGAAAATTCCGCGAATTTCTCTCTCACTGCACATCTGTCTTGCAAAACATATAGAGTCTTTCTCAGAAATTAAGCCGAAACGAAATCCTTCTCTGATGTAGCCCGCAGGCGCGATATTTTTCCTCGGCTATATGTGTACTCTCTTATCTCCAGCCCCAAACACTGCCGCTGCTCCCCTTTACACCTCCTTTCTCTACTATATTATAACGCAACGCCTATCTCCAGGCTACCACGTACACCTTCTTTCCATCATTTCCCGTCATTTATTCGGCTGTGCGTCGCGCGCCTGAGAAAGAGAGATGAATCATGCGCGATAATATTCGTCCCTTTTCATTTTTGCGTGCACGTGTTTGCTGGTACACGTATATAATCTCTCTTACGTACAGAGTCTTTGAAGCCTTTTCCCTTTTTTCCTCGTCTTTCGAGCGAGCTACTTTTTGAAGTTCGAGGGTATATAAATAATGTTCCTACAGACGAAAACGTATTCGACGGATGTATTTTTCAAAGGACTCTGCGAAATTTTCTGCTCACTTATACACACGTATATACGGTGAAAGTTTATCGATGCAGGAAGTTGGGGGTCATCTTCCTAACTATCACGAAGCACGATACCCTTTTATTACGTCCCGCGTGATATTATATGCATTAGAGCTTATATAATCCAGAAAACGTAAGTATACACTCGGAGGTCAACGCACACACATGAGTCGCACGCACGTATTATATAGCATCTAACGCCCTCGTGTGCTTGGCCCTTTTTTCCGGCGATATGAAGGGGCGAGAAATCCTGAAGAGTGGATGAGGGACAGCAGAGATGAGACACTGCGACGGATACCCCTGTGGACTCGGTTACTTCGTCTGAGTGGGGGACGCTGTTCTTATAGTTTTCTTTTTTTATAACGATGGAATATAGTCTCTCGGCGTAGACTATTCCTCTCCTGAGATTTCCTTTATTTGTCGAGTCTCGTTTCGACGAACATCGGCTGGTTCGCATTTACGCGCCGAGAGACAGCCGTACGCAGTGACTGTAAGTAGTAACAGTTCGACTACGACCAGACGCGAGGTCGACTTCGATATAATATTACCTCGACTTTTCAAAAGCAAAAGTAAGTCAAATCCACCTTGAGAAGCCGCACGTGTCAGAGGCAGTAAGCAGAGACGTCGACTCGTCCCGCAAATCCAAAATCCTCATAAATACGCGGAGGAGGAGATGCGGGGTAGCATCTCTCTCCCGTAATTAAATCCAATCTCACGAGCCAAAGAGTCGAGTCTCTGATGCTGGACTAATTCTGGAAAATCCAGTGTCCTTCCACAGGCTCAGCCAAAGCTCATTACTCACGTGTACTTTCTCGCCAAGGTTCTTCCCGCGAGTTGCCGCGTATAGTGTATACACTCATTTTCCTGCGGAGCATATCACATCGTATAAAAGGGATATAAAGTGTGCGCGTGATTCATTAGAAGCTCAGTACGTCGGCTACAGTGTTTTTTTTTCTTCTCCCTTCGCGAGTTACACGCCGAAAATCTTCCGCGTATATATTGTATATACACGCGCTTGCGATCATCTCCCAGTGATAAAATTCTTAACGTACGAGTATAAAAAAAAAAAGCGAGCATAAATGCAAGCAAAGAAGAGTATCGTCCTTCGGAGTATCGCACGTGGCTTTATACCTGAGTCTTAAATATCTTTTCGAGAGAGTGTATCTCACGTATAATACTGGTAAGCTGCGAGAAGCGTAATCTTTACGATCGATGTTATGATCTCGCTGGAGAGATCGCTTGTGACAAAAATCCCAGTCGTGGATTACGTACTCGTGTTCTCGCGCGGACGAAATTCTGTTTCGATGATGCGGCCGGCTGGCAATTTAATTGGATTTTCCGTTTTCGAAGTATCGTGTTTTTTTTCATTTCTCTTTCCAGTGAATATAACTCGCACACTGTATACGCACACGCGAAGTTTTATTGTTTCTCACGCGAGCGGAGGAGATACTCCTTTATCCCACTCAGATTCCTTCGCGCGTGCGCGTGTATTTTTGAATAACAATATAAAAGTTTGATACAACATTTACGAGCAGTACATCTTCGCTCAATACATCGCATATCTCCGAAGGAAGGCTTTATTTCGATTTAAAAAATACACGTCGCACATTGAGCGATAAAATTCAGCAGAGCGCAGCGAAACGTCGATCATAAATCATTCATATTCCAGCGTCAGTCATTTTCCCGGCGGTCTGCAGAGAACGCACACGTCCGTATATAAATCAGGCTTTTTTTGCCATCCGTCGAAACTTCGCTCCGTCGACGTGAAAATACCGAACGAGGAAAATCAAAGCGTACAGCTCGCGAAAAGCAGAATCGCGCGTGTACATAACACATGTGACAATGGTTAAACGAAATTAGCCTAGAATAGGAGAGCGAAGACGCGACACTGCTCCACATTCAGCCTCCGCGCACACATCCTCTTGTCACAGAGAGAGAGAGCGAGAGAGGCACATATACGGATCTCAAAGTTGGTCAACTTCGACGCACGACAGCAGTGCGCAAAACTTGAAAGCCGCACAGAGCGTGTGGGATGTATACAGAAGAGCTGCAAGTCACGTCGTTGTAACTTTACAATAAATCTTTTCCGAGCGTCGATCTTTCTGCAAGAGAGAGAGAGAGAGTGAGAGAGGATGTTTCAATTACCATACATGCTCTGCAGAAGGAAGGGAAGACGTGCGCTGCGCTGCAAGAATAATAAAAACGTGTATAAGGATCTCGAGCGCCAGCAGCCATAAATTTTCGCCTAAGGTTCCGGCCGCTAATTTATAACAGAGCGCTTTGCTGCTGGCACTTTGTAACTGCAGCGTATATACATATGCGTGACGTTTATGGCCGCTGAGCTTTCAATTTTTCCCGACTTCGGAAGCGAGAATTTTTATCGAGAATATGGCGAGCGACGCTTAAATGCGGTGTGTTATTGCGACAATGAGATATTATAAAGTTGCAGCGGAGAAAAAATTTTCGGTGTGCAAGCGTTGAAAGGACAAAAGCACTATGCGAAAGTTCGTCCTGAGCTTTTGGCACTGACCGGATCAGTCGTTCTGAGGAGAACTCTCTAGCACTGTACAGCTATGTTTCTACCTCCTGATGTGCGATTACATACTTTTTGTTTGTGACTTATCTCCAGGGAGCGGTTATGGATATCGTTTACAACCTAAAAAAAAGTTTTTCTTTTTTTTTTTTTTAATGTATGACGGGCGAACGAGCGACAAGTTTCACGCAGAGCAAAGTTTCTTCTTACGAGCTGTTTCTTACATTATAGCAGTCTCGAGTGCGAGAGAAGCTTTAAGAAGAAAAGCTCTTTGCGTCACGCCAACTAATCGAGAAGTCCTTATTCATTTCATCGCGCTTTATCGTATACGTGTACACGTACCGAAGTTGTAAGCTCGAAAAAATCTCCGCAAGCTCAGCTGATTCAATGTGCGAGCTTTTATCGACGGCAGCTTTCAACTGCCCCGAAAGATGGTAAAGCTCTGCGGAGGGATTGCCGCGACAGGAGACACTGAACTTTCAGTCGATAAAGTAGGTGTGCTCTTTAGTTTTGAAAGCTACACTGGCGCTTTGAATCAACTTTTGTAGGAACTAATGCTTCGCATGTAAAGTCGGTAAACTCTTTAATTGTAATAATGCCTTCATAAACAAACTTGAGCGCCGGGTTTCAGTAGTAACATACAGCGACGGTCAGCCAAGCTAATGACGAATATACGTTGAATATTGCATACGCATAGGACAAAAAATATGATCCTATATATTATTTCTAAAAATCATTTAACAACGAAACGTAAGTTTCCCATCCCCTCGTCCCTTGAAAGAAATTTTTCTGGCTTAATGAATAAAACAACGACCATTTCTCACACGTATATACCCGCGAGTATCAGTAGCAAATCTATCGGGGCATAAATCAAACCCCCAAAACTCCTTCCCCCGTATCGAGCATCGGTATAATAGTGCAAACGTCTCGGTTTAAAAGCTGGCGCAGCTCGAGACAGATAGCTCAGTGATATAGGGGCAAGCAGCCATGAAAGAAGGGACGAGGAAGTAGGGGTTGGTTAATGTGCCTACGAGTGAAAATGTTTGCTCTCGTGAGCCAGGACAGGAATAGCGGGGCCGCAAACACGATGATGAAAGCGCCAACGACGCCGCGGTATTAAGCAATCTGTCTCCCCTACCCTCCCCTCCACAAGCTTTACAGCTTGGCTAAACAATAGACAGTCGAGTGTGCTCTGCGAACACTTGAAAACTCGGTGAGCTTAAGGTCAAGCGGGACTGTCTCGAGAGTTTGCTTTTCTCGGGGAAGACGCGTGGGATGCATTTTGCGGATTATTTTCCTGCAGTCCATACCTCGCGTGGTAATAAAAATAGCACAGACGATTTAATCTCCAGTTAATGCGAGCTTCAACTCGTTATCTTATCCGCCCTACCTCTAGAAGCCGATAAGATAATTTGCATGAATAAGGAAACTGTTTTTATGGAGTAGCAAACGAAGCTTTATTTTCGGAAAATGTGACCCGATTCGTGGAGTGGTCAAGGGTCGCTTGGTTTGATGGCTGCGTTTCTACGTGTATAGGAGAAAAACGTGCGTCTCATACGGCCAGTTTTACAGCCCAATACTGGGTTCCGATGAACGTGATCGGAATGCTTCCCTCATTTAAACGACGACGATAAATCAGGGCTCGAGGAACACTTTTGTTCTCGAACTCGTTAACAAGGGACGAATAAATTCCGTTTCTCCAAATACGACAATACTCAATAATGTTAAAATTGAAGGAAAATAACAAATTACTCACCGCTGTACACGTTGCCGATGTGATCCCTAAGCACTTCCGGATAGTCCTTTACGTGTACAGAGTCCACGTCGAACGTTCCGTAATTGATCTCCTCCTTCTTCACAAACTGTACCATCGATTTCATCATCAACTGGCACGTGTGCCTCCCCGCGACAATGTTCTGCCCGTTCGTGTCGTACAACAGATGCATCTTCTTCCAGCGATTCCTGTAACAGAAAACCGGACTAGTTCCTCACCTTTTGCACACGAAAACGCTCTCGATTTCGCAAAGTTAGTTAACAATCGGTCGATACAGCTCAGCTGTCTAAAAAAAGAACCGATGCTATCTGCGACGACTTTATCGCGCGTAGTAACGTCTTCTCCGTGGATGATCTTATCGATAGCTCGTTATATACAGGTACGAGGCGCGTATTTATCGCCCACGAGCGCACGTCATTGTTTTCTTTATGCTGTCGGCATACATTTTGCATGAGTGCACACGGCGCACGCCCCCCTCGACGTTCGATTGAGTAATGATATAGTAACAGCACTCACCGTTTCATTTGGTCGATGAAAACGAAGGCGATGTCGCGAAACGACAACGCACCCATCCTGACGGTCATGAAATACTCGTCCGCACAAGTAACCTTCTTCTCCGTAAAGTCGTAGGTGAAACCTCCTGTCGTGATCAGAGGCGCATTCAGGAACTTTGTTATCCTGCCGACGCTCGCTGCAAAATTGATTTCTCAATTAAATATTAATTTCGCACACACGTGTAAACAGAGATAGTTGGATTTCTTTTATCGACATAATTTGATATCCTCTCGAGCTCTAGAGTCTAATTTTAGAAGCGCAATCTGGTAGCGCCTTTTTCAATTTTCCATATCAGCTCTCCGTTCGCGCACTTTTCGAGATAATTAAAACGTAGCCTATCGATAAATATCCAGCGTGAGATTCACACAAGCACAAGATACTTTCGGAGAGTTTTTTTCCTCGCGAAACTGACCTACGCAATAGTCGCAGGCGGGCCCGAAGAACACGTGGACGCAGCTGGAGTAGCTGTCGATGGCGCCAATCTGAGCGTAGGTCGCGTCACAGCCGTCGTCCTGCGGGAAGAAGGTTAGCTTCAGCCAGTAGGGCAGTAGTCCCAGCGAACGAGCTTTCGCTACTGCCAGATCTGAAATAAGAATCAGTGATTATAAAGCTTGTTGATAAATTCAAATATTGATTACAGTATACGCGCTATTATTCTTGATTTTATATTCAATTTCAGGAGGTGTGTCACGAGAAATTCATGAGGCCCTACTATCTCGCTGCGAGTGGCAAAGCCTAGTCGGCGATAATTCTTGGCATAATTATACACTCTCGGGGCAATAAAGCTTCACCGCTACGCTGCGTCCCATATATTATAACGAACAACCCCCTCGTTATAACAGGTCAAGTATTTACATATAACTGTATATAGCTTACCCAGGACCGGCATGACCTTCATCAGAGAGATCTCGTATTTGGAGTTGTTAACGAGCAGAACTGCAGCTCTGAGCTCGCAGGAGGTCACCTGTCCTTGTCGATCGAAACTGCAGAGGGCCTCGCAGTCCCTCGGCAGTTGGGCCTCTCTGCAACCTCCGCTAGCCCATCCCGCGTAGCCCAGCATCAGCAGAAGCAACGTTACTTGTCTGCCGTAAGCCATATCCTCGATTGCTCATTGATCCGTCGTTGGCTTCGTCATCGCGAGCCCTTTAATTTTCACAAGGGTTGGAGGCAGACTTGTGATGTACGGCTTCAGTGACAGCAGCACTTGAGACTCTTCATTTCCAATGGAAAAAAAGGCTTGTTGTTTCCCCCGTACTTTTCCACGGATTTCGACTTGAGACACGTGCAGTCGGAGAATTTTTCAGGGCTCGCTATCTGCTTTCCCGATGAGATATTGTGATAGCTATGCGAAAATTGCAGGGCTTGACTTTTCGATTCGTTTACAGAGTATTTTAACGATTATACGCGAATAAATATTTACACACTACAAAATTGCTATAATATCGATTACGTAATATTCTATTTTGAAAGGAATTTGACTAGCTTCGGTATATCCGATCGGCAATCATATTATCTCCGATCGATTGAGAATCCTACATTAATCACAAGTCCGTTCGAAAATTGCAACACTGAACAAAGTCATTTCTCAACTATCGATCACATATTGATTCACGACAACAGCACAGATCACTTTTAATATACACTCCCTTTTTCGCGCCACGAAGCTTCGTCATTGTTGCTGTTGCAACTCGCAGCTCATATCACAGACATTTCCTTCCGCGAAAACTAAATTCTTCCACACAAGCTTGTTTTTCTAGAAAATTCGTGCGAAACGTGTAGGTATATCATCCGCCAAGTACTTCAGCGAGAAAAATAATGCAGATAAGACTCGTCATTTTAACCGGCGAAACTACATTCTTCGCACTTTGATAAACCTCCAGCTGCACACTCGCGCGAGGATAAGTTTAAACTTGTAGTAGAAAGACGAACGGAAAATTTAAACGACGCTATCGAGCTTTCTACCCAAACACGAGCGGAAGACGAGAGCCCGTACACCACGACACCTGCGCGTCCGCACAAATTACCGGACCGGACGGATCTGCTCGTCACCTGGCCGTCTGCCGTCGCGCTGTATTGTAGGCCTTTTATCGGTGATTCTCTATCGGCGACCTATTGATAGGCGCTATCTCGCGCCTGAATTCTTCATAGCCTTCGACGCTGTTGTTATATATTATTAATAAAACCAGGAGACCGGAGTCGAAACAGCGGCGACCTGTTGCTCTGACGTAAACAGGTATATTTAAAGCTCGGGATATAAATCTTTCCAAAGTCGAGTTGTGAACGAGAAAGTTCGGAATCTTTAATGAACGCGGCTATATTTAGGCGAAGATTAGCGATCGATTTCTATAAATAACTATATTACCAATTAAATCCATTCAGTTTCTCTTCACTTTTATCACGAGTAGCTCGTAAAATTTTAATCGATACTCCTCGACGTAATAACGCACTGATTCACAAAAACGTTCTTTCCCCAAATCTAAACTATACACAAAGTGATAAGAAAACTGCAATTACAGAAAATCACACAGCAGAGTCAGCTCTCTTATCGGAATGGGAAAAAAAACCTTGCCGTCGCGCCGGCAAAGCTTCGACTGATTCGAATCGAAGCTTCCTCTCCACTATGAGGATCGCAGATAGAGTATATAGAGAGAAAGCGCGCGCAACAAGTATCGGCGGCTATACGACACCCCTTCGAGGTCATTTTAGCGGCGGATGCGCGGCTCTCAGCGGATTATTATTCGTGGGCGGAGACGCTGCTGATTAAGTGAAAAGCCGTTCCTATAACACAAAAAGAAATTAAGTTCAGAAGTAAAATTTAATAATGTATTCCTATTGGGTCGGACGTTTGTTTGAAGCTCTTATAGTCTTATTTTTATTACAAAGATTGTGGGAAATCACCCGTTGCTTTTATCTTATCGATCTTCGCTAAATACACGAAAATTCCTGCAAAGCTCAGCGTGTTATATATTGCTAATAGATTCTATATACTTTAATACATCACCTGTACAACAGAGCGTACAACGTTTGCTTTGCCGAGTATGCTTATATGCGGGGGATCTTAATTCATATTATAATATACGTTGAATCACAAACTGCACCTCAGAGCTGCATATGAGAGCTTCCGCACTGGCTGCATACACTCGTGCTCTGGCCAAATAAACGCCGCGGAAATAGCCCGCAGGCGCGCTTTTAAGAGAAGAGCCTCTCAAATCCGGATATGTAAACGCAGATAAATCTGCGAGCTCCGGTGATAAATCTCGATTTATTCTTTTTGATCTCGATGCGGCCGGTTGTGTCGATTGAATATTGCTGATGCTGCAGGAGGATCCACTTTCTGCGGTTCGAGGAAACGTCGTTTTCTCGTTGCCGCTCGCAGCTCGACTGCAAAAGTCACAGCGACGAAATTTTAATCAATGTTTGATAATCGAGTGTGATAAACAAGTTCGATTTTAATTGTTGAGAAAATATTTTCGTAGCTCACCCTGGTGCATCCCTGACGTCAGTAATGCAATAGGAATAGCCTCGTTGGATTCGTAGATCCGTGTGGTGCACGATATCTCGCACGATATACTTGTGACGCCAGTGCATCTTGCCGTCTACCGATGTCGAACTGATGTTTCGATGCTGAATTCGCTGCAGGGAATGAGACATGTAACTGTGTCTGTAATTTCTATCGTTAGCCATTTGCTGAGATTTCTTGCGAATCTGCAATACATACATAACCCCCCCAAAAAAGAATGTAAAAATTATCGAACTTTTTCTTCTATAATATCTATAGTAAGTACACTGTTGCTTGCAAATATTATAGGATCGTGACTTTTGGGTTAGGATTTTCGACAAAAACGCGAGCAAAAACGCGATTCAATAAGTGCGTTACATACATACCGTGTTTGAATCGTGCTATTCACGTCGGAGTCATCGAAATATCTGTTAATAATTCATTTATTTGTTGTTCAACAGGATCCGACGGTTGCAATCGGGGTTACAATATCACACTCCTTAGACACGTCTAGACTTGTAAATGTCGGTGCACACACACTGCGTTTACTGCGTGTATGGGTAACCATGAGTACATAACACATTAACGCCATCCATTAGTTTAGACAATTGGTTTACAATATTTGTTGAATTAAATTTTTGTCTATAACATATTGGTATAGGTTATAGGTAACACCTACTTCTATTTGCATTTCAGCGCCTTTTCTAAAATCACGTAACTGACTTGTGTATCACGACGGTCGGGTGACGATTATCTACTTATAGCTTATAAGATAAGATAATAGATAACGGGTATGGCATATGATATGGCCGGCGTATGTAAAGATAGTTTGAGATAGAAGATGAAAGATCACTTTAGAATCTTTAGATGCGTCAACTGTTAAAATTCTTGTCAGAACAAGTTTTGCGCGGGCTCTAAGCTCTAAACGCATGACGTTATTGGTTATAGTGTATACCTACTACTACTACACGGAAAGAAATTTCGTTTTTGCATGATGGTGTAGCACTGTAGCAGTAGACGAAGATCATAATAGAAAGACAGCAAAATATTAATAACTCTCATTTTCATTTTAAATCCTGGCTGTACTCGGATAAGAATATTATAATTTTACATAGATTTTTGTGCACTGTGTTTTTCTATTATTTTTGACACGAAAATGTATGAGTGACACTTACAGTCTGCAAGTAAAACGTAAACAAAAATATACTACATGTGGATTTCTTCCAAATTGTGACAATGGATCATATACAAACGTAAGTTTTAAAACGAAAATATATTTCATTCAAGTGTAACATATAGTGTATGATAATTTTGTTGTTTTGTGATATCGAATTATAATTTATTGTAACTCAAACATTAGGAAACTGGACATTCCCATAAGATCTGCACGGTTTTATGGTGACTCACTACACGGAATTTATGATGAACTCGAAAGAAAAGCTGAACTATCTAGGAAACAAAGACCGGCAGACCCTGATACTAGGCGTAGATCATTGTTGCAACCAAGTAGATACAAAGAAGAATTTTGGAAACAAAATGAGGCCTTGCAAAATGCTGCTGAGCATAGTATAGATGATGATGTTCTTTGTTGTTTTGTTTTTCAAGATGAGCATGAAAGGAGACGGTTTATTGTCACATATCCAGAAGACTTTTGGCTGGACTGTGAAGCTATAAATAAAGAAAAAAGGGTTTTTTACGAGGTACATACAGGAGGTTTCATTAGTTCATGGTTTTATTTGATTATTTCAGTTTTACTTATTAAAGTAATTTTAAATTCACAGGTGATTCCAGAATCATCACCTTGTTTTCTTTATTATGATCTTGAATTTGAAACGGACATCAACAAAGAAAAAGATGGAATCCGAATGGCTCGTACAGTTATTGATGTTACTTGTGCTTACATAGCAAAATATTGGCAATATCCTTGCAACAGACATATGGTCATTAATCTGGATTCTTCTCGGCCTGGTAAATTCAGTAAACATCTGATTTTCAGCACAAAAGATGTTGCCTTTGAAAATAATTTTCATGTGGGATATTTGGTAAAAATGATTTGTAATGAAATAACAAATTTTTTATCCGACCCAAGTGCAGTGAATGACGTCTTGAGTAATTTTAACAGAGCAGATCTTGAAGAGTTATTTGTTGAGACAAACAAGGGAAAAAGATTGTTCATAGATACTAATGTTTATACAAAAAATAGACATTTCAGAGTCTACAGAGCTACAAAA
Source organism: Pteromalus puparum (assembly GCA_012977825.3). Lineage (NCBI taxonomy): Eukaryota > Metazoa > Arthropoda > Insecta > Hymenoptera > Pteromalidae > Pteromalus > Pteromalus puparum. The sequence goes on from CM053169.1 coordinate 5,475,493, forward strand.
TGGGGCAAAAATTCTCATTTAGTGCAAGCTCCTGATTGTGAATACACTTGGAATAAGTGCCCAAAAAATAAAGAAATGGAAGTGTTCATAAATTCTCTTGTTTCATATTTACCAAATAAGAAAAAGCTAAGACTTTTTAGTTTTGATCAAAATAAGCAAGCTCAAACACAGTGCTATGCACAAAGTGCAGAGAGTCGTTTGCAAAAAACATCTTTATTCAAAGAATTTCCAAAATCACCTTATCCAGCATTGGATAGATATGTATCTGATTTTGTGAAACCTGGAAAAGTAAGAGACACTAAATATAACGAAAGCATTCATATAATAACGTACGAAATTGTGGGCAACAGGTGAGTAAATATTTACAAATTAAAAACAATCCCTTCAATTTATAAACAAAAATTCATTGTGCAAATTTTTTTTCAGGTACTGTGAAAATATTGGCAGGTGGCACAAAAGCAATAACGTTTATTATATTGTTGATCTTGCCAATAAAATGATGTACCAAAAATGCCACGATGAAGATTGTGCAGGATTCTTCTCTACTCCTAAAATACTACCAATGGAAGTAACTTTTTATTTCGATGACGAAATGGACTCTCTATTTTGTGCTATGGAGGAAACGTGAAAGGTAGATACAACACTAACTATTTTTGTAAATATAGTAATACAGCCTAATACGCTATACAGACCGATTCTTTATTAATGTAAATAACTAAAAGTAGCAATGATTATTTTTGAATGTAACATATTTTTTATTAAATAAAACATTTTCTATAATACAACATTAATGTATACATCTATTGAGACCTTTAAATGTGATAGAACTTGAAATACATTTGGCAAAAGGTTTAAAAACATTAAAAATGCTATCAGTCTCTGGTAGATGTGACAATAATTCGTTCTGCGTTTGCGAGAAAATCAAATTACAGTATTTACATAAAATACATTTATAAGTTGTAGAAGGAAAAACCTCTCTGTACATAGTTAATATCACAGGGTATCAACTTTTTTTTATATGCTTATTTTCACCTGTACATCATCACTGATGAACGATTGTTAATGTCTCCATTCAAAAATCGCTATGGACCAAAAACTGCACATCCTTACAGCTTTGCAGGATCATTTTCTAAATCCACCTATGTTAAATTTGTGCTACGCAAATAATTTAGTAAAAAAAAAGTAGTCAAGGGAACCCTGATTATCTTGATCCTGACTTGTGTCAGATTCATTTTCTTCCTCCTTCTCATCTTCTTTATCTTCTTCCTCATCTTTTGAATTTTCAGATTCTTTTGATGTAGGTTTAGAAGTATCTCTACTACTAAGATCTTCGTATTTCGTTATTGTTAAAACGTCATCTTGATTATTCGCCCCACTGTGTTCCTGATCACTTACATCTGCTTTATTATCTTCATCATCTTGACTATTTATTATTACTATTGATTCTGGTATTGCACTTTCCGGTTTTTGGGATGTCTTATAACTCTTGTAATCTTTTCCAGCCTGTCGCATTCGACATAGGTAGTCTGGAAATCCTAAAAGCCAATATTTGTAATTATTAGTATTTAATTAAAAATGGATTTTTATGTAAACTTTAAATAGATCTTACCTGACATAGCCACCCAGGCAGTTACAGCAGATGGTATGTTGACTCCAGGGTCATCAAAATATGTCAAACCAAATTCAATTCCAGGCTCATTAAAATTTTTGTATGGTTTTATGACCATATAAGACCAGTAAGTTTGTACTCTAAAATATTCAATTAAAAATTAAAATTCAAGAAGATGGAAACTATTTAAAAAATTTAATTACCTGTGGGTATCTGGTCTGTTTGGAGCATTTGGATGATCTATTCCTTTACTAACAATAATGACTATACCCGTCTCTTTGTCATAAAGCCACCTTCTTTGGTAAACATAATCTCTATTTGCAAACATTCTCTGTAATGACGAATGCAAATAGATTAGAACCTTTCTTTTATAGATATCACTCTTGAGTAACAGAAGCTAACTTGAACTTACAGGCCAAACCATTTCCCAATAAATTACGTCACTGCAGCTTTCAGAGGATTCTTTAGCTTCAGGATCTGTATCTATTATTTCTAATTGTTTGGCTGTCGCATCCCATTCCTTGCGGTAATCAATATCGATTTGAACTTGCAGAAAATCTTCCGCTGAGACATCATCAAAAGATCCATATACTTTGTAAGAGTACAGTCCCCTGCAATCTTTCTCTTCCCTTCTCCAAACTAGCATATCTTTCCGTTCAATGAAAGGCTCCCATTCTATTCCTAAAACAATTGGCAATTAGATTAATTTGGAACAGTACAATTTTATTATAATCTCATAAAGTAGTTGCAATATCTGTACCATCTTGCTGGGCCTTGTGTGATGCACGCTTTACTTTTGAACACTGGCAATATTTCACTCCAGGTTGATGAATGTCGACAATCAATCTTAAATGACACTCAGGACAGATTACCGTTGCTTCTCGAAGTCTGTATATTCCATCTATTTCTTGGCTGTAACTTAATAAGATTAAAATATATTTCAATCATTTTGAAATAGCAAACACATCTATTGGCAGAAATTCGAAAAACCAGGTCTTTAATCCAAAATTTTACCTGTACATTTCTTTATCCGCTATTCTCTCCTGCTCCCAATTGAAGACTGTAACTCCAACAGCTCCAGCCAGAAAGTTATTGGTGTTCTTGGCAACTCTGCGCCTCCACGACCTCATGAATTCTTTGAGAGCCATCTCATCCCATATCCTGGTGTAAAGGTGAAATATCTGTACGCTTCTTCTGATCCTCTGCGCAGCTATGAACTCGAACTGTCTGGTGCAGGCCTTGACAACCTGAATGCTCTGCTCCCGCAGCCACATGCTCATCTTACGTCCACACCACTTGAATCTGCCATGCACCTTGCCACAGTGCTGGGGAGAGAAGTGAACGCCTCTAGCTGCATCGCAGGTGATGTTCGAATGGTAACGTCTCAATAGAATTCCGGACACGTAACGTGAATACATCATGAATCGCTAAATGTACTCTCGCCTTCGATCAATCACGCTCGAGATACATGACTTTGTACTAATAGGTACCTATTCGTGATTCTTTAGATGTGCAAAGAAACGATCGGGCGAAACCAAATAAGCACCGAGTTTTAGCGCGCACAGTTATCAGCGGTTCACGTGAGCGTTGACGAGAAAAAAAATTCACGCTACGGGCTCTTTCGCGCTACACTTTTAAGGTTATGCTCGCCGAAAGCTATTATTTAATCCGTTGAGAATGACAGAACAAAGTGATTTTCTGGAAAAATTTGCGGCTCGAGTCGCGTTTGGGTGCACTTTTTTCGCACCACCGGTATGTGCTAATACTGTTATGCGACAATAGCCGGGAAATCGTCGAGTTTTAAAATCCACACGCCGTATGTGCGCGATATACTTTGTGCTCTTCGCATACCGCGACTATAGACTGCAAGGTCGTTACGCGGGGAGCTATATATATATGATTCGACTGGCTTTTAACAGATGTCGTTTTTTAAGAGCAGAACATATATACCTATACGCGAAACGTGTGATGCAGCGTAGCAGAAGAGAATCTCGACCTTACCCCACTAAATAGTTTTAACTAACTTCGTGTTCGGTGTCAGCGAGGAATGGATAATGAATATCGAATTAATTGTTCGTTTTTTTTTTATTACAATCGACTGAGAGCAGGAAAGAAAAAAAAAATCAGTTGAAACGACCGATTTTCTGAAAATCGTTTGATTTATTATTCATTCAGCATTCGCATAATACAGTTTTGAATAGCTTGTGGAGAAATGAAGATTAACGCCAAATTTTACAATCGAATATTGAATTTATTACAAGAAGTTTTATACGGTATAATAACAAATAAATACAAATCTTCTGTTTTAACTATACGATCTTCCATCAGCGCCATTTACACCTGAGAATTTGCTAGTCGCTGGGCTTCGATCTGAAACACACACACGAGAACGATGTTTCTAATAAATACTATTTATTTATTTGCATTTAACGAAAATGAATTGTATATCATAATTCTATCGGCTATAATTCGTTGCACGATACATAAATAATATCGAATCCGTGGGCGGCGATTACGATTGAATACAAGCTTGCAACGCGTATAATTGTTTAATTTTGGCATTATACTGCGATAATTCTCGACGCAAATAAATTATTATTATTATTATTTATAATGATCTTTCGAAACACTTTATTACATAATTTATTGTAATTAGTCAAGCACATTACTCCCTCTCGTTTTGATCGCAGAGAATACGTATATACAATAGCATTTTCACTTGAGCCTTATCAGCGGAAAAGCGATGAAAATGTAGCAGTACATCCATATAACGCTGCAATAAACGTTGAGCGGGATAAAATTTATAATTATTCACCTTCGATTCTCTCAGCTCTCTCGGCTTCAAAATTATGAATTCATATATAAAGTTACAGCTTGTTTATGCGTTCGCAAAAATAAAGCTAAATATATATTATACAAATCCGCTCGCTATATATACTTGCTGTGCTTGCATATATATGTAGCTAACTAAACAAAAATTCAGAACGAACAACGTTATATTGCCATCGAGCCGAATAAAGTGCACTTATATTGTTATGTATACAGCCGAGAGATTGGCCTGCGACCGCTGTGGCTGCACATAATCTTATTAGTGAATATTCATGCTTTATACTATGGTGTATATGATCAAGGGAACAGTAGTTTCAATAATAAATGCGCGCATATCCGTATAGCTGAAATTTCGCATCGATACGCCCGCTATATAGCTCAGAGATTAATTCTTCCAAGTCGATGAAATAATGATGACCCGCAGACGTGCGCCGATTTTTATATGGATATACAATAATACACAGCTGAATACAAAGTGCTCGTTATGACGCGTTATACGATATATGGACATTGTGCTTTGCATCTTCTAATACTCTATCTCGTCGAAATCCCCGAAAAAATCGATCTACCGCTCCTCGCGGAGAATTCGATGAATATTCTCGACGAAAATACGCAACTATCTGAGATTTCGAAGCACAAATGCGGTAAGTATAAAATAGATAAAAAACAAAAGGCTCACCTTACGTAGATGGCGATAATAGCGCTGCAGAAAGAAATCGAGATCGGCTTGCTGTCGAGGCCTACCGATTCCCGAGGAAGCCGAAGATGCCGACGACGAAGAAGCAGAAGAGGAAGATCCTTGCACCGGCTCGAGCAGATGACTGCTACGTTTACCCCAACCAGTAGAAAAATTCAACTGACCCTCAGCGGCGCGACTCTGCAGCAGGACGATGCACAGACAGAGTCCCAGTGCAAGCAGGCTTCTGCAGTTCCTGCGAAAACAATCGTTTCTCCTTAATGCACTCTCCCCTAACTATAATCACTGATTCCTATTATACATTTACAAATCTTCTGGACTCACATGATGCGTCTCGGCGAGGAAGTATAAACACGCTTAAACGATGTCGTGTATTAGAGTGTATAGAAGCCGAGAAGGGTGTATAATAAACTGCAGAGCGCGGCGCGCGTGTGTCTATGGCACTGGAGCAAAAGCTCAACGGAGCTTTATACGCGAGCCCCACTGCGCTGCTGAATTTTCAACCCCCGGATGAATCGGCGCTCGTCCTATCAGCGCTTCTCTCTCTCTCTCTCTCTCTCTCTCTCTCTCTCTCTCTCTCTCACTCTCTCTCTGCATCAGTGTGTTCTTTCTCATTTTCATTGTTGGTTACAACGCGCGCGCGCGCCAGACATGATGCTTGACGCAAATCGAGATCTGATGGGGTTTCTTCGTTGCTACTTGCGCCGAGAGCTTGCGCGCGGTTAATTAAGACGCGCGGACGATTCGCATTGCTTTGGTGTGGATCTTTAAGGAGGAAAGGGAAATATTGCAAAGAGCTATCATTTTCAATCATTATTTGCGCGGTATCGAGTATACTTATGGAAATATGCTTCAAGGGCTGCGAGTTTATATACGAACTGTGATTTTTGCCATTGACGCGACTCGCGCTTCGGCAGTGACAGAAATAGCGCGAAAAAAATCATGCAAGAGCGTTTCACAACTCTCTCCTCCGTATCACGCCACATACAGCGGAAGGCTTCTTCTTCATTTGCCACGAAGGGATGCTATATGCTACTGATGATGGCGTCGCAGCCGAGATCTCACTAGCGAAGCCAATAAGATGACCAATCAAGCGTCTCTCGAGTGGGCGTTATATAATCACGTCTATGTGGATTTTCGTTTACAGTATAGTGTATATACGTAAATCGTCGTGCGATTTTTTTTCAAATTGGCGTGGATGACTGATGCAACAAACTTGCGCGCGTTCATTCATCATCATTCGGTCAATGAGCTCTTGCGGGATGATCCAGAATTTACGCGAGCAGTTATTGCATACAGAGAAAGGAACGATAAGAATTCGCGCAGCCTAATTTTTCCAAATCCCCGGCGGTCGAGCATTTTATACGTAAGCCAGGAATTCGGCGATAGATAAGAAAGCGCTGCATTTCAATTGCGTGGAAATTTTGACAGCGGTTGCTTCGAGGGAAAAATTCGTAGTGTGATCGTATAGTCGTAGAGGGATATAATAGGCGTTCGACGAAAAAAGAGAAACAGTTATGTTAGGATTATTTTCAATTTATTTCTATTTTAAAAAAAAAAGGAAAAATTACATAGAGCTTACTAACAATGGATCGATGATGTAAATGGGTGAAGGTGTAAACGATCGTATTATTACCGTTGACTATCACATATTCATTGGCTTATGCCCCCCGTGTACACACTATACAATAATGTAACGCATCCCTTACATATACGCACGTCTAGGCTCTCGTATTTACACGATTCTTCACCCACTTCCGCACTTTTTTTTCTCTTTATATATTCTTGCTTTCCGTTAAACACATCATATTCGCGAAAACCGTGCGCGTTTTTCATATATAGTACTCGGTTTGTTTATTTCTCCGGTTTAAGCTGCTTAGCTTTCAGCGGTGCGGCGACACAGTATATAGTCAGTAATAATGGAAGCGTATTACTCGTGACGCTGCCGCCAGAATTTCGACGAGAATTCGATCGCCGATAATAAAGTATGGCAGTCCACAAATGCGACATGATCATTCATACACACACACGTGTAGGCAGTGTTCGATACATATTGGACTTGCCAGTGCGCTAAAATCTTTATTTTTCAATTAGAAAATTGCGCCGACTTATATACTTATTTTTATCATTATTATTATTTCTCTTATGCATTAAAGAAACGCAGTACGGTCCTTGCAAAAGTAATTTTAAAAAACGACAGTTTGAGAAAAGCGGAAATCAGCATTACAAAATTTCTCTTACACGATTGCAAAGCTCCATCATCTTAACTTTTTTATCTCTAACCGTGTTCTTTTTTTTGTTATATTGCAACTTGTCATTTTATGGATAAAAAAGTTATACGATTAAACTTTGGTATAATCTACCCTTCCAATACGATTTATCGAAACTTGTTACTCTTTCACATTTATTATAACGTCCTTTACATAGACAAAATTATTATATATCTAAATAAATGTATATACATTAAAACTACTATTTCTTCTGGAATTGTTTTACCGCTTTCAGAGATCAAAATACTCTTTCGGCTTGTTTGCAGTGTCATCGAAAGACCTTGCAACCTTATAAATAAATTCATTTTATTTATCATACAAAAAGCTTAAAATTATAACGTTTAGGCGCAATACTCAATAAACGCTTTACGTATTAGTAATAATATTAAGTAATACGGGAATATAAATGAACATAGTAAGCGCGTATCAAATGATTACCAGTATTAGTTATAGGAAGTATTTTGTCGATCGATATGGACAAAATTGTCAAATACCTTCGAGACAAACAAGAAAATCATTTCGACTCGAATTTATTTGAACATAATACTATATCGTTTGATGATTTCTTTTTTTTTAATATATGGTATATATATATATTGATAAATTGACAACCAATGAAAACGTGCTATGGCATTTGATCTTCGTCACTCTTATAAATTTTCCTATAATCCTTATGTGTATACATATATATTTATGTATATAAAGTGGCGATGGAATTTCATTATAATGTAATTTTTGTATCCATACGAGTAACAAGAAGCCAGTTCACAAAATGTTTTTAAAAATCAAAAAATTTTAAAACCGTGTCACCTGATTGTTAATTATGATTTTTATTCAAACAAGGTAACTTTTATCAAGAAATATTAGGCGTAAGATCAGGCGATATATACATAACTATATACATTTTTATTTCATACGTCTAAAAAAATACAAAAACACGTCATTCGAAATATTACTTATCAGCATTAAATGTTCTACACAACAAAAATTTTATAAAACAAAAGGATCATAGTTATCCTGACGCATGAACGTAAATAAAGTTTCTTTGTTCGAACACCAAAAAGAATTTAAATGTTTTCTCTTGACGAGCTAATGTTGAGTATACTAATAAAATAAAAATTATTTTTCACTCTGAATTTCAAGTAATGTTACAAATTTAATCAGTTATCACGTCGATGAATCCAAAAAAATTCATACTCCAGGTTTTTGATGTCCTTTTTTTGATTGAAGCACCAGGTTACGTCCCTGGATTTTCGTCATTCGTTCGATCCACTTAAATCGAGGGACGTTGATCAAGATTTCATGCACGTTGTCAATTGTCACAGCGTTGGCAAAAAGTAAATACATCTAATACGTGATTTTAAGTTCATCACGCATTCGTAGCTCCCTCAATTAGTTTACATTACGGATGCGTGTCGCGTACATAATTATTACGTGTCGAGTGCGTGTCGGTCTTGCTATATGAACAAGTTAATTAATCGAAATATCGCTAATTCGTGGTTATAAGAATTCACCCTGTTATCGATACGACGCACGATCGTACACCATGGCTTTGCCTAATAAAACAAAATGAAACAATTTCACTCTATCACGGACTGTCATGTCGAAATGCTTCTTTCAACACACATATATTCTCTCGTTCTCTTGTTTTGTTATTTTTGTATTATTAAAATATTATTTTTATAAATTAAATACGCCTTATTTGCCTAGGTCGTTTAACAACACAATATAGAATACCCTACTTTCTGCCGCGTTACACCCTCGATTTTACATACGAGCATTGCTGCTATTATATATTTGTATGATTATTTTGTAGTTTTCACACTCTCGTGCTCATAATAGACTTAGTAAATATTGGTGTACAAAAGTTAGTCTAGGAATATTCCCAACTTGTCTTGTGATTGTCGAGCTGGAAAATAACTTGCAATTTTTATATATGACATGTATTGTATATATATATTTTTTTTCTCTGTTAACATGAGACACGCATAATATAGTTCTATTTGTATTATCAACATTTAATCATTTACTTATCTCCCTATTAAAAGTTTAGCTGCTTCAAAAAAAGTATGAAAAGTATCGCAATGATTGGAAGTATATTGCAATAGCAAGCATTTAAGAAAAGGTCATCAAAATTCGCTGACCTTGGAACACTGTTCAGTCTGCCAAAATTTCGCCACTACCTAACAATCTTAGGAAAAAATTAACACAAAACTGCAAAATATCATACAATACAGATCATACGAATATTTAATTTTCTACATAAACCTAATATATCGTATAAAAAAGTTTATACCGTAAAAGACACTTGTGCAGCTCCCTTAGTAAGCGTCCCCGAGCGCGTTATACGCATGATAAGGAAATATTCTCATCCTGTGTTAAAGTTTAATTTTCTTCAATAAAGTCTTATGATCGAACGTAGGAGAGAATAGAATCATTACCGGCGCTCTCGTATTTTCTTTTTGTTAATATCGTACATTCGCCCTTTTATCATTTCTTTGGCGCATCTTTATGTACCCATATTGTTTTCCTTATATCTCGCTCCTGATCTTTTCATCACTCTAGTTCATTATATTGTTCATATTTACACAGAAATTCTTGAGTATTTCAAAAACGTTATAAGGATTATTCACTCTACTAATCATCTAAAGTATCATTAGCAGAGGAAACAAAGAACCAAACGTCGCTTGAAATAGTCTTCATTCCTCAAATGAAACTCGTCATTATACATGAATAGTTGTTTGTCATTTCATGTCTTAAGTACTGTCTTACCTTTTTTCAAATTTCTTTTCCGTTTGAAAAATCATCCATTTATACGCGCATTTTGTAAATATTTTCGCACTAAAACAGCGAAAAAGATGCATAACGCGATCGGGAAATCTTTGTCGTACTGACAAAGAAAAATATGTGTTTTACGATTCTCGTTGCTATGTCTGATTCTTTTTCATGTCCAACTTTAACACCAACTCTCGCTCTCGCGGTCACCGACGCCTTCGCTTTCTTCGTCACTTGGCTCTTCACCATACATATCGGCGAGCTTGCGGAACCTTGGACCGAAATTGGACAAATAGTTGAACTTAAGATCACCGTCGTCCGTGCACGAAGCGAGAGACGAAAGCGAACCGTCCGAATTTCCTTCGCCCTCATAGGCGTAGTGGCGTACATCGTCGAAGGGATTGGTGTCGGGATCCTTGTCGCAGCATTCTTTTTTACCATCAAGAAAACCGCAGATGTCTGGTACCTCATCAGGCTCTGCAAACAAAATATTATGAATTTTATAGTGTTTATTAAATATATGGATATGTTTCAATGATAAAATTAATTTATCAGTTATCTGGTATAAGGCTCAATTAGTGTGTATTAATTTCTGTAACTACCTCTTCCGAGACTAGCTGCGTTGATCTTCATGTCGTTAGGTGGATCATACATGGCCCTTAATACGTTGAGGTCATAACCGGTGTCGACCTCGCCACCTCCCTCATCCTCGTAATTTATAATGTTCTCCCTAATGTCATCCATGTCCTTGTATAGGTCATCCGTTTTGCGCCTATGCACAACGACGGCCAACAGGAGTATCAATAAAATGGTGATGCATACGAGAATGGCTACTAGGAAGTTCGTGTCAATGCCGAAGGACACTGCTTTCGCCATGCCGGTACTACAGCCGGGATCAGCATTTAACGATAGCGACGGCATACCCAAGTTGAATGTCTGTATTGATAAGTAAGTTTAATAAGTTAGCATGTAAATAAATTCATTTATATCGATTAAGAATATAAAATATATTTACATTTCCGTTCATTGTCATATTTCGAATGCATCCTACGAAACGCTGTTGCGTTGGTACATGTTGCCACTTGAACTGCTCTCCCAACTTGGCCAAGTTATTTAATGATCCTCCTATCTGGAATTGACCATTCACGTTTAAGAATTCTCTGGTCCCTACCGGTGCTTTTAACCTCATACAACTCGATAGTCCACAATTGTCCACTTTCATTTCAATAGACTGAAAAAATATAGTTTATTAGCATACATGTATGTAATTTGCCTTCGAGGAGTATCGCAACTCTATTCTAACAATTACTTACAGTTTTTGTCCAATAGATGTCTATTCTGTGGGGCTTTCCATCGGCTAAGAATAATTTATTCTTACGTCCGTCTGAATTCTCTGCTTTATCTAACATAATACTTCCTTGACCATAATCGACATACAGAACGGGATTTCCATCTTGCAATTCAAGTGACATAAAATCTTGCAGATCTAACTTATCTGTATAACGCATTGGACCGAAATAAAATACCAATGCATCTTTAGTATGGGCAGTAAGTTCTAGTCCTGAAATAAAATATTCCGAATTTAGTAAATAATGATTGTACGGTCACAACGAAAGAAAAATAAAATCACAGACGTAGAGAAAGAAGAATAGCTTCTCCTTACCAAGATAAGAATCGTCGCAAGCTTGTCCCGGGGAAGGCATGATGGCATAACCGTCCCCATGGAATCCAACGGCTAGCAACTCGCATCTCGGTCCCTCCAGTCCCGGTGGGCACTCGCACCGCGCGCCTAGGGGCGTCCCTCCGTTGAGGCAGTCGATTGGCTCCGCCACGTGGCAGATGCATTGCGGATCGACCACTGCTCGTACACCCACGAACGAGCTCGTGTTCGTGTAGACGACGGACGGCGTATTGTTGATATTCAGGTAACTTCTGCAGGACTCGTTGCAGTGGATCTGTGCAATTATAAATATATTAAAAAATTGTACGATGAATATTCTTTCCCAGAGGCAGGTTAAGACAAAATTGATAGAATTCTTATGCAAATAAAACGAACCTTTTCCATAAGGCACTCATCAATGTTGACCAACAGCACATCGGCTCCCATCTCGCGCTCGATCATCTCGGATTGAGTGACGACTATAGTGTTGAGTTTTTCGGGTGCATAGTATGGACTTCCATGGGCAGAAAAACGCACGTCGAGGACGGATTTGTTATGATGTGGCGAATGCAAAACCGTGAACACGTCCACATTTTCAACCGAGACATTGAACATGGAAGAAAGGCGCTCCTGCAGGATGTCTTTCTTGCTGATTCCCAAGTCACCCGGAGCGATCAGTTCTTCAGCGCTGATTCCCAGAAAACGAATCGAACCTGACTTCACGACCGCCTCTTTCGGTATTTCTTTCACCGTCACGTTGACCGTCGCGTACGCATAGTGCTTCTCGATTAGGGCACCTTCTTCCATGACTGTGAACTTGAGTAAGAACGTGCCATTGCTTATTCCCGGCCACATGGTAATCATTCCCGTATTTTGGTCTAGGGTGAAGTGATCGGGGTCATCGCCGGACCACGAGAAAGTCTTGTCGTTGAGATCCCAGTCGTCAGGGTCAGTGACGTAGACTCTGCCAATTTCGACTTGAGGCGATTCACCATTGTAGTTGTAGACGAAAATAGAGCTCGATCCGTCCATCATCTCGTTATCATTTTTATCGCCGATGATGACGGTGAGCTTAGAAGTACCGGTCAGCGGCGGACTGCCGTTGTCAGTGATGGCCACGGGTATGTCATAACTTTTGCGCTCCTCACGATCGAAGCGTACTTTAGCATACAGGTCCTTGCCTCGGATCTCAAAGTTTCTGAGTATAGTGCTGTCAGCCAAGTCGATATCGATCTTGTAGGTGAACGGGGGGCCATTCTCGTCGGAATCGTAGTCGCGGGCTTTGAGCTCAGTTATATTGCCGGGATCTTGGTTCTCGTCCCAGATGACGGGATATGGCATGTCCAGGAAAGGTGCGTTGTCGTTGATATCGGTCAGGGTGATGTTGACGGACTCGACATTACGCAAAGAGTTCTGACCACCATCCTCGTCTTGTGCGATCACGGTTATCTGCAAATGAACGAAGCAGGTATAGTGTTAATTTTGTTTGTACTAGACTTTTGGCGCAGTGCGCTGCGCGCACTGTAGTAGAATATTAATTCATTGACTTATTAAATGAAATATAAATGCTTGATTGATATTTTTAATATTTGTTTTCTATTACGGAAATATATCAAACTTTACAATATATGATTGATTCATTTCGCGCTCATGTAAATTTCAAAATTGCCGCGGTTTCGTCACCAACTACCTTTTAAAATTTTAAGGTTATGTCTCAACTCAGTTCGTGTGATAATATTTACAATAGAATATTATAAATACACAACTAATAATTATTGATATGTATTATAGTAATATATTACATTCTTTGTATTAGGATCAATTTTAGAAATCAAAAACAAATCAAAAAATTCTAACGATACTTTTGACGCATGCGCACTACACGAGCCAATCATATTGACGCATTCTTGGCTTCACTTCATCCGGTCATGACTTTTTTATATAGGGATTGCCAACGTTTAAGTTGATCTTTAATTAAAATTGCTTACCGTCCAAACTGGATAACCATGTGGGGGATCGCGATCGAGTGGTTTCTTCAGTTTCATGCATCCGTCCTTGTTGATTTCTATAAGAGGTTGATGCTCGGGTCTAAGAATCGAGTAAACGATGTGCTGATCGGCACTTCTGTCCTTGATGTCCGGATCGTACGCCCCGACATTCGTGATGCAGCCTGAAAGCAAACGGTGTCACACGTTAATATCAGCCATTCAACAAAGCGATAAGCGTATACAAAGATAAGAGTTGCCTAAAAAATGTACGCACGATCGACAAGTTTCTCCTCTTCGATAACAGGATTCTTATCGAAAGCTTCGAAGACGGGCCGATTGTCATTGACGTTCTCGATGTAGATCCGGACCGTGGCGGTGTCGTCGAAGATGCCGTCGAAGGCCCTGACCGTCAGATTGTATTGCGTTATCTTCTCGTAATCAAGGTTCTGGTTTACACGAATTTTGCCGGTCGTGTTCTCGATGTAGAAGCTGTCGTCAACGTTGCCGTAGAGGATGCTGTAGGTCACGGGGCTCGCCGTGTCGGCGTCTAGAGCCTTGACCTCTGTCACCAGGGAATTAAGGTTCGCGTCCTCGGGTATCGAGTTGGCCTTATACTCGTGTTGCGTGAAGTGCGGCGGGTTGTCGTTCTTGTCGGCGATCTCGATGCGGAAATTCTGCTCGCCCTTGTTGTGCACGCCGCTCGTGAAGAGGGCCGACGGCGAATTGTCCGTAGCGATGACTTTGACGGTGTAGGTGTATTCGGTCTCGCGATCGAATGTCTGGCGAGTCGTTATGTTGCCGGTATTCTCATCGATCTCGAACAGATCCTCGTAATTGCCCAGAGCATACGTGACCTGCGGAAAAATAAGAGGGACGGATATTGAAGAAAAGTCCTGCGTATAACGGCACTGAATGCTAGATTATGCTTAGAATTCGGTCAGGTCATCCGATAAAGCGTCAATTAATCAAAAGCATGATCATCGATATTCAATTTCCTGAGAAGCCCATTTCACAAAGTTCCGAAAATACGATTTCCCTTGTACAGCGGAGAAAAAACGATGTGAAACAGACAATAATATCCGTTAACGTGGAAGACTCGGACGAACGAGTGGCTAATTGCCGTCAGGCCAGAAAGTGGGTCACGATTCGTCGTCGAGCTGGTACAACAGTTATATAGAAAAGGACGCGAGGTAAAAAAGTGCGACAAAGAGAGATCGTGCAGCTTACCTGATTGTGAGCGGCAGTGCCATCGGCATCGATGGCGCGAACTTGCATGACAGGTGTGCCGGGCGGCTCGTTCTCGAGTACGCTGCCCTTCTTTATTTCCCGAAACACGGGTATGTTGTCGTTGACGTCGAGCACCTGGATGTATATCATCGTCTCAGCTCCGAGCTGATACTTGTTCTGTACGCGCACGATCAGCGAGTACTCGGTGTTACTCTCGTAGTCCAAAGCCTTGGCCAATTTTATATGGGCGACGTTCTTGTCGGATACCAATCTGCAATTCGAATTTAGATTCTTGCATGAATTATTTGCTAAAGGGTGAATGCATTTGAATTTATTTCACAATCCTTTGAAATTGGTATTGATTACGAGCGGTCGTATCTACCGAAAGCAGGAATTCGCGATTCAAAATCTCGTTGCATCCGAGAATCGTAGAACACGGTGCTGGCAGAAGGCAGAAATTAACTCGACTGCATTATGGAAGGCAGATCAAAACAGACGGCCGCTGCCGCCGCCGGCTTTCGAAGCTCAAAGTACACTCTCGCCTTTGAAGCGTCGTATAGTAGGCGGTTGCAAGTATAGAAAGAATTCACACTGCCCGGTTTGAAAAGGCTGGAGAGGTGAATTCGACGCGCGACGTACCTGAATGTGTTCTCCTTGTTCGCCTGCTCGGTCCTTCCGGTAACGAGCTCGAATAGAAAATAGTCGCTGTCTTCTATGTTAGACTGGGCCTCGAGTCGGGCGATGCTCGCCTCGTAGTTGCTGAAGTTTTCCTTTAGCATGATCGGCTCGGTAGGTGTATATGAGAAAGTGGGCGCCTTCTTGTGCGATTCAACGACGCGGATGTCAAGATCGATTTCGGTATATTTAGGCTCCGGCACTCCTTGGTCCGATGCTGTAGCTGTCAAACTGAACTTGTAGCCCGGAACTTTCTGCGCAAATCCAAAAAAAGAGAAAATTTTATATATATTTTTAAAAACTACAATATAACAACAAAATGATGTATGTCTTACGTCTATCGTTCTGTTGAGGAAGATGACGCCGGTGTTGACGTCGATCCTGAAGTAATCTGCGTCTTCGGGATTCTTAAGACTTTTCACTTTGTACCTGACAACGGAGTTCACGCCGTCGTCGATATCCGTTGCCGAGACTCTCATCACCTCCCGGCCGACAAACAGGTCCTGCGGCACTGACTCCGTGTACGACTGTTGACAATTCAATGCAAAGCAGATTAGCACAGAAACTTTTACAAGGCTGAGTAAAAAACTATATTCTTTTTCTTTTTCTTGCTTGTTAACTTTGATGTATAATACATAGAGAGAGAGAGAGAGAGGGAAATGTGCGGGATTAGGATAATGAAAATGCGTGCGCTCTTTATGGTCTCTGACACTGGTTTATTATAGCTTGTATGGATTATCGATTGATATCGGCCATTTAGCCGTAAACGCCGCCGTGCACAGCAGCAGCAGCAGCAGCAGCAGTAGCAGCTGCCTCTACGTGGCAAATTACCCACATGCATTGTTTAATAGAGCGTGCTTTTATAAATGACCCGAGCTTTTCTCAGCCCCGATCCATTAGCCGCGAAAATTTTGTTTTCGGATCTGATTGACCCAGCGCGGCTTTTTGTTCGTGCCGAGCCATGTATGGCAAAACGCTAATTAAATTTGCTTCGAAAATTGAACTTCCTTCGCGATTCCAAGTATATAATATGCGCTTTTAAATGTTACACATGCTCTTGAATCTTGGAAATTCAGGATAAGTGCAGAACGAAACGTTACAAACAATGATTAATAATAAAAACGTTCGATTGATCGTTGAATATATTTTTAAAAAGAAATAACACGAATGACTTTCGAGAGTAAAACGTTGCTGCGAAATAATTAAGTTGTTAATTTTAATGAATTTCATAATTAGCATTCTTTTGTCCGTGGAACAAAAAAACTGATGATAAACTTCGTAATAATAATGTATACATTTTCCACGGTGGTGTAAGCATGAATATTTAATGGCCTGTTTCCAAGTCAAAGAGGACTGAGTTCCATTTAATTATAAAGTCAGCTGCTGTCAATCAAGCGGCCAGCATAAAGAGACACCCGTTTTCTTTTACATTGATCGCTATATGCGTATTATACAACATGTATATATATATAGTCGTTCGCTTAGTACAAGACCGTACGAGAAATTTACACTAGTGCAATGAACTTGTAAACCTATCGAAGTCATGCGCACAATATAACAACGTGTGTTTACGTGGACTATATATAGCGCGCTCGCGCCGCTGACGCTACTGTGTCATCGATTTTCTCATTATTCACTGCAGTAGATAATAATCTACCTGTGCATGCACATTTGAGCTATATTTGATTTTAATGCTACACCGATTTTCCCAAATCACACGCGCGCGGCTATATATATTGCACCTTTAAATAAGCGGTATTTGCAAAATTCTACACATGTATGCATAACAACCATCAGCAAACGACATAGAGTGACACAACATCGAATTATATACCATATATTCAACGCACGGACAGTCGTAAAACAAAATAGACAAATGGAACTACGATCGGTTTTATTGTTAAAGAGAAAAAATCACGGTGACTGCGTGAACTGAAAAAACTCCGACGCAGAGAATAGATGAAAAACCAACAACGGTCAGTGCGTGATTATCATTATTATTTTTTAAGCATGCGTGCGTAAGTAGGTATATTGAAAAAAAAATCTATCTATAATATTGGCGTTATCAAAGGCGCAATTAACGGCCCGATTCACTGGTGCATTATGCAGAAAAAAATCACTTGCAGGAATAAATTAAAATGAATAAAAAAAGAAACATCAGCGAGAAAAGCGCACGTCAAGTGCGCACCAGCGTTTCAGGTTCACTTGACATACGAAATCGCTGTAACTTGTTGACCGCCTGATGCTGCATCAGGGAACAAAATTACACGTATGTACGCATCGAGAATTAAATTGTCAAAGAAACCATTCGAAGTATTCTGTAAACAAAGTTCGAACGTGAAACGGGCCATCATCGCATATATGCGCGTTTGTGCGACTATAAATGTGCGTCAAAAGTGCGACACGAAGACTGCGGCTCTCTAGTTTACAATTAATATACGTATAACAAAGTGCATTGACACACAAAAGAACAAGTATTCTATGTATAATAAAAAAGTTCATATCGTCACGCATTATAATATGTGTGAGCACGACACTGCATCGACAGACACTCAGCACTGCGCATATGTGATGTTTGTATGTGTGTGGGGTGTGTGTGCGCGCGCGTGTGTTGAGAAAGATGCACACACAGAGAGAGAAAATTCGAAAACCAACCTTCGACCCGGGTCCCCAGTAGTCCTATAATCGAAGGCAGAAAAATCGAAGCAAAAGTACATGTTAGTCCTGGGCTTTTCTTTCTCTCTTGCGGGACAAAGCTTGTTAAAATATTAGTAAGGCGCTGTTGGACGAGGAGTATAGGAAGAATAGAATCAGGGAAAAAAGTAGGGCATAATTTACGCGGGCACGCGATCGTCATCTTTTATTGAATTTCGTATTATAATGTAAATCAGAGCTCGCGTTTTATCGAAGAAGATGGATAAGAGAATGAAGAGAAGAGAGATCGAGTAAAGTTAGGCAAAGATTGAGGATTTCGCTGGAGCTGCGCAGGTATATCGTAGCGATGAAACCCCCTAGGCGATACTCACGACTTTGTCGAAGACGGGTGCGTTGTCGTTGATGTCGGTGACGGTGACCTTGAAGGTGCAAACGTCGTCCAATTGAGGTCTGCCGTTGTCCGTCGCCAGTACGGTAAGGTAAATCTCTTTCTCACGGGCTGGTTCATCTCGGTCCAGCATGTGAGTCGTTGTGATTTCACCGGTTATATTGTTTATTTTGAATTTGAGCTTCTCGCCGTTAGCCGTGACGAAGCTGTACGTAATGGTTCCTACGAGAGACGAACATTTTTATAAGGATCTAAGTATAATTTACTTTACTGACGTTTATGTCGATTCGACCGAAAAACGTCAACTATTTCGAGCAGACATAACTCAATACGAATTATATTAAATAAATTTATACTTTTAAATTTTTTAATAGGCAGAGCACTTGAAATGTGTCAATAGAGAAAGAATTTGTGAAAACGCTGCATCAACCCCTATATTCGCCAACGAAGAAAAGCAAGATCACCCGTCCGTCGCAAGCACTGCACAGTATAGCACTGCTTGAAAAGAGAAAAAAAAAATCCTTACCTCCATCTTCAGGCGGGTCCCGGTCTTCGGCATGCACGTCAAGAACCTTAGTGTTTGGCAACGATTCTTCCGGGACTTTCGCTACGTATCGCGAGCAGTTCGTAAACACGGGCTTGTGGTTGTGGTTCTCGCGTAGTTGTTTTATCTGTGGACAGAAAAAGATCGATTCATATTATTGTACTTATACAAGCAAACATCTGGACAGACAACGATATAGAGCGAAATTGAATCAAGCTCGCGAATAGAAGGTAAATATTTGTTGACGATGCAGACATTTTTCCACGTTTGCTCATACGCGTTTTTTGGTATATAAAAATAGGAACCGAGACTCGAGATAGATCGACTGTGTTGCAGCCAGCGTGATTTGGAATTTTTCAATATTTTTTATACAAAAATAAAGCAGTGAGTATCATGGAGACTAATAGCACGAAACGCTTGCAAATCAATAACCCACTTTGAATCGAACGAACAGATTTTAAAAGGAATTCTGTGTCTTTTGTAATGCGCATTCAAGATATAGGTACCGCGCGCATTATTCATATAGCAACTCGAACCCGTCTAGTAAGCGCCTCCCAGTGTTGTAAATGTTTCAAACAAATTAGAGAGGCGATTCAAAGAAACCGTGCTTTTTCAAAGATTCACTTACCAGCAGGTCATCTTCGCTTCTGAGTTGTGATCTAAGATCCAGGTGCTTCGCATGCCTCAGCTTGGTCGTATCCGCTAAAACAAAGGAAAAAAAAAAGGAAATCCATTAGTATATATACACGTGCAAATCAATCGAGTTTGAGAGCTGCAGCTCTGATTTCAATTGAAAATACTGTAATAAACGATGATTGAGTAGGGAGCGTCAAAGCGGGAAAACATCGAAATCCATCCCTTACGCGAACGAGCTTTCGATGACATATTATAGAATATATGACATTGTGCATATTACATTCAACAAGCAACTACAATAAAATCATTGTCGAATTCGGACAATAATAAAGCCAGCTGTCACGGGCGAACGCTGCCAAAGCCGGGCATTAATCAATCGTACGTAAACAACGACAATATAATGAAGACGCATAAATGCCATCGTTGAAATAGCGCACAGTTATACCAGGCAGCGATCAAATCTCTATGTACATCAGTGGAATTGATAACCTAGCGGGTGCCCCAGCGTATTAAGCAATTTCCACGTAACCGAGCAGTATATAGCAGTCCTGGGCTTAAAAGCGATTCACGACGCGATGTTCATCGGATAGGCACCTATATACACGCCTGATGCGTTTGCTCAGGTTTATATATCGACGTACATTATCGAAACGACGTTAATTACTGCGGAGTAAACGTTGCAATGCATTGCGTGAAAAAAAGCTCTGACCGCGAGCGAGAAAAAAAACAAACAAACAAACAAACAAACGCGTTGTATACTCTTTCAAGCGTATATTAATCAAAACTGGCAGCGCGCGCACGGCGTGTAAATATTCCCTTGTTCCACATCATATCCCAGCATAGATGAGGCTTCGCAAATCAAAACTCGGTGTATACGAGCGAGAATGATCCGTTTGATCGAGAATTGAACGCATCGAAAAATGGAAAAAAAGCTGGCATCTTTCGAACTCATTCAATTAAAGAAGCGCAAGCCTATAAAACAGTTCATCGGAATCGAGATTTCATTACACGCACATGCATACATATACATGTGAGCATTTGTTCGAGAGGGTCATCGCGATATACAGTGGATACTCTCTGTGTGCAGCTTTGGAATCGTCGTTAAATAAATAAACCACCGCGGCATCACTCCCCCCAATGTCATGCTCTTTCGCGCACTCTATACTCAATTAAATTTCACCTAAACGCGCTGACTCGTTAAATTTTGACGCTCGTGCCTGCAGACCTGTATACCGCCTTTTCGTTCGCCGCTTTTTTTTCGCAAACGTGACGAAGCTTTGAACGGTGCAAAGGACAGTCAATCGCGAGAGTGGAAAAGCGTTCGTGAAATTAACTTGTTGGAAAATTGGTCTTCAAAATTAGCACGAGCGCTTTTTCACATAAATAATTGAATATCAGCGTCTCTCAGCGAGTTGATCTTTCTATTTTAACCTTTTAATTTAGTATGAATAATGAATCCTAATGCATTCTCCAACATTAGTACGACTTGGCGGAATCTCAAATGTGATTAAATAAACGTGTCCCGCTTCATCATGCTTACCCTGCTGCTAACCGATGACTAATTCGATAAAGCTATATCGATCGAGCTGACATAGGCACACACTGCAAGCTTGCCTATATACGGTCTAGTTTCAAATCAATCGCATATCATTCAAAACTGACAGTGGGTCGCGCGGACATTCCCGAACAGCATAGCAGTCAATTTCACGAAACGAACTGCCGATAGATTTAAAGCTTTGCCATCGGCTCCGCGATAATTCGATTAAGCGAGCTTGCGGCAGCCGTGCTCTGCGGTATTTATATATAATATACAGGGTCCCGATTATGTATTCCGTGTGCGTGCATAGCTTTAAAGCATCTTCGGGGCAGATTAACTCGGAGCAGTGGCAAAACCGCGCGCCGCTTTTCCTGCACAATTATCGCGACGCGCGCGAGCGAGATTTTTGCCGCGAGCTGTTGTGAAATAATGAAAGGACGTGGATCTCGTCGATCCAAAACTGTGTGCGCGTGTTTGGAAAAACAGGATGACAGTGTGGCTCTGCAATCGTAAACGAGCGCATAAAATGACAAACAGCGGGCGCAAGCTCGATCTTCGTCATTAAACAGCTGCAAAGCACACAGACAGAGCGCGGCCAGAAAAGTAAAACAAAGGGCAGAGAAAAGCTCGTCGTTCTCCGCATAATTAGACGAGTAATTGCTGTCGCGACTCTCGGCACGTACAGGAGTCCGCTGTTGTACACACACACATTGCAGAGTAGTGTCAGGAAACAAGCAGCCGCGTCTCATTTGATCATTCGCTGGACCATTAGTAGGCAACAGCAGTAGTAGTGGCGGTAGAGGTACAGTGAAAAGCTTCGCGGCGGCAGCAGCTTTTTTTCTACGTCGAAGCTATACTGCTGCTGTTAACACTGCATGTGCGGCGGTCGAAAAGCCGCGTGCGCGTGAAAGGAGCGCCGGACGTCAATGACAGGGTCGTCAGCCGCGAATTCGCGCGGATAATTACAGGCCTCGTCGCGCGGCCGAGAAGAGGGTGAGCTTTGTGGGACGCGCTTTCCTTTGTGCTGTTGCTGCTGCTGCTGCTGCTGTGTAGCGCTGGGCGCAATTTCGCCTGGATTATTTAGAGAGAGAGAGAGAGAGAGAGAGCCGAGTCTCGAATTCTTGCTGTGCCGTGTCGTACTTGCGCGCTCGAGAGCGTTGATTAGGTTTGGTCCGCGCAGTAGAGAAAAGGCGCGCGGGCGAAAAAAAGGATGAGCCTAGTGTCGGAGCGCGACTTTTAGCCAGCCCCTTTGTCAAGAGCCCGTACGCGATGCTTAATGCGTAAACGCTGGAGGATGTATGCGGCGCGCATGCTTTAATAAATTTCTTCTCTATGTGCGAGCCGCTACTCTTGATGTTGTACAGACCAAAAGGATCATGCATGTGCAGGGCTGTGTGCAATGAGAATTCATGGAGAGCTTTTTTTACGGTTGTAACAGGCGAAACTGCACTCTTATTAATTGCAGATATGCATATTTCGGATTCGAGAATATTGGCATTTTTGGGCGCAATATACCTGCATCAATTAATAATTTAATGCAAAATTTTACAAACACAATTTAAACAATTTTAAAATGTATAATATATGCAACATTATAGCTCCGAAAATTAATATATACACGCTTGTTTCAAATTTTGTAGCTCTTTTCCCGTACTTTGATCGTACATGTATGTGGTAAGCGTTTTTCTTCCTGCCGGCCTCGAACATTGCATGCCGTTGAACAATGGCTACTTTTCACGTATAATATTTGAATGGCTGAAGCTATGATTTCTCAGTATTCTGCATGTGCTGCAGAACAAGAAAAAACACTTTTTTCACTCAATTTTTTCAAGCAGATGAATGTACGAATGAATATTTTTTGTAGATTTTCTCATTATAATTATAATTATTTTAATTTTAATTTCTAGCTCCGAACACGAAATATTCTGTAATTTATCTTTTAATAACTAACTACGCAATAATTTCGAGTTAAAGCATCGTCGAAGCACTCATATAATATAGAAATATAACAAAGTGGAATTTTTTAATAAAAAAAAATTAATTAATAATTAAATCGTCATAACTGCCATGATCATGATGTTATATTAATTTCGTTAATTATTATAAGAAGATGATTAAATCGAGTACCAAAAAGTTATTTATGAAAAAACCAGCTCAAAACATACAAACATCAACAATTTTCCAGGTTCATTTCATTAAAAATGTAAACGTGCATTAAACAAATATGCATAAGCAATGCCCAAACAAAGGTATTCTGCAATTGTATCTTTAAAGGCTGCACCAAGGCCACCAAGTTTATAACGCTTCACGTATTTCAAAAAAGAGAAGGTATTATTGGGTCAAAACGAAGTTTATAGCGTCGTATTACCGCAAGGCGTGCGGTATAATACTTTTCGCGCGGCCAAAGCAGCGCGAATATATTTTGCAGCTTTATAAAGTTCGCTTTTAAACTTCAATTCTTATATACGCTGTTTCGTATATATGTCTTGAAAGCCCTATTATTTTTTATCTTAATCATTGTCCTAGTTACTTTTATAAAAAAAATTTTCAATGTACATAACAACCGTTTTACAACCGCATTGTAGTTTTTAAAAGAATTTGAAATTTTGAAATAAATGAAAAAATGAAAGCGCGTGCTGAGTAACATACATCTCAATAAATTGGTTTTTTATTAGATTAAAATCACTTTGCTTTTTCACTGCGCTAACCACCGTTTCTGACGAGTGATATCGAGAGCATTTTTCGACGAACATGTATCAAATTTTCTCGTTGTATCTTTTATAATTGAAAAACAAAACTACATTATGATCTTGATTCGATTCTCGTCGGTATTCAATTAAATGTATAAAACAATTTAACGTATGAGTATATGTATATAGCGATCATCGGATTTCGAGTTATATTATAACAATCAATGGTATATATTAACTTTTACGCCGGGACTCTGAGGCGATGAAGAGCGAAAAGTCGAAAGAGTCGGTTGGACCGTATAGCATCCAATTACATTACTGCACTTTTCTCGGTTTCCGCGCACTATAAGTAGAGGCGAGCACATAAAACACGCGGCAAAGAAGAGCTCGCAGATAAAATTGCAACGATCGTATAAAAAGTTCCAATTTTGACTTATATAAACGAGCGGCGTCCCCTTAAAATCTTTACTGTAGCCGCGGCACTATGTTTCTGACTCTTCCTCTCTCCCTCTCTCTCGGCGGCCGTCTCACGCGATGTATGACGTCGATACCGCGTGAATTATGTACTTGCCGGCGTATATGAGCTGCGACCCTTATTAGAGATTTCTCGGCGGATTTAATCGGGCTAAAAAGAATATACCTACAATGCAATTTATATATAATATAAAATTCTGCCAATTTATAAAATCGACACTGAATAAAAGTCGTAACGAAAGTCGATCTCAGCGGTACTCTTCTATATATAATATCATGTATTATAAGCTACTTTTATATTATAAAAGCGTCTCGAAAACACGGCGAATAAAATTCCCAGCGCGCTTAATCGAATAACCCTTTTCATCTTGTATTACAATCTAGCAGCAGCGCAAAAAGCTCCCTCATCGTCGCCCTCTTTTGGAACTAATAATATTCAAAGGATAACATCGCGCGTCAGCCGTGGCACGTGTGCGTCGTTGAACAAGTATAGCAACAGCAGCAGCAGCATCACCAAAAGGGTGTCCAACGGCAAATCAATTTCACCGTCAGGCCGTGAAAAATCCCAAATCAAATAACGCGCGTCCGACTCAACCTCAACCCCTCGCATGCCATGTATTATCGTAGCACCGCATGCACACCTAGACAATAATAATACGCGTATATGTACACACGACCCGGGCAACGAAGTAACAAGTGACATCGTGAGCCCAGCATCGGAGAGAGACTTCTATCTCTGCCATATATATAGCGCACACTGCATTATCATAGGGGAGCGTAGAGCCCGCTGTACATCCCGCAGGCTGGCGTAATTTTGAGAGGCCAGCGTGCGCGGCAGCAGCGGCCTAGCTTACATTACGAACACGTGTGCATGTGTACACACACACACACATATACGTGCATCTCTCAGCTCGCGCAAGTGGCACGTGCGCTCTGGCGGCTCCCTTTCTCCGCCGCGTTTAAACGGACAATAGGCCGGCGGCGCTGCTGCTGCTGCTGCTGCTGCAGAAGCGAAAGCCCTATGCAAATGAAATCAATTCAGACCGCCACCACGGACACAATCGCGGAAATACTAGGGGCCGAGGAAGTATATATATACGCCATACAGGAGCTGCTGCTGCTGCCTGTGGGATGCGTCGTTGCTCTATCTTCGAAGACCCGGTTCTTTATGTATTCTATATGAGAACATATATGTGTGCTATGCTAAGAGTGTATACATACACCGATATGAAAACGCAAATCCACAAGGAGAAGCGCCTACCCGTGCGAATATCACCTAGCCCCGCTGTTGTTTGCTCTTTACTCTCTGCTGCTACTTATCCGAGAGCATAGAACACTTTATGAGGTGTGCAATGTGCATACAGCGTAAAGAGGAAACCTTCGGATTTGGCCGAGCTTGAAAATAACCCGGTAACATTCTTGCCAGTCCCTTGTAACCGCCAATAGGAACTAATCGACTAATCAAGCATTCATACGGGTCCAGTTTTCCATAGAAGCTTCAGCGAGACCTCAGTTAAGAGAGAGAGTGCGGCAAATTCATGTTTATATACACCCGCTCTCTAACGCTCTATGCCTACATATCTATATAATAAGACTTCATCAACTCGGTCGTCATATGTATACACATATAATATATACATAAGCCGCAGCGATGCTTTAGCCCAGTGTGCGGACTCAATGTGTGTGTCTATAATTTAAACTTACACAGCAGTGCACGTGTCCGTGTGTATACTCTATGCACAAACTTGTTCAGCAGCTTGATTGATTAAAAATTCGCTGCAAACTTACTCATGCAGCTCACCCCTCGTGCCCTGTGTGTGCATTCAAAGCTTCATCATCAAAAGTTATAACGGCGACTGCGTAATAGAAGATCAGGATGAATTTTTCGCTAGCGAGTGAGCGCGTCACGCTTAATTACATTTTCTCTTTGGCTCTATGCACCTTCAAAAAACGGTGTATTCAGGCGCGCGCGCGCGAGCCCTTTTCAAAAAATTAATATCCTCTCAATCGCGAGTTCCGAGAAGAGCACAAAAACGCGCATTATCCGTATATATACACAGTATATATAAAAGCGAGGGGCGACAGACGCCTCCGCGTATACAGGTATAAGTATATAGTATACACTCTCGATGCACAATCAGGAGCGAAAGAAAGGCCGCGTGTAAAGGGATGATGTGTACCTATAGTAGTAAAGTTTTCTCATAAACTGCTTCGGTCGCGCGATCGCGCGCGTTAAAATCCTCTCTTCGCGCGTAATGAAAGACACACATCAGATAGAGTCGCCTTGCTGTGGGTGAAGAAAAGAGGAAAGCAAAAAAAAAAAAAAAATGATCGAACCAAAGGCAAATAAAAGCGCTCGCGCGCGAAGTACTAATTCTAGTCGAGACCAGAGCGGCGCAACAGCGCCGTTATTGGATAACTCCTTTTCGAGCGTATTATTTACGGGGCCGACACCGAGCTCGCGCGCGCAAGAATAATACAAGAAGCGCTGCTGCTGCTGCTGCTGCTGCTACTCGCCGGTATATAATCTCGACGGCCGGTGAAAGTAAAGTGCGATAAAGCCCCCGTGTGTGCAGGGCGTGAGCAGCAGCGGGGAAAACCGCCGGGAAACATATTACCCGGATCCAATGTCGCGTGTACAGGATATTTATGTCACAGTTATTATACGGCCCAAGCTGCTGCTGCTGCTGTGCTGCAGGTCATACCCGCGCGTGTCATCTTCGTTCGCCGCAACTTGTGTGTCCAGGCGAGCGGGGGAAAAAAAAAGACAAAGCGCCACTTCTTTATTACTCCCTCGTCAGTCCTTTTCTCCTGGCTTATTTTCAGTCTTCGCGTATGATCGTTGTATCGAAATCGTGAAAAGCGTTATACTCTCTCGCGATAAAAAAAAAAAAAAACATATATAGGTATATGCGATCGACTCGGCGTCCCGTGATTTCTTCAAGTGCTGTGTACTACACGATTCAAAGTATCGGCTTCTATCGTCGTGAGTTTTTAATTCCCACATCAGCGGCGTCTACAATAGTAGCTGTAGAAATCCAGGTTGAAACGAAAGCATTCAACGCGGCGCTTTATTGCAGCAGGTTTGCGCCTTCAGCGACGGCGCTATACTCTTTTTCTTTCTCGAATCGTAAAGTTCAGCAGCGCAGAAAGCTGTTAACCTCCCTCGATAAAAGCACCGAAATCTCTCCTGTCTGTGCGCTCGATAGCTTCGTCGATAGCCTCGTGTTTTTTTTTTCTATTCTACCGTTACACACACTTCCCCCGAATATAATACAATCCAGTGAGCGCATCTGCATACTTTTCATACACCGCAGAACCGCAATCAATCGACCAGAGAAAAAAGAAAGAGTATCACTCGACCTGCTACGCATCAGATTATCAGAGAAGAGAGAGATGGACGCGGGGAGTACACGCGCGCTTTTATTCATGACCCTTTCCTGCCACACCATCGTACTTGTTACGTAAGCTATATCGGGGGTGAAAAAAAAGGGGCAAAAATACACATCGCGGCAGCTGCCGCTGCGTAGTAGAATTTTCTTCTTTTTTTTTTATTGCTCGTTCCGCGGCTGCTCTTTCGATTCGATTACGCGCGGCATTATGTACTCCGCTTGTAGTGCCGCCGCCGCCGCCGCCGCCGCTGCGCGATACTATACGGCCGCAGGGGAATACGCTGTATCGCACGCGATAAACTCTGCGTCGATAATAATCGAGCCACTGATAAGCCCATAGCGATGCGTCCGATTTGGAATTTATTTTTACGTACGCTGTGCTGAAGAATAATAAAGATTTTAGTATATTTGTACTTCGTCGCCATCCGAGTTCGGAATAAAATTTTAAGCTCTTGGAAACAGTGTGTATAGTCAGACATTCTGACAGGCTACGCGAAAAAATTCATCGTCAAGCATTTTGAGAAATATAAGGATAATTATTCGGTACAGTTACATATATAATTTGGCACAGGTCATCGCCTCGTTTTGGAGAAATATCTTATTCTATACGATTATATTTCCGTTATTATAAATATAAATCGAGTAACAAACGTCCAGTTTTGTTGGAAAATTGATTTGGTTATTAAGATGTCAACTGATCATATATTCTCAGACCAATCGAATATTTATGCAAAAATCCGTAAGCCAATTTCTGAGTTATTTTAATCGCTGCACTCTCCAATATTATTGTTACAAGTCTCTCTGTATTCTATAATATAAATAGTTAGAAATATCCCGCTCAGATGGTGTAAAATTCAAGACACTTCCTGAAAAGTGTTTACAGACTTTTGAAAATTCCATCAACATCGGCATCCGCGAACTCGGGGTGAAAATACCAGGAAACATACCGACAACTTTTGCCCAGTGAAATGGAACGTATAAATAACTGTAAGAGAGTATACCTGTCAGGTGCTCTTTGTGTAACGTTCTTGCACGTGAAAACGCATTTGAAAGTAAAAAAGCAATCCGACCCACGATGCCAAGTCGGTTAAATTTTTTCCCTACCTAGCTTCTCCGGTTATGAGTCACCGGACAGAGGAGGCAATATTTTTGCTTTCGATTGAAAACAAACGCGAATATAAGCTTCGTTTGTCCGGCTGATGCTCTTTCTGCGTTCTATACTTTGTCGTTTTGTGTACGTCTGTAACGAACTACGCTGAGCCAAACGCGTTCGATCGGTTTTAGTTCGCGAAATAAAAAAACAAAGTTGAATGAATTCCAAGCAACGGGAACGAATTCTATTTTCGACGGGAGACTCTCTTGAAACAGTTCGCTTAAACATTGATCGCATTTACCTTCAAGATTTTCCCTCTGCGTTTTTGACGTTTAATATATAGTATACCCAGAGTAAACGGGAAAGCTTTACTCCGGAAAAAGTCGAAAGTTGAGTTTATTTTCGGAACAGCTTATAAAAATCCGGTTATGCGCTTTAAGCGTCTCGAGAATAAAAAAATGCACCTTGGCAAATCAGATTTAGACGAACACTCGCTAGGCAATAGTAATCGACAGTTTAGCCTTTGACCAGCGGCACTGCAGACTTGTAGAGTTCAGCATAGAGGCATTACCGCTGGTAATAATACCTCTATGGGGCTCACATGTCATCATCTGGAGCGCGTGCGCGAGTCTTCGGCCCATTGCCGTCGTTCTCTGTGATCAGACCGCCTATACACATATCCATACGGTGTACACAGCGTTCACAGGGTGCTCTCGTTCCGTCAATTATTTTCGATCCTGCGTTCATCTGCATGGGTGCTCGTATGTGTGTGTTATAGTATACCTACATCCCCGTCGATTTACTCGCTCCTTCGTAGAGAGAAAGAGAGAGAGGGGGGTTGAAGTGCGCGTTTATGCCGTGACTCCAAAACGTATAACATATAGCTAGCTTCTATACATACACGCACACACGCGCAAGCACGAGCCGGGCTATTAAACGGCTTCTCTCTCCGGCTGTACGTATACACGACGCGTGGCTTAGGAGCTAGCAAAACAAGAGAGAGAGAGAGAGTGTAGAGAGAGTCCCTTCAAGTGTTAGAGTTATACATATATCAACGCCAATATTCGTTGACTTTCGACGAGGTCGATCAATTTTGCAAACGACCGATTTTTTCGAATCTCATAAAAGAAAAACTATCTAATAACCCAATTACCGAAAACAAAGCTTTAAAAAATTTCGCTAACGGATACAGTTAATTCTGGCGATAGTTCGATGGTATCGGAGGAACAGGAGAGATAAAGTTTGCCGGGTTGTACACATACACACATCCAGTCGATATGCGGCACTTTTCGATTGAAATAAACAAAAACTCCTTGAGCTCTCGTACATGCACGGACAGCGGGTAGTTCGCTTTTTCATTGGATTGAGCCAAACAGAGGCTCTGCGCGCTTTTGTTTGTCTGATGCTTTCGCTTTAATTTCGGCAACTAACCCAGCCTATATAGCGGAGGTACCCGATGATAATGTTACACCTTCGCTTCCTTTCCTCATTCGAAGCTCCGATTCTATATTATATCGATCGGTCAGTGCGTCACGGTAAAAAGCCATGACTAATCGCACGAAAGAGTGTCAAGAAAAAAACGTCGATATATATATATATAGCTACGCCAAGCTCACCTGCGCTAATAACGTACGCCTTTGGACTCTCTGTTTGAATAATGATTTAGCACCGCTTCGCTTCCTGCACAACGAATAATAGTAGTGGCCTGCACTTTGAAATTAATTAAAACGCTCGCAGCTTGTTCATTATTATCCACTGCCATTTAATACAATCAACGATACAGACGTTCATTATATATCAATGTAATATCAATGACGAACCGCTATAGCATGTGATTGAACAAACGGCAGCGCATGATGTATCGATGAAAAGAATCGCGGAAAATGTAGAGGTATACAATTCATTATTTTATACTATCTATATTTCTCGCGACGCACGAGCTAAATAAAGTGTCCGCTTGCAGCGTGACTGCAAGTCACTAATGCAGTGAATTTTTCGCGACATCATCAAGAACATATTGAATCTGCTGCTTGTAGATACTAATTCTCGACATGCGCGGTAAATTTATTGTCGCTATATAATTATAGGACGAGAAACTTTGCGACGTATGCAGATATCCGTGAATATTTCCAATGAAGATATCAATATGCTGCGATCGATTGTTACTATTCACATAAGTCAAATTCATGATATAAAATCCATGAATACAAGATTTATAAATGGACCTATATTAAGCGCGACAAAATTACCTTCAGACAACAACGAGGACAAAGAAAAGCGAGAAGTATAAGAATAAGAAGAAACTCAACGTGCGGCGGCACCCCGGTCAGAGAACTTGATATATTATTCGGCGAGTCGGACGCTATTACACGTCGTATATATCGATAACTCGGGCCGGCCACTCGGCTGCAGTTTACGGCTTCGATACGCCTGACGTCTGTACCTATACACACTATACACGTAACTTCCCCCCCTGTATACACCCTATTCCGGAGGCACTACTGCAATATTCGCTCGGCCGAAATTCGACGATCTTTCTTCCGCCCCCTCCCGTCAGGCACTGCAGCAGCAGCAGCAGCAGCAGCAGTAGAAGCTCGAGGGGGTTACCCACTGTGTTCCCCTGTCTCTCGATATATGCGAGCTATTATTGAGCATCTGATCCCGGATACGTTCAGCTCACTCTCTCTCTCTCTCTCTCTCTCTCTCTAATCCGGAGCCACGTGTGCGCGCACGAGGCTCACTTTCGAACCTACTATATATACTCGATTTAAGGGCGTACGCTCGCTAACAAAAGTTATGTATCATAGGCTGATTGTTTTTTTCAGACTTACGCGTCAGCGACGACGACAACAAGGAGCTTTCGTGGCTCGACTCACCTGCAACAGAAAGATAAGTAATGCGGTTAGTCACAGAAGCTGCAAAAATGTAAAAAATCAAAGTGGGATATATTACTTAATTCCTCGTTAATGCGAGGCATTGGAAAAAGGAAAATCCTTGCGCAGAGCGGACGGCGTCCTAATTAAGCGGATTTGAAAACACCGGCGAGTCATTGCGCATTATAGCAAGAGTATACCAAGAGCCTTCGTATACAATGCTTGATACGAAAAAGCAACTTGGACCTTTTTTCTTTGTGAATATATATGAAATATCAAGCGCCAGCAGCTGACCATTACTGCATCGTACGGATGCAGGAAACCTATAAACTGCAGTGTTTTAATTCTTTTGTGTGCGCTGTATGCACACGCAAAAGCTAATATATAGTTCTTATACGAGCTGAGTTAATTAGTGCGACGAGCATGTCGCGCGCGGTTTAAGCGTAAATACGCGCGCACTGCTTTTTACGACGCGCTAGATATGTACCTACCCACTGCGCTCGCAACAGCGAACGAGTCAGTTTCGCCTCTCGTCGTCCGATTGATCAACTAATTATCCTGTACACGGCGCGACTATAGAATGCAAATAAGATACACCTCATTTATCGCGT
Organism: Pteromalus puparum; assembly: GCA_012977825.3. Lineage (NCBI taxonomy): Eukaryota > Metazoa > Arthropoda > Insecta > Hymenoptera > Pteromalidae > Pteromalus > Pteromalus puparum. The sequence continues at coordinate 5,508,116 of CM053169.1, forward strand.
CTTCTGTTTATATATGTGTACATATACAGAAAAGGAAACTCTCGAACAAAGAACGTCGAAACGTACTCCCTCTCGGAATTCAAAGAGCCTTTCAGAGCATATCGCGGCAACTTTTGCCACTGACGGTACTACAGAGAGATGAAAACAATCCGTAATGAGGGTTGCTGCGAGAGTACAACAACGTTCAGAGAGTACATTTCGAGCGGCGCGTTGTATCGGGCGCCGATGCGTGCATGCAGGAGAGAGAGAGAACCGATGACTCAGAGCCCGGGAATCCATTCGGTTCTTGCGAACAGGGGCGGGGGGGGGGGGGC